>CM053589.1:187673246-187691388 GCA_028646515.1 Pseudochirops corinnae | reverse complement strand
TGTAATGTTCCTTCTTTCTTTCCTCTCTTCCTTCTTGCCTTCCTTTTTCCTTTCCCTTTCCCTTCATCTTCCTTTTTCCTCTGCTCTCTTCTCTCTTTCCTCCTCCTCCTCTCATTCCACTTCTTTCTCTTCTTCCTTTTCTCTCATTCAGTACAGATTGTAGTTGTTTACATTTATGGGAAATATTTAAATATAATTGTTTTCAATTGTTTCAGTGCTGAAAATAAAGTTCTGTGTTTATGTTGACTGTTCCAACTGTGGCAGCTCTCAAGGTTTATGCTGATTTTAATGACATTCCTTATACAATGATCAACTTTTGGATTAATTTTAGTGCCTGCCCTTTTTCTCAGTCAATTGATTCTGTCCACCTAAACCTCTTATTTTTTTCTAAGAAATATTATAGTGGAAGCAATATATGACACAAAGGCATGAGCAGACTAATGGCCTATTAATTAAAGTTTTTCAGTTTGGAAGGAATTAAAAGAACTTCTCCCTGACATATTCTTTGAAGCATTTAGAGAATACCAAAGTGGACTACTTTTTATCCTAATTTGAGGCATCGCAGTAGATAACAGCTGATGAATAAGATGAATAAAAAAAATCTGATACTTAGCCCCATGCCCTTTTAATCAAATTCTAGAATATTTCCTTTGCACTATGCCATCTTTCTATTTATTTTTATTCAAATGGACATATAGATGCACACGAATGCATTTATACATCCATGTACTTATATATACGCATTTGTGCATATACGTATTTACATATGTGTGTAAACACATACATATAGTTTGACTACCCATATGCATATTTTTATATGTTTGTAGAAGGACAGCATAAAACAAAGGGAAGAGTATTGGGTTTTGGTTAATAGGATATAGAGTCAAATCTCATCTTTGTCATTCACCAGCTGGATGATTCCTTGCAAATATTTTCATTCATCTCTGCATAAGATTCCTTACTTATAAAAAGGACTCAGACAAAGTGACTGGTAATGCCTTTTCTACTCTGTGATTTATGATTCCATGAATGTAAGTCAAACATAAGTGAAATCAGTAAACATGCATTTGATAGAATAAGAACACACAGTGTAAATAATTATTTTTGTATAGAAATCATTTTTATTTTCTTTTTTAAATAAACTATGAAAAGGATAAAATGAATTGGCAATCCTCTGAAAGTAATGGAGAGAGATTCCCATTGGAATGAGGATTAATTGTTTTATATATCAGTTTATTTCATGAAACACATGGAATATTCTAAACCCTGGAGAGGGAGATAAGCTATCTGTATCTCAAGACTGGAAAACAACACATTGACAATATGTGTGGTTCATTAAGAGCAGGAAGAGCTCTTTTTCCCCTAAGATAACCATCACAAAACAAACTCAAGATCAATAGTAGAGAAAATACTTTCAGTTGAATGTGAGAGTGGAGGAATATTAACTTATTTGGGGGGAGGCAGAGACCTGAGTGAACCAGTAACAAAGATACTTATCTCATCTCTGACCATCCTGGAAAAGAAACAGGCTCCAAATCATTTGCTAATGTAAAAAGACCATTTATCAAGTCAGAAAGACTTGGATCAAGCCATGAACACTTACAGCCCTGTTATGATTAACAAATCACTTAACATTTTACTGCTGTAGGCAACCCTCTAAGATTCCCTATTACAGGCTAGCTGTAGAAGTTTAGCTCTATATTAGGCCTTCTCAACTCTCATCCAGATTCTTGAAACAGCCTCTATTTTTTCTCTCTAACTCATAACTCTTCCCTCTGAGATCTCAACTATACCAAAATAATTCTCCTATTCTGGGGTTCTGCCTATGACATTCTTGTAAACAACAAACTATTGAACCAACTTATTACCACTTGTATGAAATATCAAGTGTTTGACATTTGAAACACTCTATAACATGGCCCTTTCCAACTTTTCCCATTTTTGGCACTGTACTCCCTTCTTTGACTGTTATGATGTGGCAAGCCTGGCCTATTTATTGTTTCTCTCACATAATATTCCTTTCTCCATATTTGTGTCTTTGCACAGGCTGTCTTTATTTCTGGAATATTCTCCCTTCTTAGCTCCACTTCTCAGTTTCCATAGCCTTCAAAATTTACTGTAAATCTCACATTTGTTTATGAGGGCTTTCCTAGAGTTCTTTGACTTCTCCTGTCTTTCTGCCCTCCCGCCACCCCCCAGTGCATACCTTCTGATATTTCCTTCCATATCTATGTGGTAAATTTTGGCCACATAAAGAAAAGATGTGAGTCACTGGGAAACACTTGATGTTGGGAAATAATGAAGGCAAAAGGAAAATGGGGCATCATAGTAGAAGATGGATTGATAGGGTCATGGAAACAGCAAACATGAACTTGAACAGACTCTGAGAGATAATAGAAGTTAGTGGGACCTGGCACTCTATGTGTCATAGGATCACAAACAGCTTGACATGAATGAATGAGTGAACAACAAAAGATATTTGCACATTCTCTCCCCCATTAGAATGTGAGTTCTTGATGGCAAAGGCTATTTTTGCCTTATTTTGTATCCCCAATTCTTAACATGGTTCTTAATACACAGAAATTTCCTAATAAATAATCTGACATTGATTGGAACGGAGCTTTCATATAGGAAATTACATATCTTAATGAAATTATAGATGTTGATCAAAATAATGAAGAAAAAAATTATTCTCACTGATTTTTATCTGCCTTTTTTTCCTCAGTAGTGCCAAAGGACAGCAAGTCCTGTCAGAGCCCTCTAAACTTGGCAGCCTTGGGGCAGCTAGACTGCACAGTGGATAGAGTACTGTCCCTGGAGTCAGGAGGCCCTTAGTTTGAACCAGCCTCAGGCATTTGACATAAACTACCTTTGTGACCCTGGGCAAGTTACTTCACCCTGATTGACTCACCAAAAATAAATAAATGGATTGGGCATCTTGGATGAATCTGCCATTGCATTATTCTGGTTATATCTCTCTTCCAAAGATTCTAAAGGATACATGGGATGGAATTTTGGATGGAAGATATATAGGGGAAAAGGCTACTACTGAATAAAGAATGAAAAATATAGATTTACATGAGCAAAGGAAGTAGCCACATTTAGAAAATCTAGAGCATGTTATAGAATCAAAGGTGGTATTTTTTAAGATGATCTTGAATGTCCCTTCCAACTGTACAAACCTATGAACCCAAAGAGGTATCTGTGGATAATTTCGTAAGCAGGTTATATCTTAACAGTCTTTTCTGTACATCAAGCAAATTTTGGTTCTTTAATTCATAGCTTGACTCTTTTTTTTTTTAACCCTCTAAGCTTGTGCCATGTCTATTCAAAGTACTTAATTATCTTCTTTTATGAAAAATAATTTGTCCTTTATGTTCAGTTAGAAAAAAGGAAGGAAGGAAAGAAGGAAGAAAAGAAGGAAGGAAGGAAGGAAAGAAGGAAGGAAGGAAGGAAGGAAGGAAGGAAGGAAGGAAGGAAGGAAAAGGGAAAGAAGGAAGAAAGAAAAGAAAAAGAATGCAAGGAAATCAAGATGGGAAGGAAAAGAAGGAAGAAATGAAAGATGACAAAGAATGAAAGAAAAGAAATATGATAATGAAGGAAGGCCTCAAGTTGAGACCTTTCCATCTTCATATGTCACAGAGCCAGCAAACTCATTCTTTCATAACAAAATCAGTTACCACTAGTTTCACCCTTAGATCCCTTAATGGATCCACAAACCCTGCAGTTTTGAGAAACAGACTGAGTAGTTTGGAAGCCTAGAGGGTAATTTTGAGGCAAAAGGATCTCATATTCAAAACAAATAGAAGAAATTCTTTCTTTGTAAGAGGAACAAAGCATTTTTTTTGAGGGCAGGACATTTACTGATTCATGAAACTGGTGCAAGGTCCATGTTGGAGAAATTATGAGTCATAGATAAAGGACTTAAAGCAAGGCAGGATAAGACAGCTTATGTGAAGCAGTATCTGTTGTTTGTTTGATGTTTTTCAGTCATGTCCTAGTCTTTGTGAACCCATTTGGAATGTTCTTGGAAAAGATACTGGAGTTATTTTTCATTTCCTTCTGGAGATCTTTTTGCAGAAGAAGAAACTGAGTGTAAAGCCAAGCATGAGCAACATTCCAGAGGAGTGCTGCTATGAACAGCTTTAAGGGTCTGATAACATAGTATAGTGAACTCTCTATTTGTTCAGCAGTAAATTAAAGCAAACCAAAGTACAGCATTTACAATGTTATAACATAACAAGTTATCACTAAAGTGGCCGCATAGTTTTCACCAAAGTGAACATATAGTTTTAAACCAAAGATATCATTCAGTAAGTCCTTATCTCAATCATCCTTAAGAAGTAAGCCTCCTTAAGGTACGCAAAGTACAAAGATCAAACTTCTATACCCCTAGGTCATGGTAAATCATGATCTTCTCAGTCAGCATCAAGTTCCCAAGGAGAAGTCTTTTTCATCTTGACTTGAGGCTGGCTCGCAGTTTCCATGGATCCTCTTCCATGGATCCAGCTCCTACCCAACTGGAAGTTGGGTTCAAATGTAGGCAGCCCTCAACTCCTTGTCCAGATCCTCATCCAGCTCCCCATCCAGGTCCTGTTCCAAACTGAAGCTCACAGTGTCCAGTCCACGTCAAGTCCTTCACAATTTCTGTTTCTGGGAAGACAAATCTTAACAGGGCCAAAATAACATTCATGCACCTTTCTGGCACCATCATCAATTCACTATCTGCCTGTGAAATCAACAGAGGTCCAAAAAAAGGTTGAAGAGGTCAACACAAATCATCATTAAAGTTCCAAGACCTCTGAAAGCCTCCTCCAGGACTTCTGTAAATAGACAACAAGAAAATCCTCCTTCAGTGCTTCCAGTGAGGTCCCAGGGTTTCTGAACAAAGTATTACAAACACAAATCAACACAGACAGAACAGACAAACAAAGTGCTGGGCCTCCACAATCATTCTGCTTCTCAATTCTGCCACCAGAAGTGCTCTCTTCTCAGTTCTGCCCCTTCCCAGCTTGGGCTTCTTCCTATATATGGTAATTATCTACTTCCTGTTCCACCCACTGTGGGATTCACAAGTTCTGTTTCTTAACAAAAACTTAATATTAACAGGGCAAGGCTTAAAGACACACAAAGTGCTAAATATGTAAGCAGCTGAAACAAGGTGCTAAGTACTTCTTTGCTTTGCCATTACACTGAGGCAAACAGGGTTAAGTAACTTGCCCACAAACATGTAGCTAGTAAATATCTGAAGCCAAATTTGACCCAGGAAGATGAGTCTTCCTGACTCTAGTCCAGGTACTGTATCCATTGCACCACATAACTGCCCATAGTCAGTATATAGTAGCTTTCTATTTCAACTAATTACTCTTCCTAATGCATTACTATGTTCGTTAGTTTCCAGGTTGCTGAAGTAATACAAATACTATTAATTATCTAAATTTTATTTCATGCCTCTAGAACTGAGTCCCTCTCTTTCCTCCTTATCTGTGGTTATATTATCCTAGAATGCATAGGTAGCAAGTACGAAATCCCATGCTCAAAGCCAGACTCTCTGAATCCTATAGATACTGCATATAGTAGAGGAAAAGAAAATGAATATTCCCTTCTACTCCCTCACTCCACAGGCTGCCTATGACATGGCTCTACTTGATGATCTTGATGGCTGATTATTTTAAGGAAAACATCTACAGCAACAGTAACATCATCATCACCAACAGCAATGCAAACACCATTTTCTCAATGCTACTCTACAATACTACTCAACATGAAATTAAGTGAGGCATCTTAGAATTCTGCCTCCTCCCCACCCTCTGCAAAATATCTTCTAGGACAAACACCATAATAGGGTTACTTCTGCTTTGTTAAGAAAAGGAAAAAAAAAAGATTTGGGTTAATTCACTAACAGAACACCAGTCATTAAGTAGAATTGGAATTGGTAGCACATTTTGTCAAGAGTAGAAGGAAAATAGAAAGTGAATGTCAACTTGTCTTCTATGGGAGCAAGGGAGACACAAACTAAACAGCAGGGAAGTAATCACAGTGCTGCAGACTCAATTCCCCATTTTTATAGACTCAGAAAAGCAATTTCTTTCAGCATTACAATTATTAAAAGATTAGGATTCTATGTCCAACAAAGCTTTTATGCAAAGTGCCACTGGAATAAGAAGGGCCAGTCAGGTAACATAGGGAAATATGTCTTCCCTGGTCAAAGGGTAGTTTCAAATAGTTAGCCTAAATTCTTACTTGTATGAGAAATAGATGCATCCATGAAACTTTATGACTGGTGCAAAAACCAGTTACCAATGCATGTGACTCAAAATGGCCCTCTAATATGCCTGTGCCAAGATTCCCTGTGATTTATTCTCCACCTAAAGTTTACAAATTTTTGCATAAGTACATGTAGCTAGCCTTTTATGGACCACTATTATCTCTGCTTTTATCCATCAGTAGCCTCCAGTGATGCTAGAAAAACAAATATCAGCCGATGTGATGGTGACTTATGGTAAGAGCTTTTTATAGTGTCAGTGCTTGAGAACAAAATAAATAGGCATGTTACATACTTTTGTTGTGAAGAAGGGAAAAATAAGCATCACTACTGAAATTTGCTAATTAAAGTTTGTTCATTCATACAACAGCCATTTACTATGTATATCTTCACTTCCAAAGAGAAGAATCCCAGTTATGTGTTCTATCAGACCTTTTTCCTCCATTCTCTGTTGAGTATATATATATATATATATATATATATATATATATATATATATATATATATATATATATATATATATGTATGTATATATATATATATAATAAAATATTTACGAATTACCTGTAAAAATTTTAACATTAATTTCTTTAATATTTGTCTTTCAATTTGTCTCCCTCCCTCTTTTCTTTCCCTCCTCCTTGAGAAGGCAATTTGATATCAATAATAGATTAGAAGTCATGCAAAACTTACTTCCATATTAGCCTTGTTGCAAAAGAAAAAAAAAGACAAAAAAAACCCCAAGTAAAAATAAGTATATTTCAATCAGCGTTCAGAGTTCATTAGTTCTCTCTCTGGTTGTGGATAGCATTTTACATTGTGGGTTCTTTGAAATTGTCTTGGATCATTTAACAGAGTAGCTGAGTCTTTCATGGCTGATCATCCTTACAATATTGCTGTTAGTAAATACAATATTCTCCTGATTCTGCTCACTTCACTTTCCATAAGTTCATGTAAGATTTTCCAGGTTTTTCTGAAAACGTCTTGCTCATCATTTTTATAGCCCAATAATATTCCATTAATTCTGTTATAATTGTATAGCACAACTTGTTTAGCCAGTCCTTAACTGATTAGCATCCCCATGATTTCCAAATTTTGGACACCACAAAAAGAGCTGCTATGAATATTTTTTCCCTTTTTCTTTAATCTCTGTGGTATATAAAAGGTATGCACAGTTTTACTGCCCTTTGGGGTAATTCCAAATTGTTTTCCAGAATGTTTGGATTAGTTCACAACTCCACAAACAACAATTAGTGTCATAATTTTTCCACATCCCATCTAACATTTCATTTTCTTTTTCTGTCATGTTAGTCAATCTGATAGGTGTGAGGTGGTATTTCAGAGTTGTTTTAATTATATTTCTTTAATCAGCCATGATTTAAAGCATTTTGTATGCCTATTGATAGTTTTGATTTCTTCTGAAAACTACCTGTTCATATCATTTGATCATTTATCAATTGAGGAATGGTTAATATATTTTTTTTAATAAATTTGGCTCAGTTCCCTATCTGAGAAATGAGGCTTTTGTCAGAGAAACTTGCCATAACACTATTTCACTCCTATTTCCTGTATTCCTTTGATTTTTTGTTGCATTTGTTTTGTTTGAGCAAAAACTTTTTATTTTTAAATTTATTTTATTTTTTAAAATGTTTTTTAAATTAAATGTTTATTTTTAGTTTACAAAATTCATTTCCACAAGATTTTGAGTTACAAATTTTCTCCCCATTTCCCCCTACCCACCACCCATAAACAGCAATCCCATTGAATACCCCCTCACTCAATCTGCTCTCTCCTATATCTTCCCCTATGCCCCCTCCAACTTTCCAGAGATCAATCTCTATACCTCAGTGCCTGTATATCTTGTTTCCCCATTACATGTAATAATAATAATAATAATAGTATTTTTTTTATTAAACATTTGATTTTAAAACTTTGAATTCCAGATTCCTTCCCTTCTTCCCTCATCCCCCACCCTTACTGGGAAGATAAGCAATTCCATATAGGTTGTACATGTGTAGTTATGCAAAACACTTCCACAATGGATATATTGTGAAAGACCAACTATATTTTCCTCCATCTTATCCTGCACCCCACTAGTTCTATTTTCTCCTTTGACCCTGTCCCTTTTCAAAAGTGTGTTCTTCTAACTACCTTCCCTCTCAATCTGCCCTCCCTTCTATTAGCTCCCTCTTATCCCCTTTCCCCCTACTTTATTGTAGGGTAGGATATCCAGTTTAGTGGGCATGTTATTCCCTCCTTAAGCCAAATTCAATGAGAGTAAGGTGATCCATTCCCTTTTGCCTTCCTGTTCTTCCCCTCCATTGTAACAGTTTTCCCTTGTCTCTTTTATATGAGATAATTTACCCTATTTTGTCTCACCCTATCACCTCTTGTTATATTACTCTCTCACCTCTTAATATTATTTTTTAAATGTCATCCTTTCCTATCCAATTGATCATGTGTCCTCTATCTATGTGTACTTGTACACATGTATACACACACTCACATGTGTATTCATAGGCACATATACCCTCCTAAATGGAAATATATGTATGTGTGTATATGCACATTTAAATTCCCTTCAACTATCCTCATACTGAGAAAAATTTCATAAGTTACAATTTTTGTTTTTTCCATATAAACATGGAAATAGTTCAACTTTGATAATTTTCTTATGACTTCCTTTCCCTGTTTACCTTCTCATGCTTTTCTTGCTTCTTGTATCTGAATGTCAAATTTTCTATTCGAGTCTGGTTTTTTCATCAAGAATGCTTGAAAGTCCTCTATTTCATTGAATTACCATATTTTCCCCTGAAACATTATACTCAGTTTTGCTTGGTAGTTGATTCTTGGTTTTAATCCTAGCTCTTTTGACCTCCAAAATTTCATATTCTAAGCCCTTCAATCCCTTAATGTAGAAGCTGCTAGATCTTCTGTTATCCATATTGTGTTTTTACAATATTCAAATTATTTCTTCTTGACTGCTTGTAATATTTTTTCCTTTCCTGTAACCTCTGGAACCTGGCTATAATATTCCGAGGAGTTTTCTTTTGGGGATCTTTTACAAGAGGTAATTGGTTAATTCTTTAAATTTCTATTTTGCCCTCTGGTTCTAAAATATCAGGGCAACTTTCCTTGAGAATTTCTTGAAGGATGATTTCTAGGTTCTTTTTTTTTTTTTTTCCATCATGGCTTTCAGGTAGTCCAATAATTTTTAAATTATCTGTCCTGGATCTATTTTCTAGATCTGTGGTTTCTCCCAAGAGAGATTTCTCATTGAGTTCTATTTATCTTTTCATTTGTTTGGATCTATTTAATAGTATCTTGATTTTTCACAAAGTCATTAGCTTTCATTTGTTTCAATCTAATTCTGAAGGAATTATGCTCTTCAGTGAGCTTTTGAAATTCTTTTTCCAGTTTGCAAATTCAGCTTGTTAATGCATTTTTCTCCTCATTGGCTTTTTGTGCCTCTTTTGCCATTTGAGTTAATGTATTGAGGAAAAACTTTTTTAATTTCATGTAATCAAAACTATCCATTTCACTTCCTGTGAACTCTGTCTCTTGTATTTTTATAAACTCCAAAGAAGGACAATGTCAAAGAATCTTCAAATTACATATTGATTGCATTTATTTCACATACCAGCAAGTTTATGCTTAAGATTATGCAACCTAGGCATTCAACAACATGTGAACCAAAAATTGCCAGAGTAGCAGGCTGGTTTTTGAAGTGGCAGAGGAAATAGTGAGAGCATTTGCTGGATTATGCAGAAAGCAAGAAAGTTCTAGAAAACCTTTACATCTGCTTCATTGTCTAGATTAAGCTTTTGAGTATGTGGATCACAACAAAATTTGACAGGTCCTCAAAGAAATGGAAGTGTCAAATCACCTTATATGTCTTCTGAAGAACTTGTGCATGAAGCAAAAAGCAACAGTTAGAACCAAGCATGGAAGAGCAGACTGGTTTAAAGCTCAAAAAAGGAATAAATCAAGGCAATACAGGGTTACCTCAATAATTTAATATATGCAGAGTATTTTATGTCTGATCCAAGCCTGGATGAATTAAAAGACAGAATTAAGGATGCTGAGGGAAATATCAACAATCTCAGATATGCAGATGATACCACTTTGGTGGCAAAAAGTGATGAATTAAGAAACCTCTTGATGGGTGGGAGGGAGAATAGTGTAACACCTGGCTTGAAGCTTAACATTAAAAAAAAAACAAACCAGGAACATAAACAAAAAACCTAAGCTCTCCACAACTGGCCCTATAACTTCCTGGCAAATATAAGGGGTGGGAAATGGAAGCAATGTCAGATTTTGTATTCCTGGACTTGAAGATCACTGCATATGGTGACTACAGCCATGAGATTAAGATACTTGCTCCTTGGAAGGAAAGCTATGGAAAATCTGTACAGCAGGCTAAAAATCAAAGATATCACCTTGCTAAGAAAGATCTGTATAGTCAAAGCTATTGTTTTTCTTGTAGTGATATGTGGCTATGGGAATTGAGCTATAATGCAAGCTAAGTACCACAGAATTGACACTTTCAAATTTTTGTGGTGCTAATCTTTTGAGAGTTGCTTGGACAAAAAAAAAGGTCAAATCAGTCAATACTTAAATTAATTCAGGGTATTCACTGGAAAGTCTAATAGTGTAGATGAAGCTTAAATACTTTGCATAATGAGAAGATAAGAGTCATTGAGAAAGAGTTGGAAAAAAAATGGGCTGAAAGGAAAATGCATGACAAAGGCAAAGACAATGTCATGGAAGGAATGATCATGATGTTGAAAAGAATTTAGGAGATAGTGGAAGATAGAAGGGCTTGGTATGCTATAGTCCATGAGGTCACAGAGTCAGACACAACTGAATGACCAAACAACAGAAAGATAATAACACATGAGCAGTTGATATTTGCCAAATTGTTTAGGTCTGTCTTTATTTGTGTGAGAAATGGTTATAACTGTCTTCACATAATCTCTGGGTTTGCCTTGGCACATATCCTCCCAAGTGTTTTATATTGTCAACAGTTACTTTAAACAGAATTTTTCTTTCTATGTCTTACTGCTGAATATTGTTCATAGTATGTAGAAATGGCAGCAATTTATGTGATTTTTTTTTATATCCTACGATTTTCTAAAATTCTTAATTGTTTGAGTTAGATTTTAGTTGATTCTCTAGGGTTCCATGGATGAGTTCATCTCATTCACTTCACAGTTATGAGCACTGACTATGCTTTTCCCTCCATCCTATTTTTTTCCTGTATCTTTTTCTGTCTCTTTTTATCCCATCCCTCTTCTAAAGTCTATTGTACTTTGGTCTGTCCTCCATTTTATCACACCCCACCTTTTTCTTTTCCTCTTCTCCTTCTGCTTTGTTGTTGGATGAGAAAGATTTCTATTACAAATTGAGGATGTAGATATAGATGTAGATGTCTATTTTTCTATTTCCTCTCTTTCTCTCTCTCTCTCTCTCTCTCTCTCTCTCTCTCTCTCTGTCTCTCTGTCTGTCTCTCTGTCTCTGTCTCTCTGTCTCTGTCTCTGTCTCTCTCTCTCTGTCTCTCTTTCTCTCTCTCTCTCTTCCTCATAATGTTTTTAAATATCATGTCTAGCCTCTTCCCTTGATCATGGTTGTCGAGTATACCAGTAATTCTTACATTATCTCTTTTTTATCTATTTTTAGGTCAGTTATTTTTTCCAATGAGACATTTTCACATCTATCTATCTTTAAAACAATTTAGATGTGAGTGAGGTGCAAGCATTGCACACTCCCTTTTATTTCCACTTTAAAAGTTCTTCCTTGTATGCCTCTTTTATGTGAGGTAATTTTACTAATTCTTCTTCTCCCTTTACCCTTCTCCCATCTCACCTATTCCCTCTCTCTTTCTCACTTATATATTTTTATATACCATCCCAACATGTTTGACTCACTCCTGCACCCTTTTTATGTAGAATTTTTTCCCCTAATAATGACGATGTTCTTAGAAGTTACATGTACCATCTTCCCACATGTAAATGTAAATGGTTTAACATTATTGAATTTATTATGATTTCTCTTTCATGTTTACCTTTTTATACTTCTCCTAAGTCTTGTATTTGAAGGGGAAAGTTTCTATTCAGCCCTGATATTTCATTAGAAATGCTTGAAAGTCCTCTATTTCATAAAAGATAAATTATCACTTGAAGGATAATATTCAATTTTTTTTGGGTAGTTTATTCTTGATTATAATTCAAGTTCTTTTGCTTCGAGAATATCATACCCTAAGCCCTTCTGTTCTTTAAGGTGGTAGCTGCTAAATCTTTTTGTGATTTTAACAGTGGCTCCATAATATTTGGCTTTTTTTTTTTTTGGTGGCTTTCAATATTTTCTCCTTGAATTGGGAACTCTGGTATTTGACAATAATATTATTTGAAACTTTTATTTGGGGATCTCTTTCAGTTGATTATAGGCAAATTCTTTCAATTTCTATTTTATCCTCTGGTTTTAGGATGTAAGGACAGGTTTCCTTGATAATTTCTTGAAATGTCATGGCAAGGCTTTCTTTGATCATAGCTGTCATGCATCCTAGTGATTCTTACATTCTCTTTTTCATCTATTTTCAGGTCAGTTTGTTTTGCAATGAGATATCCCATGTGTTTTCCTGGTTTTTCATTGTTTTGACTTTGTTTTATTGTTTCTTAATGTCTCATAGAATCATTAGCTTCTACTTGTCCAATTCTATTTTTTCACATTATTTAGTATTTTCCCCTAGTTGTATGTAAAATTATTTTTTAACATTTGTTTTTAAAACTTAGATTTCCAAATTCTATCCCTTCTCCATCCATACCTGTAATGGTAATGGAATTTAAAGATCCCCCTCTATTGGCTTGGTTTTAGGGTTGAGTGTTAAAACCCAGAACTTGTGAATCCCACTTGTGGGATGGACTTGTTGACATGAAGAGAGAGGGCTGAATCAGGAGGAGCCATGGGTTTAGAGAGAAGCCCAAGCAGATAGATAGCAGAAGCAGAGGAGGCCAGAGTTGCTGAGAGAAAGACTTCTGAGGGCCAATTGAAGCTGCCCAGGACTTTCAAGAACTGCCACCTGGAGGTGCCGAGAACTGAGGAGGCATGGCTGTGATGCCAGTATTTTGTCTATCTCTTTTGATGTTGTTTTGTGAGATTCACATGCTGGTTAAGGACAGTCCTGCTGTTGTAGAGGTCCTGGAAACTTGCTGTTGGTTCAGAAGATCTGAAGGAAGATTTTCTTGTTGTATGTTTACAGAAATCCTGGAAGCGGGTCTTGCTTATGTTTTCAGAGGTTCTGGGACTGTTCTTCAGGCAGAGAGTGACTTGATGAGGACATTGGCAATTTTGTCTTTGTTGAGCATTCCCCAGGAACAGAGATTGCTGAGTACTTGCGTCCTGTCAAGATGAAGACAAGGCCTCTCCTTGGGCATTGAATGCTGTGATGATATCTTAAACTTGTTGTAGCTTAAGGGTGGATGGCCTTTTCTGCTCTCCTGCCCCTTTTGTGAAAGTGCTTGGAGTTAATGGATGATATTGTAATTTAGTTGTGATCCAGGGGTGGGAAACCTTTCACTTTTTTGTGCTCTGTGATTTACCAAATGAAAGTATTTTTTCTGATTGGAAACTAATCTCCATTTGAGAAGAGACTGTACTGTCCAGGAGTGGGCTACTTTGACTACTGGCCAGGAGTGGGATACTTGGACATTGGTACTTTGGGATTGAATTGAGACCTTTCTTGCTAAATGAATGAGTTGCAATGTATTTTGACTTTTTCTGTTCTGTGAATGCTTGGCTTTAATCTGTCACTGAATAAATGGAGTTTGCTATGCTGGTAATCAGAAGGCTGGAAGTTGCCTTTGCTTGGCATTACAATACCCTCCCACCTCCCCCCATTAAGAAGGTAAGCAGTTCTATATAGGGAATTCTTTATAGGTTAAACACGTGTTGTATTGAAAAACATTTCCATAATAGTAATGCTGTGAAATAAAACATAAACAAAAAGAAAAAACAAAGAAGAAAAAGTTAAGTTGCTCATAGCAGATCATCTTAAGATATTTCTGTTATTTTGTACATAATACATATCATTTTCCATCAGCTCATGTAAGTCTTTCTAGGTTTTCCTGCAAGCATTCTGTTCATCACTTCTTACAGCATAATAATATTCTATCATAATTATATACCACAGTTTGTTCAGGCATTTTCCAGTGGATGGGCATCCCCTCAATTGACAAATTGATTATTTGTCCCAAGAAAAGAGCTGCTCTAAATAATTTTGTACATATAGGTACTTTTCCTTCTTTTGTCTCTTTTGTGATACAGCCCTAGCAGTGGTATTGCTAGGTCAAAGGATATGCATTGTTTTTATAGCCCTTTGGGCATAGTTCCAACAAATTTTATTCAAAAATCCTTCCTTTCTATTAATACATCTTTTTCCATTTGGACAATTCTGCTTTTTAATGAATGATTTTCATCAATGGATTTTCCACACTTTTTCTATATGGTCAATTCTATTTTCTAAATGTGGTATATTCCTCAGTGTAGCTTTTATAAAGCTATCAATTGCATTTTCATAATCGTATTCCTTTCCGCTCATTTCTTTACCTTTTTTTCCTTCTTCCACTCTTATTTGATTTCAAAAATCACTTTTAGCTCTTCCATGAATTTTTGTTGGACTTGTGAATGATTCACTTATTTTTTCCTTTAAGACTTTTCTTGCAATCATTTTCACTTTATCCTCTTCTTCTGAATTCGTATCTTGATCTTCCCTGTCACCACAGTAGCTTTTTAATGATCACGTTCTCTTTTGTTGATTATTTTCAAACTCATTTCTTGATTTTGAACTTTATATTCTGGTTGGGCTCTGTTCCTGGTGTGTGTGCGTGGAGCGGGTGAAGGTATTGGGAGGTCTCAAGGTTCAGACTGTTTTGCACTGGTGTTTTCAGAACTAGTTTGGGGTTTTAGAAGTTTTTGGTGCTTCAAAGATGGCATAATCTGGGGATAGGTATCTTCACTGTTCTCTTGTCCTTCATTATGGTCCTTACCCAGGATCCCTTGGGATTAAACTTAAATTACTCCCCTGTTCCCCTGTTCCCTTAAGACTAGAAGTGATAATGTTCCTCCCAGTCCCTGCTCCCTTAGAACCGGAAATGTTATGGTCTTTCAGGTCCCTGATCCCAGGCAATACTGCTTCCCAGGGCTCCCATTCCCTTATCTCTGCCTTTGAATTATGATCCAGAAGTGAGTATGGGAAATGGATTTGTCAAATAGCCTCTGATTCTACAATGATTTCTAGCACAGGGGCCCCCTATAATTTGATTCTGACCAGATGTTGGGTTCCCTAAAAGTCTCTGGCTTGATAACTCTCAAAGCTGTTGTTGTTTCTATTGTCACCACCTAGTCTCACCACTGGTATTTCAACCACATGTACTTAGGGCCAACCCCCAACCCTGAGTAATGAGTTTCTCTTTCTGAACTCCCAAGTCCTTTTGTGCTAGAAGAGTGTCTCACTCTGACCTTTCATTGGTCCTTCCACCCCAAAATTTGATTTGAGGCATTATTTTAAAATTGATTGGAGGGTAATGCAAGGAGAGCTCAGCTGAGTGTTCTTTACATTCCACCATCTTGGCTCTTTCCTCAGAAGTCTTTCCACTTTAAGGTTTATGGAACACTTTAAAGATGGTATCTCTCTTGATTCTCCAGACAACACCAAGAAGAGATGCATTATGATGTAATAAATTGAGCAGTGGACTTACAAGTCAGGAAGACCGGGGCTTAAATCTACCCTCAGATACTTATTAGCTCTGTGACCCTAGGCAAACCATTTATACTGCCTGACTCATTTTTTTTTCATCTGTATAATGATGGAATTAAACTAAATCACTTCTAAATCTATGATCCTCTATTTAAGTGTACATCCCATTTTGCAGATGAGGATTTTCAGAAAATTTAATTATTTTCCTCAGGTCACACCTACAGTAAGTGTCTGAGGCAAAATTTGAATTTGTCTTCCATTCTTTAATGTCAACTTTCCATCCAGTAACCTCTCTCTAATAACGCCAGAGAATAATGAATTGCATTTATATACTACTTCCATAGTTACAAAGCATTAACCTATACCATCATAGTTAGTACTTACATCAACCCTGAAAGGTAAATAGTGTAAATAATGACACATGGGGAAGATGGGATAGAGAGTCTCAACAACCGTTCTCCTATTTTCACAAAACGAACAAATTACAGACAATCCTCAGTCATGCCTATTTCAATACAGATGTGTGTGCTTTCCTCTATAGTTGATGATCTCTCAGATAAATCATGTGCCCTCAAAATTGCATAGGGGTTGCCTGATAATACTTTGAAGACAACTGATCATTTCTAGGGTACATGTAATCAGATCCACTACAATTGCTCTGTCCTTCAAATAATTTCAAATCATAATAGTTATGGATAATGTTTTTACTTTTCTTTATCTTTCCTCCTTGAATGAAAAGATGAGTTTCCTGCCTAAATCTATAATCCATAAACGTTTATTGAGCATCTACTATTACCAGGCACTGTGCAATACAATGGGATACAAATAGGAATACAAATGGGAATACAAATGGGAAGAGACAGAGAGAGAGAGAGAGAGAGAGAGAGAGAGAGAGAGAGAGAGAGAGAGAGAGAGAGTCTATGCCCTCAAGGAGCTTACAATCTAATGAATAAGACAAAGCACAAGAAGAAGCTGAAAAGCATGGGAGGGGATGTAGAAGGCATGTGACTTGGGGGCATGGTGGAGACGTCAGTCAGAGAAGTTGCAAAATAGTGTAACCAAGTGAGAAATGAAAAGAAGGTAGTCAGTTCCCCATTAGTGGTTGTCCTCAAATTAAGGCTGAATAGTCAGTAGTTGGGGAATTTTATGAGTCTAACACTTGAATTAGACAAACCATAGAAGTCTGAAAGCCTTTCTAACCCCAAATTTATAATATTCTGTATTAAAAATAGTAACTTCTGGAGAACAAATGGCATTTTAATAAAAGACAATGCCTTTGATATCTAGTATGACAGGAAATTGATTCTGTGGTGGTGATGCAGATTAAAATTATTTAATAGCATATAGAGCTCCAAGGGACTTTAGAGGTTTTACTCTTGTGGGACATCTGAATCTCTTTAAAGCATTATCTCCTACTTAAGGTTCGTCCTACTTCCCCAGCTAGTCAGCAACTTATTTCTTGAAAATACTTCGTTTTAACTTTATAAATATCTTGTTTTTACTTTCCTTTATGCATATAGTAGTATTTCTCTTAAGTAAAGAAAGTCGTGTGGACAGGAAGTGTGTCTATTTTTGGCTTTATATTTGAGATTGTAGCATTATGCTGAATATATAATAGGCTCTTAAATGATCAGAAAATATACGTAAACCGTTTTGTAAATCTTCAAGTCGAAGCCATAAATGACTGCTGATTGATTGTATACACACTTGCATCCTGACACAGACTATGTGCCTATAATATCCTTATAAATAGACATATTATCTCCCCAATGTAAGCTTCCAGAGGGCAACTGTTATCTCAATTTTGCCTTTGTATTACACAGTCAAACATTCTGCTTGCTACTAAGCAGATAATAAATGTTTTTTGGATTAGATTGAACTGAACATTATCCAAATCCTTTGTTTTATAGATAGGGAAACTCAGTCCTAGAGAAGTGAAGTCATCTGATAAAGGTTAAAAAAGCAGTAAGTATCTATAACAGCAAGCACCCTAGCATACCTAGGGCAGCTACTAGCACAGGTTCTTAGATCTGCTTTTCTAAAGGAAAGCAACTCAAAATGGGGTAACGGTTTCACTTTAATCAAACATATCATTTACCTAGTTCAGGGGGAAAAGTCAGCCC
>CM053589.1:187656111-187672746 GCA_028646515.1 Pseudochirops corinnae | reverse complement strand
CCACAGGCTCCACGTGACCACATTCAGCCTATTAGGCAACAGAGTATACTTTCAAATATCCAAGAGTCCTCAGAGTCACGTAGCCACATTAGCAAAGGGCCTAGGGGCAGGGAAGATCTTTAGATTCCCATAACATTATCCTAGTGGGAGTTTAAAGCCAGGACCTTGTATTCTTAACCCAGTACAATGAGTGTCCACCTATTCAACTTGAGGATTCTCATACAATGAATACCCAACAAATTGCATCAAAAGCAAGAACTTTAGCTAATTTCAGAAATGGTCCTTGCAAATGTTGTTTGATGTTTAAAAGGTCATATATGCTGGTGTAAAAAATACACTGTATTTTCCCATTAATCTAATCTCCTAACTCCAGCTCTTCATTTAAAGAATAAAACTAAACTAAAGAAAGAAGGGGGAAATGACACACTATGACTTATTTATAACCTTAAATCTGATGAAATATGCTGCATTTCACCCCAAATAATATGTAAATAACAGTTTTATCTCTGGATGGAATCAGAATCAGTTTAATTATTCTTACCCCCAAAACACAGAAATCAAAGTGCCTTTTCAGCCCTCTAACTCAAGAAAGCATTAATGATGATTGATACAAAGTGAATCAAACAAAATTGGTAAACCTACGAGTTTTCCTCTTCTGTCTCTCTCTCCGTTATTTCTCTTTTTTATCTTCCTAGTTGTCTGTCCTCTTCCTCCTTTCCTCTCCTTCTATCTCCATCCAAACTTATCTATGTAAAAGGCAAATTAGAAATCTGAGTCTAGTCCTGGTTCTGTAGCTAAATATGATATGGAGTCTGCTACTTCACCTCTGAGCCCAAGTTTCTAAACCTACAAAAAGATTAAGGAGGTGTAGTGGATCTCTTTTGTATCACATTATAAAAGAGATAATGAACTATACTTCTTTTTTCATGAAGTTAAAGGTGGAATATCATGGAGAAAAAGGAAATCCATTAATCTGAGTCCTTCAGACTATGTGTTTCTATTAAAAATTGAAGAATTCAACTTCTGAATGAATAATTCTCCCTAGATTTATGTAGGAACTTGATTTGTAAGTAACATTTTTATACAGTCACACATTTTTTGTTTTGTTTTGTAAGGATCATTTGTGTTTAATATAATGTAACCTCAAGGACTGGGACATTTGGTTTGATCCTTATGTGTGTAAAATCTAGCATAGATCCTGGCATACCATAGGACTTTCACATGTCTAGATTGAATGAAATACAATAGAATACTGTCCCTTACTTTCTGTATGTTGTTTATATTTTCATCTCTGATATTTCCCCCTTAATGGATTGCAGTTAAATCCTGGTGGTTCCATGTTAACAAGTAAATAGCCTCATCCAATATACAAAATGTTTTCCCTGAGGCTGGATTTGAATCATGTCCTCCTGACTCCTGGGCTGGTGGTGCTCTATTCACTGTGCTACCTACCCACCCCACCAAAAATTATTTCAATAACCATAAACAACTAGGAGGCTACCCCAATGGGACTCTACTCATTTTATTTTTCTTTTCAGAATAGATGATTAGATTCCATCTCCCTTTCCTGGTCTTGTCTTTCAAAAAGCAGACCCAAAATACATCTTGTGAAAATAGTAGTATAGCATATAAGTTCAAGGAGAGATAGAGCTATTCTTCTATACTTCTATACCCTATTATAGGCAAAAGGCAGGGGAAAATTCTGTACTTAATTCACATAATTAGAAATATGTTTTGCAAATATTCACATTCAGAAAATTTTCTGCCCTTAAAACCTCCATGCTCAATAGGGGAAAACAACTCTCATTCCCTTCTACCTTATTTGGTAAGCTCATAGAATGCAGAGCAGAAAAGTACTTTAAGATTAACTCCAAACCCATTCTGTATACAAAGGGACAAAGGAGGAAACATGTCTAGAGAGGGAAAGGGAATTTCCCAGAGGCATCCAGGAAGCAAATAGAAAATACCAGATTTCATATGCCAGACCTTTTACTACAACTCCAGCAATCCCTCCACTAACTCAGATTTATCTATTTACACATTTGTCTATTTGTTTGTTTGTTTGATTAGGAGTGTGGCTTATGTTATGTTTTGCCAATAATAATCTCACTTGGATAGTTCATAAATCTTTATTCAAAATATGGAAATTGCAACTCACTCTGTGCTCCATCAGTGTTTGACTTCTGTCCACCAACTCCCATAAATCCTAATGGGGTGCACCTACAAATTTTCCTCTGCTTCCCATATGAATGGGACACATAAGTTCACTATCTAAGAATATGGGTTCAAATCCTGCCCTCTTTGGTTATAAACAAGTCACTTTACCCCTCTATATCTCAGTTTTCTCATCTGTAAAATATGGAGTTTAGAAGGTCTCCAAGATCTCTTGCATCTCTAGACCCTATAGTCTGTTATGCCTTGATCTTCATGCATGAATTCATCTTTTTCTCAACATACGTCTCTCCAATGAAATCACAAAACTATTTTCAGTTGGTAATTAGACTTTTGGCAATAATTTTTAATTGCTAATTATAAGTATGCTCTTTAAGGAAGGTCCATTTTTTTTCTACCAAATTCCTAGTCCTTAACATAATACTTGACACATATAAAAGTCTTCATGATTGTTGATTAATTCATTGGTGATGTGTTCCAAGTCACTTACACATGATGCAGTGGGGAAAAAAAAAACAAAAAAACAAAAAAACACTGAGTCATGTCAGAGATTGGGTTCAAATTCTCTCCTTGTTACTGTTGATCTACATGATATTGGCCAAGTATCTTGACCTCTCTGGACCTCAGTGTCTTCATCTATAAAAAAAAGGAGGTAGATTAAAGTAGTTGCTCTCTGGACCCAGTTCAATCTCGATCTTTTTTTTTTTTTTAAGTTGAGAGTCACCTAAGAATTGTCAACTATATCAGAATCAGCCTCTAACCATTGGGTGGCTATAGCCACACAAAGCAGCCCAGAGGCAGGAGAATCAGGACATAAACAAAAGTACAATTTCTTTTTATTTTTAACAAACCAATATATTTATTTTTAGTTTTCAATATTCACTTCCGTAAGTTTCAAATTTTCTTCATCTCCTTCACCTCCTCCTGCCCAAGCCAGCATGCAATCTGATATAGGCTCTACATATACATTCTTATTAAACACATTTTCACATTAGTCATGTTGTATAGAAGAATTAGAATTTGTGGTAGGAGACATTAGAAAGAACAAACAAAACCAAACCAAACCAAAAAAGAGAGCAAAGAGTATACTTCAATCTGCATTCAGACTCCATATTTCTGCCTCTGGAAGTGGATGACATTTTCTATTGTGGATCTTTTGGAACTGTTTTAGGTCCTTGCAATGCTCAGCAGAGTTAAGTCTATCAAAGTTAGTCATCACACAATGTGGCTGTTACTGTGTGCAATGTTCTCATTGTTCTGCTCACTTCACTCAGCATCACTTCCAGGTTTTTTCTGAAGTCTGCCTCATCATCATTTCTTATAGCACAATAATCTTCCATTTTATTCGCAAGCCACAACTTGTTCAGCCATTCCCCAATTGATGGACATCCCCTCGATTTCCACTTCTTGGCGACCAGAAAAAAGAGCTACTATAAATATTTTTTTGTACATGTGGATCTTTTCCCCATTTTTATGATCTCTTTGAAATATAGCCCTAGGAGAGGTATTGTTGGGTAAAAAGGTAATGCACATTTTTATAGCCCTTTGGGTATAGTTCCAAATTGTTCTCCAGAATGGATAGATCAGTTCGCAATTCCACCAATCAAAGAGTGTTTTAATTTTCCCACATCTTCTCCAACATTTACCATTTTCCTGTTTTGTCATGTTAGCCAACCTGATAGGTGTGATGTGGTACCTCAGAATTGTTTTGATCTGTATTTCTCTAATCAATAGTGATTTAGAACATTTTTTATATTGACTATAGATAGCTTAAATTTATTCCTCTGAAAACTGCCTTTCATATTTTTTGACCATTTATCTGTTGGGGAATGACTTGTATTCTTATAAATTTGATTCAGTTCTCTCTATATTTTAGAAATGAGACCTTTATTAGAGACACACTGGCTGTAAAATACTTTCCCAATTTTCTACATCCTTCTTTCTCTTGGTTGCATTGGTTTGTTTCTGCAAAAAAAAAAAAAATCAATTTAATGTAATCAAAACAATCTATGTTACATTTCATAATGTTCTCTATCTCTTGTTTGGTCATAAATTCTTCCACTCTTCATTAATCTGACAGATAAACTATTCCTTGCTCTTTTAATTTGCTTATATTATCAGCCTTTATATCTAAATTGTGTACCCATTTGAACTTTATTTTGGTATATGGTAGAAGACGTTGGTCTATACCTAGTTTGTGCCATAGTATTTTCTAGTTTTCCCAGCAGTGTTTGCCAAATAGTGAGTTCTTATCCCAGAAGCTAAGGTCTTTAGGTTTATCAAACAGTATATTACTATAGTCATTGATTACTGTGTCTTGTGTCCCTAACCTATTTTACTGATCCATCACTCTATTTCTTAGCCAGTATCAACTAGTTTTGAGGATTGGTACTTTATAATACAATTTAAATGTGGAATGGCTTAGCTACCTTCTCTGGCACTATTTTTCATTAATTCCCTAGACATTCTGAAACTTTTGTTCTTCCAGATGAATTTTGCTGTTATTTTTTCTAGCTCTGTAAAATATTTTTTCATAGTTTGGAACTGAATAAATTAATTAATTTAGGTAGAATTGTGATTTTTGTTATATTAGCTCAGACTACCCATGAGGAACTGTTTTTCCAATTAGTTAGATCTGACTTTATTTGTGAGAAAACTGTTTGGTAACTGTGTTCATATAGTCCCTGGGCTTGTTCTGGTTGGTAGACAAAGTACAATTTCAAACTGAGGAAATGCTTGCAAGTGGAAGCCTCTCCTCCTGACAAGGAGGACTTAACATGTTGGGACAAGGCAGAGATTCACATACATAAGTGGGCTGGACTATGACAGAATCATTCTTAGATATTGAGTAGCTGTTCCCATGGCTCCTTTATATGTGGACAATGCAGGTGTTCCTGAGTCCTCTGGTAATAGTCTCCAAGTTGATTATCTCTCTCTCTCACACACACAGAGCTAAAATTAATGTGGAGTGCAGTATCTCGCTTAGTTCACTTAGCTGCTATGTAAGCACAAGGATTGTGAGAATGTCAACAGAGGTGATAGATGGATTTAGGTTGCACCACATTGGCCCTCAGGTCCGTGGGAAATAGGGGGCATAAATCCCTCAGTGAATACCTGATGCTCCTCAAAGCAATACACTTTGCCAGAGGGTAAGATCATCCAGAGCACAAACAATTATCGTTATGCCGAGCTCAGGAAACAGCCGGTTTGCTGGGTCTCAGTTTTTGGAAACAGGATGTCTCCAAATATCTTGACAGGATTGATAAAGAGACATGAGTTTGCAGCAGCCTTATAGGAAGGGACCCCTGAGCAATGATTTGAAGTAAATGACAGATTCCAAAAAGCAAAGGTGAGGTGGGAAGGTGTTTTAGCAATTGAGTGCCACTTATGGAAAGACATGGAAGCAGGGAATGGACTATATTGGAAGAAGAAAATATATCTATCTATCTGTAATGGAGGTGGTTTATGCAGTATTAATTTTAAGTAATATTAGACAGGGTTATGAAGGAGTTTAAATACTAGAGTACAGATTTTATGATTGATCCTAAAGACAAGAACCAATGAAAATTTTGGGGTACAAGGAACTCTTACATTATTGTTTTAGGAATACCACTTTGAAAGCGGTATGGAATAGATATTGGAGAGTGGAGGGACTAGAAAGAGGAAAGCCAATTAGGAGACTATTTCAGTAGCCCAGGAGAAAGGTAACGAAGACCTGAAATAAGTTGTCTTGATTATGTTCTTTTGGGTTTTTTTTTTTTTTTTGGAGGGCAGTTGGGGTTGAATGACTTGCCCAAGGTTACACAGCTAGTTTTTTTGCGTGTGTATTGAGTGTCTGAGGCCAGATTTGAACTCAGGTACTCCTGATTCCTGGGCTGGTGCTCTATTCACTGTGCCACCTAGCCACCCCAACTATATTCTTTTAGTTAGGTCAATGCCTTTGCTGGTGAAGCTTTGAAGTGTTCTGTACCTCAGTGCAATAGTAGTTGTAGTTGTCGTAGTAGTAATAGCAGCAGCAGCAGCAGCAGCAGTAGTGGTGGTGGTAGTAGCAGTAGTAGTAGTAGTAGTAGTAGTAGTAGCAGTAGCAGTAGTAGTAGTAGTAGTAGTAATAGTAGCAGTAGTAGTAGTACTAGTAGTAGTAATAGTAGCAGTAGTAGGTGGTAGCAACAGCAGTAATAGCAGCAGCAGCAGTAATAGTAGTTATATAGTGCTCTAATATTCTTAAAATACTTTGCAGATGTTATTTCATAACAACCCTAGGAAGTAGGTGATATCATTATTGGCATTTTACTAGTAGGGAAACTTAGTTTGAGAGAAGTTAAGGATCACATAGCTACTAGTTATTTGAAGCAAGATTTTAAGTCAGATTGTCCTGATTCCAAGCCCAAAACTTTAACTGACTGAGACTACTTAGGAGAATTCATGAGCAGCAGGGAATCATTGTGTTTAGGCACTGTATATAATTCTGGAAAATACCTCAGGGGAGCATATACCTTCTTGTTTTACATGGTATTTGATTCAAATAGTCAGTGGTGTGTGGAACAGCTCACTTGGTATTTGTCATTGAATCTCAAGATTAATGTATGCATGGAAGATACTTTGGGACAGGCTTAAAGGCTCTCTCTTTCTCTCTCTTTCTCTCTCTCTCTTTCTCTCTCTCCACACACACATGTACATATATGTATCTATGTATCTATGTGTGTTTGTATATACATATGTATATGCGTGTATACATATACACATATATATGTGCGTGTGTTTTTTCTGTCTGCAATTATTTTAAAAAAATCAATAAATACCAAGCATAACTGGATCTTATATTCTCCAGACTCATTCTGTCAGGATGACATGAAAGATATGACTGACTACAGAAAATTTTCTGTGAAAGCCTCTTTAGATATAGGTATAGACAGATTTCTATGTTAAATATGCAATTGAAAAATCTATTCCCTCCTTGAAAATATGAAAGTAATGCTTTACTGAAGCCTGGATTTGACACTGACTTCACAAATCTATGTCATTGGAGCACAAGCTTGGGTAGATTTGAATCATTCTAGAAAAGCTTTGAATAAAGATTGTTTTTTTTTTTCCAAATGCATCTCATAAACTTCACACCCCTCCCCCCCCCCAAAAAAAAATACCTCTTTTCCAAACTTCCCTTTTGCTATCCAGGGTTGTGCCATTCTTCCATGGACCTGATTTCACAGAATAAAATCATCCTCAATTTTTTTTCTCTTATTCCCTTATATGTGATCAGCTGCCATGTCTCATCAATACCCCCATCTATATCTCTTGCCCTTTTCTCCTGTGCCTATCTCAGAGCCTTGCCATCTTTTACTTGGACCATTCCAACAGCCTACTGATTAGTCACCCTACATCCAGTCTCCTTCTTCCTCCAAATCATTCTCTACATAGCTGCACACTGAAATTCCTAAAGCTTAGATTTAATCCTCCAATTCCCTTGGTCAAGAAATATCTGTGGTTCCCTATCACCCCGGAATAGAATATTTGTTTTTCTCTTTTTCTTTCAAACTATGTTTGCAGACTTCCTATCGTTTCTGCTCACACCTCTAAATTCTAACCCTATTCATTTACTTACTGTAAATCACAATCATCTCCTTCTTTCCGTTTTCTTAGGCTGTCCCCTATGCCTAGAATGCTCTCCTTCCCAGTTCTTAGAACTCCTGATACAATTCAAGAAACTGTTCATTTAATGCTTATATAAGGCCACTTCGAAATGTTAGCATCAAACCCTCACCCATTCTTTTTTTTCTGTCTGTCTGTGCTTCTCGTTTGCTTATCTGTTTCTTTTAAGCAAAATGTAAGCTGCCCAAGGGCAAGAATTGCTTTCATTCAAAGAATTGCCTTTGCTTTTTCAAAGTCTTGCAAAATACCTTGCATAAATGAAGTGTTAATGTGTGTGGTTTTTTTTTTTTTTGGTGGGATGAATTAAATAACTGCCCAACTATTTTTCTGGAATGAGAGTATTCACCTCACTTTATATAGAAAAGTCCATCAAGTAGAGTCCTCTTGGTCACCAGGTTCTGAAATATTTGGGTAATTGTATCATATGATATATTGATTAGAGAAATATAGTTTTCTAAGTTATATGCCTTTCTGAGTCAGATTCCATGTGGTAGCACCTGGAACTTATAGATTGGAGCCTACCTGGTATAGCTCTATGCTGTGCTTCGTATATAGTAGCTGCTTAATAAATATGTGTTGAGTGATTGTTGTTGATTGATATTATAATACTTTGGGATTTGTAAAGCACTTTATATACATTGCCTCTTTTCATTCTCAAGACAGGAGAAATTAAGTGACTTGTCCAAGGTGATACTTCTAGTGACTGCCTGAAACAGAATCACAACCTAGTTCTTCCTGTTTCCAAATAAAGCACTTTGGCCACTATATCATGCCCTGATTCACATGACAAGGATGCCATTTTCAATTTGCATAACCACTCGTGTATAAAAATCATTTTTGCATGTACCTAATTTCTACCCTGTGGGATTTTAAATGGCATTTGCTTGCTAAGTATTTACAACATCCAGGAAAAATTTGCCTGCTTCTATGAGGGCATAAAATACTCCTTAAAGATGGAAGGGCGAAAAAAAAAGAGGAATGGGATGGACTTGTGTGTTCTGTTTCATGAATCCTTAGAATTTAGAAGAGAAGAAAGTATATATTCAAAAATTAGTCTCTTATATCTTTGACCCTCTTGAGTTAAATGGAATAACCCAATGTTGTCTCCTTGGCTGTTGTCCTTCATTCTTGAAGAGGACTTTAATGACATCACTATGCTAGAGTCAAGTTACAGTGTGTCCGACTGTGACTGAACAGAACAATACAAGCTTGGAATGTTTACCACAGGTCGGGCACAAGTGAACATTTGGGGTTGATTCTCTAAATTTGCACATCATGTATTTCCTTTGAGCTGTCTTAAAGCTGCTTTGCTCATAGAGCACAGCACCTTCTCTGATGTAGGCACATTTTGCTGTGCCAGTGTCTCCCATGTCACACAATCAATTCCAAAGTTCTTAAGAGAGACCTTGAGAGTGTCCTTGTATCACTTCCTCTGACCACCATGTCAGTACTTGCCGTTTGTGAGTCCTCCACAAAATAGTCTTTTGGGCAAGCTTGCATTTCACATTTGAACAACCTGGTCAGCCCATCAGTCTCTTTACTAATTACACATAAGCTCCTTGTGCTTTTTCAATTGTTTTTGGATCTCAAGATCCTAACACAGTATGTGGAACATTGCAAGTTCTTTATAGCTGAGTATTGAATCAATTTTAAATTTTAGATTTATGAAAGATTAAAGCAATCAAAGCAGGTTCAAGAAGACCATATGAAATGTGTTCTGGGGCCCAGCAAGAAGAGTTCATACAGATAGGAAAGTCTGTTTTCTTTCACATTTATTCCTTTTGATCTTTGATTATATTTTAAACATTTAGACAATAAACACTAGATGCCAGTAATAACACTGTAAGTGAGACACCAGAACAATATTGGAAAGCAAACCTTAAGATAGGCTTGAATCCTATAGGACAGCAAGAAAACCCCTTAGTAAATTAGAATTATAACATGGGGCTTCTTTGGATTGTCAATTAAAAAAAGAAAACAAAGGAAAAAGCTCAAAAAATTAGCTTCATAGTCAGGAGACTTTACATTAAACAAAACTCTATGTTGCACAATTAGGATAATTAAAGATTTTGATTGCAATGAATAATTTAGAATTGTATAAACAATTGTTATTTTCTCTTTGTTCTGTATAATTTATGTTTGTCACCTTTTATAACAGTTCAAAATATTAATTCTCATGGTATGAATTAATGAAACACTTCATTTCTTTGATTACAAATGGGAAGACCTCATATTGTCAATGTATATGTATCATTCCTCTCATTGCTAAATTTAGCTCTTGAGAGCCAGCAAAAGATTTCAAATTTCAGTATGTGGGTGGGAGTGGGAGTGGAGGGGGGAGATTTACAATGAAATAAAATTATGTCCAACAAGAATTTAAAAAGGAGAAATAGGATCAGAGCATGCAGAACAGTACATCCATCTAGATAGGAACAATTCTCATCCTTTTCCTCTCAAATACATTTCCAAACTTTATAATTTAACTCAAACATCATTGCTTACAAAAAGCCTTCAATTCCTCTGATTAGTAACAATCTTCCTCTTTAAATTCATGTATAATTTTGTTTTGTAACTTACTGAAGCATCTTTTTGTTACACAGTCTTTTTGGTCATACCTGACCCCATTTGGGGTTTTCTAGACAAAGACACTGGAGTGGTTTGCCATTTCCTTCTCCACAGACAGGGAATTGAGACAAACAGGGTAAGTGACTTGCCCAGGGTCAGACAGCTAGTAAGTTTCTCACATAAGAACTGAACTCATGAAGATGAGTTTTGCTGACTTCAGGGCAGGTACTCTTTCCACTGTCTAGGGCGAACAAAATAGTAATCAGTAGAGCACTGGGCCTGGAATTAGGAAGATTTGAGCTCACATCTGGCCTCAGGCATATATTGATATTTTAACTTCTCTCTTCCTCAGTTTCTTTAACACCAAAAGGTGAATAATTCTATAGTTTCCCTTCTACGATTATGGTGAGGATCAAATAAGATAATAAGCTTGTTTTCTGCCGGTGTCTTTATTTCTTAATGCTGTACTTCATAGTAATTTGTGCTTATGTCTGCTTAACCCTCTACTAAGCTCACATGTACCCTGAGGGCAATGACGAAAGTTTTTTAAATTTAATATCTCCTCAAAAGCTCAGCAGAGGATTCGGTAGTGAACTAGCTGCTGATAAGTTGTTTGTAAAATAAATTAATGAATTAATCTATTATTGACTTTTCATTTGATACAGTCATTCAGCTAGGTTTATTTGACCATAAGAGAACACAGTAAATGTCCCACTTCCTCCTACATCAGGTCCTATGTCTTCTGATAATTTTCTCACTTCTAAAGTTTTCAATTGATGCTCAGTTTTTGTCTTCATGTTTTGTCTCTTTGGATTGTCAACCTTTTGACTTTCATTTTCAATTATTGATTAAGGATTATCTCGAATTTTTCACATACCTCTATTTCTAGATTTTGTTTCTTATGTTTCTTTTGGTATTGCTATTGTTAACTTTCAGGATTCAATTTTTTAAGTGTTCATGTTGTCAAGACATTGATGAAATGTCCCATAATTTTCTATAGATCTTCAATATCTTTCTCAAGTCACTTCAGTCTTCTTGTTGTTTAATGACTGTTCTTAGGAACACTTCTTGAAGGCTTCAACTTTCCTTCTTTAGTCCTTATTGTAGCAGTGACCGTGGCATATACTGTTTTGCCCAGGTCTTAAAATGCCTGTGATCACATGAGAAAACTAATGTAAAGCAATTAATAAGCCTTCAAGTGCTATATGACAACTAGCTCTTATCATCATCATGAAATTTTCTTAAATTTTCTTAAATTTTAGGGAAGAAAGCATCCTTTCCTGAAGGTTATAGCAAATATCCGGTGTGTGTGTGTGTGTGTGTGTGTGTGTGTGTCTGTCTGTCTGTCTGTCTGTCTGTGTCCCTTATAGGCTCCTGATGTCTTTACCTGAAATTCTACTAGAATTAGTGGATTGGGGTCCCAAAGTAAGGCTGCTATTTCCTCTCAGGGTTCCAGAGGCAACCCCAAAGGACTATAGGGTTCCTTCTAATTCTTATATCTTGAGCCCCTAATCTATTACCTTTTCCCAAAGGCAAGGTGTTCTTTCCACAAAGTCGTAGGCCAATTTTTAGCCCTAATAGTTGAAAATGCACTCATACCCAGTGGCACGCACTGCATAATTTTACCCAGTGCCAACTAATATCTTCTAAATATTTAAATAGCAATGATTAGTACTCAGCTATAAATTTATACAGTTGATATTTCCATGATATAATTAATAAGCAGCTTTTAAAGTATATTTTATTCTGAACTTGAGAAATAAAACAACATAGTACAAAAGGAAAAAAATAAAGATGTACACAAAACTGCAAATCTATATCATATAACTTGTTATTCCCTTTTAATATACAAAATAGCTATCATGTATCTTTTTTCTCTTTTTTTTTCTACCCTCCCCAACCCTGACCTAGAGATGACTGTCATTAGATACACATATATTGTGTTTCAATATGTATATAGGTGTATATGTGTATATGTATATTTATATATACACACATATATATTTTATATGCATACACATGCATACAAACTTGTATATGTACACACATATATGTATATGTGTATGTATGTATGTATATACACATATATATTATATATTATATATATATATATATATATTCTATATATAATTCTATTCTGTCATATAAGCCAATCTGATAGGTGAGGGGGTACCTCAGGGTTGCTTTATTTGCCTTTCTCTAATCAATAGTGATTTAGAAGATTTTTTAATATGACTATAGATAGTTTTAATTTCCTGATCTAGAAATTGTCTGTTAATACCCTTTGATCATTTATCAATTGGAAAATGACTTGTATTTTTATAAATTTGACTCAGTTCTCTATATATTTGAGAGATGAAGTCTTTATCAGAAACATTTGATGTAAAAGCTATTTCCCAGCTTTCTGCTTGGTTATATTAGTGTTATTTCTGGAAAAAAATAAAACTTTTAAATTTAATATAATCAAAATTATCTATTTTATATCTTGTAATTCTCTCTGTTTCTTATTTGCTCATATTTTTTCCCTTGTTCAAAGATGTGACAGGTGAACAATTCCTTGCTCTCCTAATTTCCTGATGGTATCACCCTTTATATTGAAATCTGTCCCTGTTTTGAGGAATAAGATATTGGTCTATGCTTAGTTTCTGCTATACTATTTTCATTTTTCATATACAGCATTTTTATGTGACCATAAATTATTTGGATTTCTTTATCAGGAACTTCCCATTCATATCTTTTGATCATTTGTCAATTGGGGAATGACTTGTATTATATCTTATAGATTTCACAAAGTTTTTCATATATTTGAAAAATAATATTTTTATCTGAAAAAGTGTAATTTTCTTGCAATATTCTGCTTTCCTTCTATTCTTGACTACATTTGTTTGATTTGTTTATTTTTTGAATTTATTGTAATATAAATTATCCACTTGGAACCTCACATGACTCTCTCTTGATTATTCATAGATTATTCAATTATTGATAAATCTGATAAGTAATATGTTTTGTGTTGAAATTTTCTTAAAATATATCTCTTCATATCTAGGTCAAGTATCCACTTTGACCTTATTTTAGTACATTGTGTAAGATATTTCTCTATTAAAAGTAACTAACATCAATTAGCTCTTTATGATATTAACTGAAAAGATATAATAACAACAAAAACAAACAAAATATTATTTCCTCTGAATGACAATATCGTCTTCCCTCTAGCATTGCATTCTTGGAGGAGACTGAAGTCTAACTTTGCCACCACATGATCATCACATCCATTTTCCAGTCCAAAAATTGGTTTATAACCTTTCAGTGTGCAAACATTGCATGGCATAATTCTGTTTTTCGTGTCACTTAAAAGGTAAACAGAGCAACAATGTATTCACCAGGGGCATGTAGATATACATTTCTCTCTTGCCCATTGTGAGCTACAAGCCTAGAATTCTCAGTGCATGCACGTTGTTAGTATTCCATTTTAATGTATATCCATGAGGATTCCATGCATTCTAATCTTGCATCAAAGACTATTTAGTAATAAATTATTTTAATACTAGCAAAATTTTTATAAAACTTCAAATAATGATCGCACGCTACTTTTTTTGCAAAAAAAAGAAAATGGTATGAAATTGGTAAGGATTACAGGGTCCCCCCCATGATGTTCACTCTTGAATCTGGCATTGCTGGTGGTCACAAGTTATATTATAATGGACTGGGGAGTCTATACTGCTGGGCTGATCCTATGCCAAGCTTTATTGTCCAGATTGCCTCAGGAACTGTTCTCCTTCTCTGCCTAAATTTTAAGAAATGCTATTTTGTAGAAGTTTTTTTTTTTTTTCAAGGTCTTTTAAGACTTTGCCAAAGGAAAAATTGTATGAAGAGAAGGTGGCCCTATCCCAGACACAAATTTGCCAATTTGCCTTAGAGGACATGGAGTCATCAACCATCTCAATGACCTACTAGTCAATGACTTCATGTGCTTCAATGTCTCCATCTTTAGATTGTAGTAACTTCACTTTTAATTTTTCTTTCATTTAATATGGACTTAAGAATGAAATTATTGCTCAACCATTGCCCTGCATTGACCTAAGATGCAAAATATCTGAGGATATTGTAATTAGCATGAAGTCCTTGCCTATAACTGACAAGATATGTTTCCAATGACCATATGAAGTCATCCTGACATATAATAATTATATTCATATCTTTCATACATTTCAAAGGCCTTTCTGGTTTGTCCATTTTATGGCTACCACCAGCTCCAAAGGAGCATTTCTAATATATAGGATATAATTTTTCCCATTTGTTCTATTAGATGTTGCCTTCTGATGACCAAGACCATGTATCACTAACTCTATTATGATCTATGACAAATTGATCATTGGGACAGTTAGGTAGTGCAGTGGATAGAGTGGAGGTCTGGAGTCAGGAGGATCTGAGTTCATATCCAGTCTGTGTGACCATGGGTATGTAACTTAATCTCTGCCTGCCTCAGTTTCCTTATCTTGAAAAAAGGGCAGTAATAGTGAGGATCAAATCTGATTACAAGTGTTAAGGTGCTTACCACAGTGCCAGGCACATATTTAGCACTATAGAAATATTAGCCAATAACTAGCTTTTATTGCCATCATTATTCTCATCCTTACATTAATAGTACTACTGACATGTTTATTGTCAGCATCATGATCAAGATCGTCATAAATGGTCAGGTTTTTAAATGAATATCGTTTTAAAAATAATAAGTACCAATTAGTGTGTTTTCTGATACTGAAGAATAGATGCTAAGAGGTTAAATAATGGAAAAAATGTTATGACAGAGATAGAACTGTGTAGTCATTAGATGCAGTTTTAATAGTTTCCTTTTTTTTTTTTTGCCCAGTGAAACTCATTGAAAATGTGCATTTTATTAGATGCAATTTGTACTATGAAAGCTGTCTAGCCTATTCAAAGTAGTGGAAGAACCCGGCATTGGATGGCACTCAGATGGGCCTTATTCTCCTTATGGAATTAGAGAACCAGACCAAAGTGGTTAAGAGGAAGTAGTAGTGTGCCCTTTGAATTGTTGAAGATTTAGGATTATGTTTGGCTCCTATAGCAATGTAGAGTTAATTAGTTTATATGCATATCTACTGGCACAAGTGAAGAGTAGAACCAATAAGGAAATGATGAATATCCTCTTTCAAGGAAAGAAGGCCAAGGGAAGTCAACTTGAAAATATTTTAAAGGAACATAAACACCCAGAATCTATTAGGCAACAAACACTAAGTTAGGAGCCTGTGTAATTGAATCCCAAAGCTACAGCTTAAAGGAAAGATATGAATGCGTAGGTAGTGAGCAGCTGAATTCTGGGAAATTTAAATCAGAAATATTTTGTCATATGACATTTCTGAGGATTGGCTGCCTTGGGTACATCCAGCTGGTTTTTCAATTATTTACCTCCCTCAGTCATCATGAATTTGACTGTCATAGGAATCACTGTTATCTATGGTTGAGATTCAAAGGGAATTCAGAGACAATCCAGTTAGTCAATACAGAAAGCAAACCAGCTCCTTGTGTTTGATATGTTCAAAGGGAGGTCATGTGGCTAAAAGAAAGATGCCTGAGAGAGCAAAGCAGGGGAGAGGAAAACTAGGACAAAGTTAATTGTGAAAATTTATTGGGGAAGTTAGTACTAGGGCCACTTTCTCTAACCTAGGGGAAATCAAGGAAGTTGTCACATCTTTCATACTAGAATAGCCCACCTGCCATGAAGCCATATATTACATTGGAAATAATGTTGACTTTTAAGTTGGAGGGTCTGCATTCACATCCTTACTATAGAGTGACTTTGGTTACATCATATAACTTACCTGGGCCTCACTTCCCTCAGAAGCAGCTGGATGATGAAGTGGATAGAATGCTGGGCCTGGAGTACGGAAGACTTGAGTTCATATAAAGCTTTAAATGTTCACTAACTGTGTGACCTTGGGCAAGTCACTTCACCTCTATCTCAGTTGCCTTATCTGAAAAATGGGAGTGATAATGCCACCTGTCTCCCAAGGCTGTTGTGAGGATCAATTAAGATATCTATAAAGCACTTGTACAGTGCCTAGCATATAATACTTACATTTATATGCATACATATTGTAATGCCATGCACCAGCAGATTCCCAAAGGAATGCTACTGTGAACAGCTTTTAGAGTTCAGATTACAAAATATAGTGAACACTCTGTTTATTCCATTACAGATCAAGACAAACATTCAAACATATATCACAATAT
>CM053589.1:187627439-187655611 GCA_028646515.1 Pseudochirops corinnae | reverse complement strand
AGACATATATATACATACACACAAATATATATACATATATATGCACACATAAATATATATACATACATATAATATATGCACACATACACACACATACACACACACACACATATATACACAAACACTTTTGTCTGGTTCATGGAGTTCATGGAGTGAACTGCCAAGTTGACCCAAATATTATTTTGTTGTAGGGTATTGAATTCTGGAGAGAACAGGTGAAAAAGAGAGAAGTAGGCAATGGTATGACTTAGTGGATAGAATAATGGACTTGCAATCAGAAAGACTTCTGTTCAAATTCTGACACAGAGAATGACTAGCTGTATGTCCTGAGAAAACTGTTTAATCTCTCTGTGTTTAGTTTCTTTATATATATAAAGAAGGAATCCAAGTGGAGAGTGGAGAAAATATTGCCCAGGAATTTTTTTTTTTAATCTTAAACCAGGAAATTACTTTAAAGCTCATTCAATCAGTGATCCTTAAACTATGTCTGTCTGTCTATCTATGTATTGATGTATCTATCTACATATCTATGTATCTATCTATGTATCTATCTATGTATCTATCTGTCTGTCTATCTATCTATCTATCTATCTATCTATCTATCTATCTATCTATCTATCTATCTATCTTCCTACCTATCTGGATTTTTATGTAACTGGTTTCCTTTGCAACTCTATGCATGCTATTTTATGCATTGGACTTTATTATTCTGAGAAGGGATCTTCTTAGACAACTAACTGTGTCCATTGCACTCAAAAATATTAATAGGTAGTCTAATAATAATTAATCTAGTTGGAACAAATTTTAGTCCAGCTTCCTAAATTCTACACCTAAGAAAACTGAGTCTTGGGGAGATTAAGTATCTTGCAAGAGACCAGACAGACAAATGATTTAGGAGATAATCCTAAAATGTTATCTTTGATCCTAGCACCAAATTGTTATTCAGAGCAGTTTCATTTTCATGCTTTCTAAAGAACAATATGAGTTGATGCAGTCTTTCTGGAGGCAGAGTCCCTTTGTTGCAATGTATGTCCTCAGGAGAGTGATACTTGCTCTCAGTGAGTGCCACTATAGACAGAAACCTTCCCAAAAGCTCCTGACCCAAAGAAGAAAGACTGACTTAGCAACTCAGAAGTCCAGCAGCATGATTAATGCTTCATTTAATTTCTTGTGGAGTGTTCCATTTTAGTCCCATTGAGGAGAGATGGTTGCCCCTGGCTTGATCTGCTGCCTATCTGCCTGTCTACACTCAAAGAGAGGACCTACTTACTATGATACTGCACTTCCTTCTCCTGAAGAGACCCAAATTAACCTTTGTCATAAGAATCATGGGGGATTATTTTGTGCTACTGTTCCCAACAGACCTCTTTTTGAAGCAAAAGCCATTTCTTGACACAAGTATGATATGTTTCTGAGTTTGGCTACACATGGAGTTCCCCGGGGTGACTTGCAAGTAGAACCCAGCTGGAGACTCATACAAATATTTAATGTGGCCAACAGTTATTGAAAAAAGTGGCACCAGAGCAGAAGAAATGGTACAGATGGGCTACAAAGTCAACATGGAAGACAAGGAGGAAGAGGAACAAGAAATCATTCTCAAAACTAATGATAAAAACTAGCAGGTCTTTCTATTTTGAATTCACTAAGTTTAAGATAAGTCAATCAGTTAAAATACATTTATCCTATTACTTACTGTGTTAAGTGGTAGGCTAAGAATCGGGGATATGAGAATGCGGTTACAGTCTCTGCCCTCACATAGCTCATAGTCTAATGGAGGACAGAACATGGTAAGTAACTAGTTATGTATAAGATACATATAGAGTATGTAGAAGGTAATCTGAAAGGGGAAAGCACTGAGAGAGGGTAAGATCCATGTGTTGGGATTAACCCTGGCACTTTCTGCTCTGACTTGTAAGTAATGCACGATTGCCTAAGCCCAAGCTATATCCAATGTGCTGCAAATTCATTTATTTGGCTTATTATAGCACGTTTGTCATTCCCTGTATGTAACCTGAGGACAGAACTATCCTATCTGTGATAGGAATAGCATTTTCTTCTTGGTATGCAAATTTTACTGATTATTCAGCTTCCATAATGTAGTTTCCTGGACTAAGCACTAAGCAATATAAAGTCCCATCCATATGAAGTCTGGGCCTCTCACATTCGGGAGGGGCAGTAAAATAGTGCAGTGAATAGCATGTCAAGCCTGGAATCAGGAAGAACCTAGTTCAAGTTCAGCCTCAGATGCTTGCCAGCTGTGTGACCCTGGGTAAGTCACTTCAGCTCTGTGTGAGTATCCTCAGTTATAAATGGTGATAATAACAGTACTTACCTCCCAGGGTTATTGTGAGGATAAAGTGAGATAATAATTGTATAGCACTTAGTACAACATCTACATAGTAAGCAGTATATGAATGTGAACTATTATTATTTATTATCAGTAATAATAATAGTAACCTAAGACCATGAGTCACCATATTTTAGAAACCTATTGATCAGAATTGTTTCTGTGAGGGGGCAAGGAAGACTATGTCTCCCAAGGCTAAAGATAAGTGTCTCTGTGTCGTTACTGTGTATCCTTACTATGTTTGGGCAAAGTAAGCCTTCTTTCTTAAATATTCAATGACTTATGAGTGTCTCATTTGTCCCAAAATCAAGCTGATCTTAGATTCATGCTTATAATAGTTGCCAATTGGTATGTGTTGTCATGGAGTAATACCATTCTTGCAAAAACCCACAGAGCCCAGCCCCAGCCTCTGTGGGGAATCTTTGATCAGAGAGAGTCTAGGCCACTATTGAACAGTGGAACAGTTGTGCGCAGGGGGCTATACACACTTTAACTTCCTGAATTGTGATCAGTAAATATTTCCTTCCAAATCCTCAGTGTTCAGTTTGTATTTCCACTCAAATTTTTGACTAAACAGGGTGAGTCAGGAAAAAGGTAGGATTCAAATTGAGACTTGAGAAGTTTTTTATGTTTCTTCAAGATTTCAAAAGAAATGTGATTTCTTTGGCTGGGAATTTCTGTATATTGACACATATTCCAGCTACTTCACAAATCAGTGGAAAGTTTGATGAGTTTCTGTCACCAAGAAAAAGTTAATCATTTGGGACTCAGACTTTCAGCAATGAGTGTTACTGTACTTAGGATATTTCTCAACTGATGTTCTGAAATGATACACATATATATTGGTCCAGCCCTTACCACCCTTCTGACCTTTAATCTCATATCTTTGAATCTGACACTTTGAGCTGGATGTCCCATAGAAATTTTAAACTCTACATGTCAAAAAAAAAAAAATGAACTCATTATTTTCCTCTCTCTAAAAACACAATTCTATCCTCTTCCTAACTTCCTTAAGATGCCACCATCTTCTGTCTCATTCAGACTTCTATGAACATACATAGTAAGGTATCTTAATTATATCTTCCCCCAATTATGTTCAAAAAAAATTTAACCTTCATATTTCTTTTTAATTTTGAGTTCTAAATTATCTCCCTCCCACCAACACTTCCTCATTGAGAAGACAAGCAATTTGTTATATGTTATACATGTGGTCATGCAAAATATATTTATAAGTTATGCATGTTGTGAAAGAATATACAAACAACCTTCCTACTCCCCACTCCCCCCAAATAAAGAAAGATTATGCTTCAATCTGCATTCAAATTCCATAAGTTCTCTTTCTGAAAATGGAGAGCATTTTTCATCATAAGTCCTTCAGAATTGTCTTGGATCATTATATTGTTATGAATAGCGAAATTATTCAGCTGATCATCATACAATTGCTGTTACTGTTTAACTATTTACAATGTTCTCCTGGTTCTGCTCATTTTACTTGGCATCAGTTCATGTAAGTCTTCCAGGTTTTTTTTTTTTTATGAGAGCATCCTGTTTTTCATTTCTTATAGCACAATAGTATTCCATCACAATTAAATACAATAACTTCTCCAGCCATTCCACAATTAGTGGGAAAACACTCAATTTCCATTCTTTGCCACTGCATATAGCAGCAATGAAATATTCACAGCACCAACGGCCAATATAAATAGGTCTGCATAGTGCTCAATTGCAAAACATAGCAAACTCTCCACCTAGAAGACAGAAGAAAAACATTTATTCAGACAGTAGAACACCAAATCCCCAAACCAGTTGGCCAGTTGGACACCAACAAGCCTGTCTTCTTCGAATGCATCCTCTCCTCCTACCATGTCTAGCTGCTCTGACTCCCTGATTCTTATGGGCTCTGCTCCACCCTTCAGCAAACTCCTCCCACCACAGGTTCCATGTGATTACCTTCAATCTATTAGAGAGAAGGATATGTCTTCAAAGCAGGGAAGGTCTTCAAATTCCCTTACATTTATTAAGGGGCAGGGAAGATCTTCAAATTCCCTTTACCATTACACCACATAATAAACTATTTAAGTAGAAGTATAGTCAGGAGTAGAAAATATAGAAGACTTGGGGGGGAAAGCATGGGGAGATTTGTATGAACTAATTCAGTGTAATATAAGCAGAACCATAAAAAAAAAAACACAATATATACTGTGAATACACCAATATGAAGCAAAAAATAAATATGTCATCTTAATGATGAATCATGGACCTATAGAAGAGATAAGAACAACAACCCCTTTCATTTTGGGGGGAGGTACTGTCCTATGAATGCAAAAAGGATCATACACAGATGGTTACCATATCAATGCAGATACTGACAAAGTAAGAGAAAAGAAGATTTAGGAGAGAGAGAGAGACAGAGACAGAAAAAGAGAGACAGAGTCACAGACTCACAGAGACATACAAAGAGTAACAGAAAGAGACATACACAGAAAGAAACAGATACAGAAAGAGATATAAAACAGAGATAGTGAAGAAGGAGGAGGAAGAGGAGGAAGGGAGAGTTAAAGACATTATTTAAATTTGTTCTTTTTTCATTTGTTATGATGAAAGATCCTTTCTTTTTTTTTTCTTTTCTTTTTTTTTATGAGGCCAGTATTTTCAGAAAAGAGTATGAGGTAAAAATAGAAGTAGTAATGATTTATTTCATTTGGCATTTTTGAGATAAATGAACAAGGCTTAAAAGACTGCAAATGGAATGTGCTAAAAGGTTACAGAAGATATATTTGAAATTTAATATAATTCATTATTTTGCAAATAACAGCAGGGTAAGCCACTGACATGCTACTATGGGAAAATACCACTTGCTTCATATGTGTATGTCATTGTGTATTCCATGCCATTGTATAATTTGGATGTAAGCAGAAGAATCCAGATAATAGGTTGGCATAAGGATTTTTTTTTTTACTTTTATTAAATAGTTTCAGAAAAAAAAGAATAAGTTACCTAGCATGGCTGAACACATATCCAAGTCCCAGGTCTATATCACCTTCCCACCTTCACTTTGAGCTCTTTTCTGAGCCTCAGAACAACATTCTGACTACATCCTCCAGAATACATCTTCCACAATGAACTAGCTAGTTCTGAGTATAGAGGGATTTGTAGAGAATAACGGTAGGCAGCCAAAAGGGAGGAAAGAAAGAAACCAGCCATTGAGACTCCTTCCGTCATTGTCTATCTATCTATCTATCTATCTATCTATCTATCTATCTATCTATCTATCTGTCTGTCTGTCTGTCTGTCTGTCTGTCTATCTGTCTGTTTGCTTGTCTGTCTGTTTGTCTGTCTGTCGGTCGATCTGTCCATCTATCTATAGAAATGAATTCACATATACATAGAGTGAATGTATACACTTCGAGCAGGGGGAGAAGAGGAGTTGTAGCCTTCTCCTCTTGCATTATAGGGAGGAGCCTCCCTATGGGAAGGAGCTCCCTCTGGGTATCTCAGAGGCAGAGCTAAGTTCTAGCCTTCTGATTTTCACTTGGGGTATTTGTCATAGGCAGACATGGCTTTCTGTTACCATGGATATGGAAGGGGGAAAACAAAACTAGATGTGGGACAATTGGTGGGGGTGAGAGTGAAAGGAAATAAACAGGTATAGAGAAGTTACTTATTGAGGAAGTAAGGGAGAAGAGGATTTGGGAGAAGAGGATTTAGGAGAAAGATGGGGGGAGGAGGGGACAGATAGACAGAGAGACCCAGAAAGAGAAACAGAGACAGAAACAGCAAGAGGAGAAGGAGGGAGGGAGAGTCCGAGACAATATTACATTGTGTGCTGGATCCAGTTCATTCTGGCTTAGAGGAAGATGACTGTTAAATCTCAGTTGTGAATATTTATACTTTGGAAATGAGCAAATGCTACATTTAAGGACTTAATTTATTGTTTCCTTGTTTGTCCACAGTTAAGAAAGCTATGGAGAAAATAATAATAGCATAGAATAAACTTAAAGGTGCGTCATCTTTTTCAGAGAGCTGGTTGGCAAACATTTGACAGCGTATCCCTTCGGTGTCAGAGAGGGAAACATGAACCCAAGCTATTCTGACTCTGCTCACAGCTTGCTATGTTATATCTCAGTTTTCTAATTTTTTTAAACAGAAGGGCTTTATTTAAAATCCCATCCAATATGTGTATGTTTGTGAATATGCATATAGACAGATACACATTCGTGTATACATACATATTACATCATAAGGATATGTTGTATTGAATGCATATTTATTTAAATTAGTACTTTGCTGTCTTGACTTAACCTCCATCTCAGCCTGGGCTTCCCTCAAACCCAGCACTCTCTGTGTGCCATCTTTCCCTACTGGAGAATTCTTTCCAGGGGATTCCACTTTGGGTTACCTTAGGCACATCATGTTTCATTACCCTCTCAGCTGATCTTACTCTCTGGACTTCCCCACCAGAGCCCCAGATGAGAATCTTTTCCTACATTAACCTCCTCTCCTTTTCAGTTCTCTCTTGTGAGATATTTTGCTGCATTAAAATATCAGCTCCTTCAGTGCAGTGATAACATTTCTTTTTCCCTATATTTATATCCCCAGAAATTAGTACAGTCCCAGGCACGTGATAAGAACTTAATCAATGCTTGGTTGCCAAGCACCATTTCTCTGAACTCCTCAAAATCAACATTTCTTTCAATAAAATTATTTGATTTTGCATGACTACTCAATTATTAGTTCATCATTCTCCAATTTATGGACACTAAATTAGTATTTATTAGGTACCTACTATGTAAGAAGCCCTGAATAGGGGCTGTCACATAGTAGGTACAAATAGAAAGTTGAGTCTTCTGCCCTCAAGGAGCTGACATTATACAAGAGAGATACAATGTGTTCACATGGAAGTAAACAACAGAACAAAGTGATTTGAGGGAGCTCCCTCTCTATTTATAAAGTAGGGTCTTCCAAAGAGGAAATGCTCCCCACCTGTTACAAAGCTAATAAGTCATCCCTCCATTTTCTCCTTTATTGCCAGTTTAAAGACCAGAACAATCTATGAGTCAAGTGGGGAGGGATTACTTATATCACCCTTGCCTGAGTGATGTGAATATTCCCTTCTAGTCCTTCACCAAGCATAACCACAAGGGATCAGATTCATTAGGAAGAGAGGCTGGAGGCCTTTTCAACTATAATCAATAAAGAAATCCCTAGAAAATGTCTTCACATTTAGAAATGTTGTCTTTATTGTGCTTTAGGCTATTAATCCTGTTATGTTTTAGATTTGGTATGATGGCTGTGACTCTGAACTTGGAAAGACCACAGTCAAAATCCTGTTGTAGGAAAGTCACTCACTAGATGTGTGACTGTGGACCTCTGCCTCTGTTTCCTCATATGTAAAATGAAGAGATGGGATAAATAGACTCTAACATCCTCTCTAGGACTATATCTATCATCCTAGCCTGGCGATTAATAGCATTTTTCAGTCAGTCCACTTCTCTTTAATTATTTTTTTCACATTGGCAAATGGATCTTTCTCATTCTATCTTTTTGTTCAACACCTCCTCACAAACACATCTTAGCTGTGGAATAAACTTCAAAGTCTATGTACTGATACTGAAAGTCCTTCACAATCTGATCACTTTATTTTTTTTTCCTCTTCCTGTATAAATGAAGTTATTTCTGACTTCTGAATTTGTTCCTCACTATTTTCTGGACCTTTTTATGTTCTTGCCTTGCCCTATGCCTATTCACATCTTATTCATCTGTCTAAGTTTCACTCAAATTCAAACCCCTCCATGGCAAATACCCTTATCACTGAATGTGCTAACAGACTGGGCTCACACTTTTTTTCACATTGTGCATTATATTATATTATACTGATTTTTTACATTCCTTAAAAATACTAGAAATCACAGACTTAAATCTGGCTGAGATCTTAGGGGCCTTTGATTTCAACATTCCCATTTTACAAACTTGTAAATTAGGGACACGTAAAAGTAAAACGACTTGTCCAAGGTCCCTAGATTGCAAGTATCACAGATAGTATTTGAAACAAGATCATGCTGACTCCAAAGCCAGGACAATTTACACCAACTGAAAATTTTGTTCTATAGCTACTAAGTATAGGGGCAGGAGTCCTTAACACTCTATACTCATGGTTTTCCATGACATGGGGATGAACCGTAGTATATATAACCTATCCCTGTGCAAACTCTGACAGTTGCTATCAAACTGGAAAGTCATTGTTTGAGTATAAGCAGCCTAATGCAATGGAGAGTGGATGAGATTTAAAGACAGGGAAACCTGCTTCAGTCACTATTTGGATGAATCTTGGGAAATCACTTAGCATCAATTCCCTCATCTCTAAAATGATGATAATAATAGAATAAATTATCAAATGAGAATCAAGAGATCATGTGTTTATACACACAGATATATACAAGTATATATGGCATATATACTTATGTAATTTTGCAATCCATAAAGTGTTTTATGTTATAATAATAATGTCTTCCTTATTAATTAACCTCTTAATGGTCTCTAAGTCTTTCATGCGGTAACCAGCCTAGTGAAGTTTTGTTATGTTCATCACCAGCTTGACTGGCAAGGGATACATGGATTTTTTACTCATAATAATTTTTAATGATCTTTCCAGGTTTAAAGGTCTCGGTCCCCATTTTGTGAAATGTAACATCCATAACAAAAAGATTACATTTCCCTGTAGTAATGAAATAAGAAAACAGCTAGTGTTGAATCTGCCTAACCCTGATTTTCTCTATTACTTTCACAATATTCTGTAAATAGACTTATTTGTTGAATCAAAGAATAAGGTCCTAAGCCTCTTTTCACCCATCAAAACAGAATTAGAAATCTCACTTCATTGTAAAAGATACCTTAGAAATCTGGTTAACTAGGAGGCACAGTGGATAGAGTGCCCAGGCCTGTAGTTAGGAAGACTCCTCTCCCAGAATTCAAATCTAGTAGACACTTGCAAATATATATTGATACAAAAAGGTTAGCATATGGAAGAAGTATTGGGTTTCTTCTGTGTGATTCCAAGGGACAGAGCAAGGAGTAATAAATGGACACAGAAACTAAGAAGTAGATTTCAGTTCTCTTCATGGTGGCTGGAGGGAGTACATAGGAGAGGGATGAGAGCTATAGACGGGGCTGTCCAAGGCTAATAGAGGGATCTTCCTTATTAGATTAGATTAGATCTTCACACAAAACTGGATGATTATGCATATTGTAAAGAACATTCTTGTCCAGCGTTAGGTTGGGCTAGATTGGCGTTTAAGATCTCTGAGAACAAAAACAAAAGAAAAACAAACAAAAAAACTGAGTTTCTGCAATTGTAAGAAATAGTATTTACATAAGACATATGTCAGCCATGTACATTTTCTATCCTAATGGAAAACTTTGGCAGGCTTGTTCCTCTATAATCCACAGTAATTTCTAGTGAAGGAATAGAAGGATGACTTACTTTGTCCTATAGGATCAGGGTTCTCTGAAAAGTGTGGCATAATGGAAAGAGTGTGGAATTTGGAGCTAGAGAACTTGGTCCTGTCATTTATTACCTGTGCAACCATGGGCAAATCATCTCACATGTCTAGTACTGTTTCCAGATTTGTCAAATGATAACGTTGGCCGAGGTGTCTTCTGTTGTTTAGCTGATTTTTAATCATGACTCTCCATGTACCCAATTGGATTTTTCTTGGCAAAGATACTGGAGTGGTTTGCTATATAATTCTTTAGCTCATTTTATAGATGAGGAAACTGAAGCAAACAGGGTTAAGTGACTTGTCCACGGTCAAACAGCGAGTAATTGTCTAAGGCCAGATTTGAGATAAGGTCTTCCAGACTCCAGGCCTAGTGCTCTATCCACTGTGCTACCTACATGTTCCTTATAGCTCTAGATCTATGGTGATAGAAAACTTTTGGCTTGTGGCACAATAAGTTGAAATGGTGTAATTCTGTATTTTTAAGAGTCTTAGCATCTTAAGATACTAGAGTCTTACTCTAGTATCCCTCCATGCAATTGAAAGAAGGGATCTAAAGCTCATTTGATAAATCAAAGAAAATACTTGAGCCAACCCATGTGCAGGAATTAGTTTTCATTTTATTTCCTTAACTGGTGTCATTGCTGATGTCAATACTGGAGAAGATTCTCCTTGTCAAAGCTGAGAAGTTTGACTTGGAGCCTGGGGCAGCCAGGGGAAAGTACAGCAGTGACACTGTGGAGAATTTCCATCCAAGAGAGTGTTGTCAGAAGCCTTGATGCGAGGCCCCAAATGGCTCCCCAGTCACTTGCTCCGATGACAAGAGCAGCAAAGCGCTCATTTCCAATTACCATGGGGTTTTAAAGTAGAAATTATGTTCCTCTACTGTCAGTTGTTCAGGAACCTGGAAAGGGAAATCAGCAAGACTTGAGGATGGCTGCTAAACTGTTGGAGAGCATCACTTACATTTCCAGGTGGCTGCCTAGCCAGCGTTCAGGTTGGGGATCCCAAAATATTACATTGGTTTTATTAAATCTTGCATTTTTAGTAGGGATCATACATCGGATTTTCTTTTAAAAATAATACTGGCTAACACTTGGAAAGCACCTGCTACATTTCAGACACTATGTAAAGGGCTTTACAAACATCTCCTTTGATCTTTTGAAATCAATCAATCAGTCAACGACCATTTACTAACTACTTGCTATATGTCAAATACAACACTAAAACAATGGTTCCAATAAAGCCCTCCCCCCACCCAAAAGAAAGGCACAACTTTTTTTCTCTCAAGCATCTAACTTTCTAACACGAGAGTAAACATTTACTTAAGGAGGGAAATAAAAGCTACATATTGAATATTAGGAAGTGAACCTTAGAAATTATGTTGAGATAATTCTGTTATCAATACTGGAATTATTTATGAGCAAGTCTTTTAATTTCTTTCTACCTTGGTTTCATCATCTGGAAAATGGGAATGACATTAGCATAATTCTCACAATGAGATATATGCAAAAACGTTTTTGCAAACCTCAAAGCATTATATCAATACTAGCTTTATTGTTGTGATTTCTATTACTGCTTGTTATTGTTGCCATTTTATTACCAATTGTATGCTTGCACCGACATGGGCTGCAAAACCAACACATTGTAGATGTTCACTTGATGAGTTGGTGTGACTAACAGAAATCATCTTCCAGTGGTCAGTCTTTTTGCAATGAATCCTTGTTGCATTTAGTAGTCTAGCATGGCCACAGAACTCCAGATCTTAAAGCTGGAGGATATCTCATTGACTATGTATGTAAAAATAAACCTGGGTAGTAAAGAAATCTGAATGTGCAGTCAGAAGACCTGACTTTGAATCTAGCCTCTTGTTACTTACTGTGTGACCCTGGGCAGGTGTTTTCCCACTCTGATGCTCATTTCTTCATCTATAAAAGGAGACGGTTGGTTTAAAATCTCTTGCAGGTTTAGATCTATGATTCTATTACCTTCCAGATTTTGTTCTTTCTTGGTACAGCTTCTGAGATCACAGGATCATCTGTGTGCATCAATGAAGTATAATATTAGGCCTAGGGAAAGTCATAACAGGAAAAATGACCAAATTCTAGACTTGCTTGATATCATCAAAAAGAATCAGAAGTTCTAGATGAGACATACAATGTTTTGATACCTAAATAGTCTTTTTAATTGTCTAAATATTTTTTACTTATGTGTACAAAAGGAAACAAGATGAGACAATTTCCAATCTCAAAATATTTGTTTTTTTTAATTTCCTCTATCTAAATATTATACATCTATGAATCCATAGAGTCGTCAGCTTTAGCAGGGAGAGAGACTGAGAGAAACCTAAGGAGCTGAGAGCCCTCCACATTGAGATAGATAGTAAGGAGGGATAGAAAGGAAGGAAATTGAGGATTTTTTTTTTTATCAAAGAAAATATTAACATCTGAGAAAGTGAATGATGCTTCTGCACTGGGTTAGTGACACATATTGTCATGTCTGAATGTCTGAGGGAAGTAATGAAATGATGGGGAACAAGGAGTACATTTCAAGTATGGCCCACCTGTGCAGCCATGGAGACCAGAGATGTAAAAAGGTGTATGAGGAAAATCTAGTGCATACAGGAGAGAGAGATGAAACAATAGAAAGGTAGGAGATGGCTAAATGGTGAAAGGCCTCAAATTGTGAGCTAAAGATTTTGCATTTTATTGGTAGTTCTGTTCTTTGTGGAGCCAAAAAAGCAAAACTCACAAGCATTTTGTGAGGGTTCCTCAGTAGCCTGAAGCTAGTGTCACAATGGCCAATATCTATAGTCCATAATGTTCTTGTTGGATGGGCCCAATGATTCTCTTCCCCTTTGTACACTCTCTGCCGGAATGAGAGAAGAGGATGAGTAGTTACTAGTATGTCCACCCTCAAAATTACTTGTAGATTTTGTATATAACAGGAATAGATAAAATTGATACAGAATCTACTATGTGTGTCACTGGCACTTTACAAATATTGTCTAATTTGATTCCCACAACAACTCTAAGAAGTAGGCTATTTTTATCCCCATTTTACAAATAAGCAAACTGAGGCAAATAGCATTTAAGTGTTCAGGAAGGACTAATATCTCTGGAGTAAGGGCTTTCTGAGCACTTTGCAGAGCTGCTTGGCCAGCTTTGGTGTCCAGCTTTCACCCAATTCTTACCTGTGACTTCAAGAAGCTGTTCCACGTGCAGTGACCACACTACAGTAAAGCTGTCTGTAGACTGGCTAAACCAGGTTGAGGGTAACCAGTAGGTTACCCTTCAGTGGATTAGGGAGATGTCTACTCCAAACATGTGAAAACTTCCTCTGGCAGAATGGGCGGAAGAGAACTATTTGCTTCACAGGTCATGAAAATGACTATAGTAGGCACTGTAGAGCACTTAGATCTTGGTCAGGCACTAAAGAGGCCAAGGTTATTGATGGCATCCCGGAACATTGCCAGTCATCTTGACTTTCGTCTTTCCACTGGACTTCAGTGACTCTGGAAGAGAGAGTGAGGCTCACAGTTTTATGCAGTTCTGCCTCACTTAAATTCAATTTACACGCAAGTCAAGACATCACCTGTGATGTTACTGGTGGTCTTCAGAAATGAAGGATAAATAAGAGCATGATGGGCAGAACACTGTTCACTGTGTATGCAGGAAAACAAACCCACCAGCAGGCAGCCTGCTGAGCTGCTGTACTATTGGTACTAATGCCCAAGTCTGACTGTCATTTCCCTGCTTACAAATTTTCAATGGCTTCTTATTACCTCCAAGGAAAATAGAAATAGAAAGGTAAATTCTTAGAGGTCAATTTAAACCTAGTAACGCTCCAAATTATTTTTTTTCCATGTTTATGATAACAAAAATGCTCCTGCTATTTATTTACTTATGTTCTAACAAAATGATCCTACTTTATTTTTTTTTTTTAACTCTACAACTGCTAGGGGTTTGGCATTGGATAAGTGATTTAATTTTTTGCTCATATGTAAAATGAAGTTATTGGAATCAACTGTATGAATTTGGGAAAGACACTTTTCCTTTAAGGAACTAACTTTCCTTAATGTTTTTTTTTATTTCACGTTTTTAAAAATGAATTTTTGATTATTGTGTGTGAAAACATAGGCTCAAACATCAGCTCCGTAGAAGGATGAGAATAAATCAATGATACTTCATCACGTCCAGTGAAAACCAAACAATACACAGTATGTGTTATTGTTACCAGGTTAGAAATATTTTTCTTCCCTTAAAAGTATCCCACATTTAAAAAGTCAGTGAATCTGGCTTACATATTATTCTTGAATTCATCCAGATTCCCTGATTTGAAATATTTAGATTAGTTCACGTCTTTACCAATAGTGAATTTGTGTGTATGTATGTATTTGTGTGTTTGTGTATTCCATATTTTTCTCTTTCATGTTTGTTTTTTTTATGCTTTTTTATTTGAAATTCACATTTTCTATTTATCTTTGGTATTGTCATAAGGAATGCTTGGAAATCCTTTAATTCATTAAATACCCATTTCCCCCAGAAGGATTATTCTTAATTGGGGGGGGGGAGAGAAGGTATGTTATTCTTAGTTATAATCCTAACTTCTTTGCCTTCTGAAGTATCATATTCCAAGACTCCCTCTTCCCTAAAGTCATAGCTTTTAAAAGTTGTGTGATGCTAATTATGGTGTTAAAGTATTTCAATGGTTTCTTTCTGGCTACTATTTTCTTTTTGACCTGGGAGCTCTGGAATTTGACTATAATATTCCTGGTAGTTTTAATTTTGGGCCTCTTTCAGAAAGTGATTAGTGGATTCTTTCAATTTCAATTTTGTCCTCCAGTTCTGAGAAGTTAGACTTGTTATTTAGTCATTTTTCAGTTGCATACAACTCTGTGACTCAGTTTGGGGTTTTCTTGGCAAAGATATTGGAGGGGTTTGCAATTTCATTCTCCAACTTATTTTATAGATGAGGAAACTGAGGCAAACAGAGTTAAGTGACTTGCCTAGGTTCACATAGCTAGTAAGTATCGGAGGCAAGATTTCAACTCAGGAAGATGAGTCTCCATGACTCCAGACCTGACACTCTATGCCAGACCACCTAGCTAATCCAAGATATTGGGACGATTTTCCTTTATAGTTCTTTCTTGAAATATGATTTCAAGGTTCCCTCTCTGATCATGGAGTTCAGACAATAAAAATCCAATAATTTTTAAATTACGTCTCCTTAATATATTTTCCAGTTCAATTATTTTTATGATGAGATACTTCAAATTTTTCCCTATTTTTCATTCTTTTGGCTTTATCATTTCATTTTTATAAATTAAATTTTGTTACTTTTTTAGTTTAAAACATTCATTTCCACAAGATTTTGAGTTACAAATTTTCTCCCTGTCTTTCCCCTACCTACCACCCCAAAACAGCAATGCCACTGAATACCCCTTCCACTGATCTGCTCTCTCCTATATTCTTTGACTTTGACTTTCTGGTAGAGCAAGCTGGATCTCCATACCCCAACACCTATATATCTTATTTTCCATTTACATGCTAAAATAATAATAATAATAGTAATAATAATAATAATAATAATAATAATAATAATAATATTTAAAAAACATTTTATTTTAAAACTTTGAATTCCAGATTTTTTCCCTTCTTCTCTTACCCACCCTTAGTGGGAAGATAAGCATTTCAATATAGGTTGTACATTTGTGGTTATGCAAAACATTTCCACAGTGGATATATTGTTAAAGACTGACAATATATTCCTACATCCTATCCTGCCCTCCACTTGTTCTATTTTTTAATTTGACACTGTACATTTTCTAAAGTATGTGCTTGTAACTACCCTCCCCCAATCCCAATTTGCCCTCCCTTCTCTCATTCCTCCTTTTATCTCCTTCCCCACTACTTTCCTGAAGGTAAGATACCCAATTTAGTGTGTATGTTATTCCCTCCTTAAGCTAAATTCAGTGAGAGTAAGGTTGACCTTTTGCCTTCCTGTTCTTCCCCTCCATTGTAACAGTTTCCCTTGCCTCTTTTATATTAGATAATTTACCTTATTTTGTCTCTCCCTATCTCCTCTCATTATATTCCTCTCTCACCTCTTAATTTTATTTTTGAAATATCATCTCTTCCTATTCTATTGACCCTGTGCCCTCTGTCTATGCATACCTGTACACATATATACACATACTGACATATGTATTCATATGCACATATATCCTCCTATATTGACATATAAAAGTATGTATACATACACACACACATTTATATACCCTTCAACTATCCTTATACTGAGAAAAGTTTCATAATTTGCAATTATCATTTTTCCATGTTTGCATGTAAATAGTTCAATTTTGATAAGTTCCTTATGATTTCTTTTCCCTGTTTACCTTCTCATGCTTCTCTTGTTTCTTGTATTTGAACGACAAATTTTCTATTCCTCTCTGTTTTTTACATAAAGAATGCTTGAAAGTCTGCTATTTCATTGAATGATCATATTTTCTCCTTGAAACGTTATACTCAATTTTGCAGGGTAGGTGATTCTTGGTTTTAATACTACTTCCTTTGACCTCTGTAATATCATATTCCACGCCCTTAAATCCCTTAATGTAGAAGCTGCTAGGTCTTGTGTTATCCTGATTGTGTTTCCATAATATTAAAATTGTTTCTTCTTGGCTGATTGTAATATTTTCTCCTTGATCTGCGACCTCCGGAATCTTGCTATGATATTCCTAGGAGTTTTCTTTTTGGTATCTTTTTCAAGAGGTGATTGGTAAATTCTTTCAACTTCTATTTTGCCCTCTGGTTCTAAAATATTGGGGCAATTTTCCTTGAGAATTTCTTGAAGGATAAATTCTGGGTTCTTTTTTTGATCATGGATTTCAGGTAGTACAATAATTTTTTAATTTTCTCTCTTGCATTTATTTTTCATGTCAGTGGTTTTTCCAATGAGATATTTCATATTGCTTTCTATTTTTTTTCATGTTTGGATCTGTTTAATAGTATCTTGATTTCTGATATCATTAGCTTTCAATTTCTTCAATCTAATTCTGAAAGAATTATTCTCTTTGGTGAGCTTTTGAAATTCTTTTTTCCTTCTGGCAAATTTGACTTTTTAAGGCATTCTTCTCCTCATTGGTTTTTTTGGATTTCTTTTGCCATTTGAGTTAATCTATTTTTTAATATGTTATTTTCTTGAGTCAGGTTGTTGAATTTCTTTTCATGAGTTTGTTGCATCATTCTCATTTATCTTCGCAATTTTTCCTCTACTTCTCCTACTTGCTTTTCAAAGTCCTTCTTGAGCTCCTCCATGGCCTGTAAGCAGTTCATATTTTTCTTGGAAGCTTTTGGTGCAGGAGTTCTGACTTTGTTTTCTTCCTCCCATTCCATGCTTTGATCCTTTTTGTCCCCAAAAAAGGAATCTAACATTTGATTGCTGTACTTGATTTGCTTCCTTTGCCTGCTCATGTTGCCAGTCAATTAACTTGACTTTTGACTCTTTGCCACAGTAGAACTCTGCTTCCTAAGAGGAGAGCTTTGTCCAAAATCACTGGGGTTTTTGCAGCTGCCAGAGCTATTACTTAGGTGCCCTCTCTGCTGCCCCCACAAGCTCTGGCTCACTGGTAACATACCTCAGGCCTACCAACCAAGACTGTGATCCAGATCCAGTCAGGTTAAAGCAAGAGTAATTTCCCTCTGAATGGTTGCTTGGTCACTCTACAATCTGCAGTCCAGGAGCTCTGAAGCAGCCATGTGGATGCAGCTGCAGGGCTGCAGGCCACAGCTCCTCTGCTGCTTCTTGCTCCAGGGGTAGAGGCTGGATGGCCTTCCTAGTCCCCCTGGGTTCCAACAAAGTTCCCCTGACCTTTTACTTTGTCTTTCCCATTTATTATTTGATAGTTCTGGAAACCATAACAGCTGCTGGCGATTGACTCTCCTGAAGTTTGCTTCAACTGCTGCTGGTGGAGGCCACCCTGGGGATAAAACCTCAGGCTCATGTGGGTCTGTGCTCGGCTCCCACTATGCTGCAATGGACCCTTCCTGTCTGCCTGCCTTCAGTGGAAGATTTGTTTCTCTCTATCCCTTTGTGGGTTCTGTAGTTCCAAAATTTGTTTGGAGTCATATTTTCTTTGAGTTGGTTATGGGGGAGCTTATGGAGTTTTCCTGCTTCTATGTGACCATCTTGCCTTTGCCCCCGGTTTTATTGTTTCTTCATTTCTCAAGGAGTTGTTGGGTTCCACTTTCATAATTTTATTTTTAAGGAGTTATTTTCTTCTGTGATCTTTTGTACCTCTTTTCTTACTTAGCCAATTCTGTTTTCAAAGGTGGTATTTTCTTCAGTATTTTTGTGCCTCTTTTTCTAAATCATTAATTTTTTCATAATTTTCTTACTTTGTTCTCCATCCTTTATCCATTTTTCTCCCACCACTTTTATTTGCTCAATCAACTTTTAGCTCTTCCAGGAATTCTCATTTGACTTGTCCAAATTACATTTTTTTTCCTTTGATAATTTGATTGTAGCTATGTTCCTTGTGCCCTGAATTTTTGTCTCGATCTTCCCTATCAACATCGGGAAAAAACAAACAAACATATATATATATATATATATATATATACATACATGTTGCAATTCTTTGTTGTTCCTTTCTTGTTTTTTCAGCCTATTTCTCAACTTTCAAATTTATGTTAAAGTGAAACTCTGTTCCTCGGCTTCTGTTGTGAAGGCAGGGTGGTGGTGGTGGTGGTGAAATTTTGTCTCAAGTTTTAGACTTTTTTCACTACTGTTTTCAGAACTGGTTGTGGGGATTTGGCAGTCTTCAGGGCTTCCGAGGTAATGTGATACAGGGACAGATGTGCCGATTGCTCTTCTGGTCTGTCCTTTGGTTCTTATTAAGAAAGGGCCCCTGATCCCTCAAAGCAGCCAGCAAGAGGGCTCTCCCTGTTCCCTTGTGACTGCAAGCACTCCTCTATGCCTTGGAGTTCTGATTCAGATAGCATATAAGCAATGGAATTAACACATAGTGCCTGTCCTATACCCAGTACTAGAACAAGGGTCTCCTTTAATCTCTTTATGACCAGGTTCCCAATCCCTTTAGCATCTCTCACTTGAGAGTTCCCAAATCTGCGACTTCTGCTGTTGTTGGCACCTTTAAGGCTCATAGATGGTGTTGCTTCCAATAGGGCTCCAGGTCAGCACCCAGCCCAGTATCACAGAGTTTTTATGACCTCCTCAGATCTCTCTGGCTAGAAAAAAAATGTCTCTCTTCAATCTTTTATTGACCCTGTCACTCCTAATTTCAATTTGAGGTGTTATTTTAAAGATGTTTCAATGGTAATACTGGGAGAGTTCATCCACTTTCTCTACTCTGCCATCTTGGCTCCACCCCCGGAAATCTGGTCTTTTTCTAATCACAGTGACGTGAAATATAACATGACAGGATCAATCTCATTCTTGGCCTCATCTTCAGGTGCTTTAATCAGCTTAGAATAAAGCATAGATGTGCTCATTTCATGACCAGTATTTTATGTTTCCTCAGCTATCTATTATTTTATTTCCTCTTCTCATTATATAACTCTAAGCTGAAAAGTTATTTCCTAATGCTGACAATGTATCTATCAGCCCCCAACTAAGTGGCTGAGATTACCTTGCTTACTTCAATAGTCATTGCCCACCCCACCCCCCACTGTTCTCTAAAGGATTTATTTAGAAATTCTATGAGCAAAAGTTTGCACAGATGTGTGGTGGTTATTCTGTGTCTTATTGCCTTATTTGCATGAGAAAAAAAGTAAGGGAAAGAAATGAAGATTCTCATTTAAAATTTATGGTGGAAGCAATGATGTAAGCATGTTTCTAGCTAGGAGAACATTGGAAACTTGCAAACCTTCACTTTTGTCATTTCCAATCATCTTCCAGAGAATTGCTGTTTTCACCATGGGTTTAGAGATGTAATCTCAATTGTCCAAAGGGCAAGAAATAAGTATCATTCACCTCCAGCATTTCTCACTAATGGACCAACAGCTGGGGTTGAAATGAAAAGAGGCAGAAATCCTCAGAGGATAAAGGGTCTCCAGAAGATTTTTCTAAGAATTAAGTTACTCATATAAATTATTCATTCCTTACAAAAGATTTTCTGGCATTGCAGAGAATATCTACTTTACACTTTTTCATGTTTTCCTAAAATTAAAATCATAAAACAATTATCTTTCTTCACATATTTATTCCATTGTTTTTTTTTCCCTTTTGAGAGAATGCTACAGATTTTTCAAAAGAGTAAGTATGATCATTTTCATACACTACTTAACACATTTCAATGGCTCCTTATTGTATTTAAGCAGCAAATATAAACTCTTTTGTTTGGGACTAAAAGTCCTTTCCAATCTGGCAGTAAACTTTCTTTCTAGAAATTTTTTTTTTCAAGTATTTCTCCTTCAATCATGTTTTATTTCATCTAAATTGGTCTTCTTGCTGTACTTGATACCTGGTATTCCATCTCATGCATCCACGATTTTGTGCTGGTAATCCTTCATGCCAAGAATGCACTCCCTTTTCCCAAAATTTTTGTTAAATCTTTAAGACTTAACTCAGGTACCACCTCCTGCATGAAGCAATTCCTGGTGCCTCTAGCTACTAATTCCTTCCTCCCGAATTACCTTATGTCTATCTCATATGTATTTCTATATTCCTAAAAATAAAGAGTCTTCTTGTTGGTAGGCTGGGATGTTCTAATGTTAATGGAATAGGAAGAGCTTCCTTGTCTATTAATAGCCCTATGTGACCACATGTGTCCCCTTTTCCCTTGGAACAGGAGCTATGTTTTCAGGTCTAAAGGTACACAGATATTTCAGTCACGGATGTCTTATTGTTTTCACAGCTATGATACACCCTGAGTCACATACAGCCCATTGGGGGAGGAACTTACCTAAGGAGGAGCTTGCTTTTGAGGAGGCTTGCTTACAGGGAGTCTTTCACACCTTTTGGTACCAAGATAATTAGGCACTGAGTCACAAGGTTGGTGATGCCTTCTGGTTCTGAGCCTATTAAATGAAAACTATATAAAGTGGGAGGTTGGTCTTTTATTTTGGGGTTTCACTAATGAGAAGGACCTTTTGATTCCCTGGATGCGACTCTGAGCAGCCTTTTGTTAAGGGCCCCCTGACTACTCAGAGGTTGGTGCTTTTGGGTCCCGTGCTGTATGTAGGTAGTTGCATTACTTTGTGCAGGCAGTAGGAACCCTGTCTGTTGAATCTCTGTGCTAATTTCTCTGCTTGTATTTTCTATTTCTCTGTGATTAAAGTAAGATTGTTGATCCCTGTAAAACTCGTCTTTCCTTTAGCAAAGCAGATCAAGGGAGCTCTGCTAGCAGGCATCCTGGGCGTGCTGGGTGCTTGCTATTACAAATGTATTAGGAGGTAGGAGACTGATTTTCTTTTCCTTGTTATTCATAGTGTCTGGCACATTCCCTGACATATATTCGGTTATCCCTTGGTTGTTTAAATAAAAGTAACAAATTTTTTTTTTCTAGAGTAGCTTTACATAATCTTGCAATACTTATAAATATCAATTTATACTTTACTCTGTGGTGAAGTCTTTGGCCATGACGCCCCATGAAAAAAGAGAAGAAAATAGAATGGTCCTTAGTCATCTGCTTCTCTGGTGATTATGGCAGACTGTGCGAAAAGTAGAGGCTGTCTTAAGAATCAAACATGTTCACCCATTTAGACTTGACTTTGGTGTATGGCATTAGATGATGGTCTATGCCCACTTTCTGCCATACTATATTCCAATTTTCCCAGCAGTTTTTGTCAAATCGTGAGTTCTTATGCCCCAAACTGGGGTCTTTGGGCTTATCAAACAGTATATTACTAAAATCATTGATTACTGAGTCTTTTGTACCCAATCTATTCCATTGATCCACTACTCTATCCCTTACGCAGTACCAAGAAGTTCTGATGACTGCTGCTTTATAATAGAAATTAAAATCTGGCACAGCTACACCACTTCCCTAGCATTTTTCATTAATTGCCTTGACATTCTGGACCTTTCATCCTTCCAAATGAATTTTGTCACTATTTTTTCTAGTTCTATAAAGTAATTTTTTAGTAGATTGATTGGTATGTCACTAAATATGTAATTTAATTTAGGTAAAATTCTCATTTTTATTATATTAGCTCGACCCAGCCACGAGCAATTGGTGTTTTTCCAATTTGTTAGATCTGATTTTATTTGTGTGAAAAGTGTTCTGTTGTTGTGTGCATAAAAGTACTGGGTTTGTTTTGGCAGGTAGATTCCCAAATATTTTATAATATCTACAGTAACTTTAAATGGGGTTTCTCTTACTATCTCTTGCTATTGGGCTTTGTTGGAAATATATAGGAATGCTGATGATTTATGTGGGTTTATTTTATAACCTGCAACTTTGCTAACTTTATTTATTGTCTCAAGAAGGTTTTTACTTGATTCTCTAGGATTCTCCAAGTATAACATCATATCATCTGCAAAGACTGATAGCTTAGTTTCTTCTTTGCCTAATTTGATTCCTTTGATTCCTTTTTCTTCTCTAATTGTTACTGCTAACATTTCTAGTGCTAGATTGAATAAGAGGGGTGATAGTGGACATCCTTGTTTCACCCCTGATCTTATTGGAAATGCTTCTAGTTTATCCCCATTGCATATAATACTTGCTGATGGCTTTAAGTAGATACTACCTATTATTCTAAGGGAAACCCCATTTATTCCTATACTTTCTAGTGTTTTTAATAGGAATGGGTGTTGTATTTTTTCAGAGGTTTTTTTCTGCATCTTTTGAGATAATCACATGGTTTCTGCTAGTTTTATTGTTGATATGATCAATAATACCGATGATTTTCCTAATATTGAACCATCCTTGCATTCCTGGAATAAATTCAACCTGAACAAAATGTGTTATTCTTATGATAAGTTGCTGTAGTCTTTTTTGTTAATATTTTATTTAAAATTTTTTCGTCTATATTCATGAGAGAGGTTGGTCTATAATTTTCTTTCCCTGTTTTGTCTCTCCCTGATTTAGGTATCAGTACCATATTTGTGTCATAAAAAGAATTTGGTAGGACTCCTTCCTCACTAATTTTCCTAGATAGTTTGTAGAGTATTGGGAACAATTGATCTATAAATGATTGATAGAATTCACTAGTAAATCCATCTGGTCCTGGAGATTTTTTTCCTAGGGAGTTCTCTGACAGCTTGTTCAATTTCTTTTTCTGAGATGGGGTTATTTAAGTAATTTACTTCCTCTTCATTTAGTCTGGGCAACTTATATTTTTTGTAAATATTCATCCATTTCACTGAGATTGTCAAATTTATGTGCATACAATTGGGAGAAATCTGGGGAAGCAAGGAATAGTTTACCTGTCAGATTTGTGGAGTAGGGAAGACTTTATGACCAAAGAAGTGTTGGAGAGCAGTATAAAATTGCAAAATGCATAATCTTGATTACATTAAATTGAAAAGTTTCTGTACAAACAAAGCCAATGTAACCAAGATTAAGAGGGAAGTGGTAAAAAAAAAAAAAAAAGAGGGACATGGGAAATCGGGAAAGAATTTTTACAACCACTGTCTCTGATAAAAGCCTCATTCCTAAAATATACAGGGGATTAAGTAAAATCTATAAGAATATAAATCATTCCACAATTGATAAATGGGCAAACAATATGAACAGGCAATTTTCAGAGGCAGAAATTAAAGATATTTACAAGCATATGAAAAAGTGCTCTAAAACAATATTGATTTGAGAAATGCAAATCAAAACAACTTTGAGGTACCACATCTCACCGGTCAGATTGGCTAAGATAACAAAACAACAAAATGACAAGTGCTGGAGAGGTTGTGGAAAAATCAAAACATTAATGCATTGTTGTTGGAGCTGTGAACTGATACAACCATTCTGGAGAGCAATGTGGAACTACGCCCAAAGGTCTATAAATAATTGCATACCCTTTGTCCCAGTAATACCACTTCTGTGGGTTGTACCCCAAAAAAATCATAGAAGTGGGAGGAAGACTCACATGAACAAAAATATTTATTGCAGTTCTCTTTGTAGTGGCAAAAAACTGGAAATTAAGGGGATGCCCATCAATTGATGAATGGCTAAACAAATGGTGGTATATGAATGTAATGGAATACTATTGTTCTATAAGAAATGGGGAGGAGATAGTCTTCATATTCACCTGGAGAGGCTTACTCAAACTGATGCTAAGTGAGAGGAGTGGAACCAGGAGAAATTTGTACACAATCACAGACACATCATATGTGGTGATGACCAACTTTGATAAACTGGACTCTTCTCAGAAATGCACAGTTATAAGACAACTCTACAAGTCTCAGGAAGGAAGGAGATATCTACATTTAAAGAAAAATCTAGAAAGAACAGAGTTTAAATGGAGATTGAAGCAATATACATGCTATCATTCCTTTTCATGTTTGATTTTCTTTCTTTTTTCATATTGTTCACTCCATGGGTTACAACACTTCTATACAACCAGACTTATGTCCAGTGTGAAAGTATTTGCAGATCGTATACATGATTGCATGCTGCCATGTGGGGGAGGGGTATGAACGGAGGGGAGAAAATTTGAAACTCAGGGGATTGTGGAACTGAATCTTGTAAACTAAAAGTAAATTAACAAATCAATTAAAATTTAAAAAAATAATAAAAAAGGAAAAAAAATCACACATGTTTTTGGGGACATTAGTAAAATGAATTAGCTACTCACCCTCTCAATATGAAAGCCAATGAGCACAGAGATCAGTTAGGTCACAGTAATCTTGATATTCTTGTTATAAATGAACCCTAAAAGCCTACGTCAGTTACAACTGAAAAGGAAGGATGACTCAAAAGTTTTCCTTGCAGACACAAATACAGAAATTGGTACCATTATGTTTATTGTGTGTTTAGGGGCAAAAGGAAAGATAATTTCATGGGACATTTGGTCAACTCATATTGTAATCCTCATGATAAGCATTTCTGAAACTATCATCATCAAAATTATTGTTGCTTTTGTACCAACAGCTGTTACAGAGTATGACAGGGTATCGAAACAATTTGGAACATTTGAAAGAAAAAATAAAATCAAACAAATCCTTGGTGACTTTAATACAGAGATTAACATACAGAGATGTTGAAAATGATACATATATACATGTACACACATGCATATTTACATGGATATTTACTTTATATATATAACCACATATATAACATATACACACACGAATCACTTTTTCTCATGTTATATTGTCTTTCTATATTTAACTACTCATGTATAAACATAGATACATATAGAGAAAATAACATAACAGTGAAATTGATTATATTTAATAGATGGTGAATAACAAGTTTTTGGTGTAAAAGATTATATAATTAACAATCAACAGTCAAGTCATCAACTTTTTAGAGTAAAGATAAAAATTAATTCAAAACTGTAAAAAAAACTTAATATGAGGGAGATGAAAGAAAGCTGTCCATATTAACAAGATATTATATATAATAAGTCAATGATTTCAATAAAGAAGAAAATGATAGAAAACTGTGCAATGACATATTTTATAACCATTTATTAAAGAAACCAGTGCTTGAATGAAGAACTTAAAGAAGGCTACACATTGCCTTTACCTACAAATATGTCATCTCCTCTCCCAGTAGCAGAATATGGCACTAGAGACAATATCAGTAGAGGCTATAAATATATTTGTTAAATCATCCAATGGAGCATAGGAGAAGTTATGACTAGCATCATCACATCATAAAATTTTAAGAAATGACAGAAAAGGTAGCATATTTTAAAGAGAGGTTGGTGAGAACCCCAATTAACCAAAGTTATCCTAAAGATATTTAGGGATAAAACTGGAAAGAAGACTGAAAGAATTAAACATAGGAGTAAAATTCTTCAAAATATTTTTTTTACAAATTACTTTCTCCATTAATTACAGTGGAAGTAAAGTCTATATTTTCCTCTAATATTATAGTCTTGGATAAAGTATATATGTAATTGGAAACACTGCTGCAAAGTGATGGACAGACTAGTTGGAATAGACCAAGCAAATGAGGCTTTCACAGGAAGGAATATAAATGTGAGAGTGCAAAGGTACTGACCCTCAAAGTATATCTGAAGGAGAGAAGGACTGAAATTCACGGGTGCAAACTCTAGTCTTTGTTATTCCAAAAGAAAGTGGCATACAAAATATTAACATAAATACCAAACCATATGCCAGTTTTCCCATATCTGCAAATTATGATAATAATCTGCACCACTTATCAGAAGCATCCTTGATATTTGAAGGGAGTGGGGAAGTCTTTGCAAATGTTTTTTTCTATCAAATCCCATTTTATAGCTATACAATTAACTAAAGATTGGTACAAAGAAAAGGTTCCACTGTCATTGTTTAGTTTAAAAATTCTGTTCAATAGAGCATTGCTTCACCTTCAAAGTCTTCCCAATAGGGCATCTCTCATGTATATGTAAAAATACCATTATTTTTTAAAAGGTATAATCAGTGATAACTTTCTCTGACAACTCTAAAGTATCCAGTGAGCTATTCAGTAAAGGTATATGCTTGACAGAGGTATTTGCCACTCTGAGAAGAGATCAAATAATTTTAATAAAAGAAGAATTCTATATCCATATGAACATCTGCTTCTGGTGTGGAAGATGCGATGATAATATCTAGCATTGAAACATTGAAAAAGTTCTTCTATAAAACCCATAATGATTGAAGCATTAGATCTACCAAACCATGATAACAGAAAAGCATAAAGAAAATTCATTTTCCAGATTATAGTATCCATTTGAAAGAAAAGTTCATAAATCTAGTTTATCAGTATACATATCTTGAGCAACCATTGAAAAAAGATTATGAATGATCTAGAAAAGGGGGGAAAAAGAGAGAGAATTGTCTAGTTTGACTTTGAGAATTTACATAGTATTTTTAATGATGTCAATTTCTACTGCCAAACAAAAGCCCAATTACTTTAAAACACTAGCATTATTCAGATGATATTGTATTGTTACAAATAGAAATGGCACCAACAATGATAACAGCATCTATATTTATGCAATGTTTTATGGTTTGTAAAGTTTTATGTACATACCTAGGCTCAAAAATACACATACATACATTCATGCATGTATAGCATGTATGTAGATGCACACATATGTTTATATATACACTCAGGTACCTGAGTGTATATATAAACATATGTGTGTATCACATACATACTTAAATATTACCATCAAATACTGCATTCTCTTGTAATTCCATGTACACAGCTATCCAGAAGAATGCTGCTGTGAACAGCTTTTAAGGTTCAGATTACACCATATAGTGAACACTCTATTTATTCCACAACAAATCAAAGGAAAACATTCACAGAAAATCAAAATACAGTATTCACAATGTTATGGCTTATCACAGAAAATCGAAATACAGCATTCACAATGACTTATCACTAAAATGGCTACATAGTTTCCACCAAAGTGGTCACAATAATTTTCAACAAAGTACAATCATTTAGTCAACCACCAAATTCTTAATTCAATCACAAAGCACAAAAGTCAAAGTTCTCCACTCCTAGGTCACAGTAAATCATAATTTCCTCAGTCAGTACACAGTATCCAAGTAAAGTCTTCTTTCAGTTTGACTTGAGATTGGCCCTAAGGACTTCCATGGTTCCTCTTCTATGGTCCCAACTCCAACTCTCACCTGAGTCCAAAGACAGGCAGCTCCCAGTTCCTTGTCCAGCTCCTTGTCCAGTTCTTCATCCAGTTCCCATTCCATATTGAAGTTCACGGTGTCCAGTCCCCTTCAAGTCCTTCACAGTTCATGTTTCTTGGAAGACAAAGCTTGACAGAGTCATAATAATATTCATGCACATTGCCGGCACCAGCATCAATTTAATATCTGCCTGTGAAATCAACTCAGACCTACCAACACAGTCTGATAACTCAACACAAATCATTGACATAGAAATCAACACTGACCCACAAACAAGGTCCAAGAGGTCAGCACAAATCATCCCAGGACCTCCAAAATCCTCTTCCAGGACTCTGGTAAACATAAAGTCAGAAAATCCTTTTTCATGGCTTCTAGTAAGGTCCCAGGTCTTCTCTACAAAGTATCACAAACAAACATCAACACAAACAGAGCACACAGACAGAGTGCTGGGATATCTCTGAAGACTGAAAATGAAGGAAGAACCAAAGAGTAATGCAGAAGCATATGGTGGCCATGAGGAATTATCCAGAAAAAGCAATATAAAGGATTTCATTAAAGAAATATATATATATTAT
>CM053589.1:187597454-187626939 GCA_028646515.1 Pseudochirops corinnae | reverse complement strand
TCTTCCCAATTTTTCTTCCACTTCCTTTATTTGGTTTTGAAAATTCTTCTTCAGCTCATCTTTAGCTTTAAGGCACTCTTCATATTTATTGGAGGCTTCTGGTGGGGGCACTCTGGCTGTGCTCTCCTCCTCCCTCTCTCTCCCATGATCTTTCTTTTCCCCAAAAAAGGAATCTAGAGTTTGGGAGCTATTCTTACTTGGCTTCTTATGTTTATTCTTACTCATGGTTGTTCAGACCGTGATTTTATTTTATTTTTTTTTTTAATCTCTGTGAGGCTCTGCTTCCAGAAGGGAAAGCTCTGTCCCCAATCGCTGGGGTCCTCCCGGCTGCCGTAGACTTCTGGCTGACGGGATAATGAAGACTCCAAGACCAACACCCAAGACAATGATCCAGATCCAGGCTGCTCAACGCGAGAGCCCTACAATCACTCAGTCCTCCTGCTGTCTGCAGGCCGCTGGTGGGAAGCTACAACGTGGAGGCGGGTGCAAACCCTCTGCCTTTCACTTTTCTGCTTGGGAGACCTTTCAACCTGACTGCTAATCTCCCCCTTTCACACTCCCCACGTGCAGCTGTTGCTAATCCGCCCTACCTGAGAGGGTTCTCTGCACCTCCTGCCCAGCCGCCCCCGGGGCACAGCCATGGCTTCAGGCCAGGCTGGTTTCGGTTCGCAGTGCTGATATGGTTCCTCGTAGCCGAGCTGACTTTAGTGGGAAGTTTCCTTGTGTGCGTTTTGAAGTTGTAGGATTGGTTTAGAGTCCTATTTTATGGGTATTTTGGGGTGGCTATGTGAGAGCTGCGATATGTTGCTGCTGCTACGCCGCCATCTTGGCTCCGCCCCTTGTCATTAATTTTTTACAAGATTTTGAGTTCCAAATTTTTCTCCTTCCTCTCTCTCCTGCCCTTCCTTCTTCCAGCGATTGTAGGCAGTTTGATACAGGTTATACATTTCCTATCACTTAAAACATATTTCCATATTAGTCACCCTTGTTAAAGAAAAAAACACCAAAAGGAAAAAAAAACCATGATAAAATAATGTAATGCTTTATCAAATCTAATGCTTAGATCTGCATTCACAGTCCATCCATTTTTCTAGATGTAGATAACATTTTCCTTTGTGATTCTTTTGTACTTGTCTTGGATCATTTTGTTACTGAGAAGAGCTAAGTCGTTAATCATCACATAATATTGCTGATCCTATGTACCATGATTTCCTGGTTCTGTTCTTTTCTCTTTGAATCAGTTTGTACAAGTCTTTCCAGATTTTACTGAAATCTGCTTGTTCATCATTTCTTATTGCAAAATAGCATTGCTTTACATTCACATACCACAGCTTGTTCAGCCATTCCTTAACTGATGGTCATCTCCTCATTTTCAAACTTTTTGCCACCACAAAAAGGGCTACTATAAGTATTTTTGCACATGTAGGTCTTTTTACCTCTTTTGTGATCTCTTTGGGATACAGACCTATTTATGGTATTGGTAGATCAAAAGGTATACAGAATTTGGTTGGCCTTTGGACACAGTTCCAAATCGCTCTCCAGAATGATTGGATCAGTTCATAACTCCACCAACAGTGTATTAGTGTTCCAGTTTTCCCACATCCTCTCCAATATTTATCACTTTCCTCTTTTTGGTGTAGTAGTTAATCTGATACTTGTGAAACATTACCTCATAGTTGTCTTATTTTGCATTTCTCTAATCAAACGTGATTTAGAGCAGTTCTTCATATGCCTATATCTATATGCCTATAGATAGCTCTAATTTCTTCCTCTGAAAACTGCCTATTCATCTCCTTTGACCATTGATCAACTGGTGAATTGCTTATATTCTCATAAATTTGACTCAGTTCTCTATTTGAGAAATGAGTCCTTAATTAGAGATATTTAATGTAAAGCTTGTTTCATAGCTTTCTGCTTTCCTTATAATATTGGTTGCATTGGTTTTGTTTGACAACAGGTTTTTATTTTAATACAATCAAAATTATATATGATACACTTTATAATACTCTCTGTCCTTTGTTTGGTCAGGAATTCTTCCCTTCCCAATAGATTTGAGAGGTAGAGTATTCCTTGCTCTTTTAATTTGCTCATGGTGTTACCCTTTTTGTCTAACTCATTTTTACCTTGTCCTGGTCCATGTTATGAGAGGTTGGATTATATCTAGTTTGTGTCCTATTTTTCCATTTTTCTCAGCAGTTTTTGTCAAATAGTAAGTTCTTATCTCAAAGGCCAGACTCTTTGGGTTTATCACACACTCAGTTCATTGACTGCTGTCTTTTTTGTATTAATATATTCCACTGATCCACCAATCTATTTCTTAGTCAGTATCAGAGAGTTAAATGATTGCTGCTTTATAATGTAGTTTGAGATCTGGTATTGTTAGGCCACCTCACTTTGTATTTTTTCCACATTAATTATTTTCATATTCTTGCCCCTTTGTTATTCCAGATTAATTTTATTTTTTCCTAGCTCTGTCTAATAAGTTATTGGGAGTTCAATTGGTATGGAACTCGATAAATAAATTAGTTTGTCCAGAACTGTCATTTTTATTATATTGGCTCAGCCCACCCATGAGCAATTGATATTTTTCAAACTGTTTAGATCTACGTGTAGAAAGTGTTTTGTAATTGTGTTCATACAGTTCCTGGGTTTGTTTTGTCAGGTCGGCTCCAATGTATTTTATATTGTTTACAATGATTTTAAATGAAATTTATCTATCTCTTGCTGCTGGACTTGGTTGGTCATATTGTTGGGAGGGGTGTGCATCTGTGCATGAGCCTTTCGTCTGTAGGCAGCTGCTGCTGCTCTGAAGCTGATTCTCCTGCAGCTTAGACCTCCAGCAGGACCTATGGGTGGAGATGGAACTGGGATTATTAACATTTGAACAGACCACTACACACACCTTATATTTTGTCCAAGAATTCTTTGTTGAAAAATACGATCTACAATAGAAGACCCCTACATAAAGCAAGCTGAAGTTGTTTGCCAGAAGTGTATGCTTGAAAGCCTCCTTAGAGCAGGAACAGAGCAATTTAGAGCAATGAAAGATGTATATAACGGCCAAGGTTTGGGCAAGTATATTCAATTACACCTCAGTCCACCGTTTAATGACTAACAGGGCCAGAGGGAACAGATTCTAATAGTTAAAGATACTGATGTTCCATGATTTTGGTTGGCAAGAAATGTGCCCTGGACAATAAGCTAGTAGTTGGCAAAGAACAGGGTCAGAATTTAGCAAGATATTGGTGTAAGTGTGCTTTTTTAAAATATTCTGAAAAGTCAAAAGCCAACATTAAGGGGATGTTTTATGACCTGCTCAGACAAGTAAATAGGAAAATACCAGTGGAGAAGGGGAAACCTAAAAAGAAATATTGCCTGCTGCTTTAGACCCCTCCATGCAGCAGCTATGAGCCATGATATAGGAATAAAGAGCTATTGCCTAATTGGACAGGGTCAGCATTCCAGATTTTAAAAAAGAAAATGCATGAATAAATTGACAACGTCCTAAAGAAGCTTTTCCTGTTTTATGTATTATGTGAAAAATCCAAATCTCATAATGGCTTGAACAAGTTTGCTGGAGAAAAAAAAAAAATTCTCAGTATAGATCTCTGGGAAAAATAAGGCAATGGTATTTCTTATTTGCAATAGTAGTTATAAAAGATGTAAAAATAAATGTGCCTGATTCTAATATGATTATACAAAAGTGCATGAATGCATTTCAAATGTTAGTATTGCTTTTCTAATTAAACAATTTCATATCGACCATTCTATCATAATTCCTCCTGATCAAGCACTAAAAATTTGAATCATTATATTTTATATCTATGACAGATATAGACTATGAAAATTTCCCCACAAGCTCACTTTTACAAATAATCTTTTTGAGTCATTGATTTCATTTTATATTTAAAATTTATGAAATATCATTCTGCAATTATATTCTAATTAAAATTGTTTAGGCATAATGCTTTGGAAAAATAGGTGTTTTATAGGAAAAAAAATCTCCTTGGATAACTGACTTTTGTGATTTTCAAAGTTAAAATACAGCATATACTAAACCAACTTTAATATTGCTTCTTGTGTTTTACTGTCAGATTAAATTACAGCTTTTATGAATGCTTACGTTTTAGTACATGTTCAATTGGTTGTGTGTTTTTGTTACTATTTCATATTAAAAGTTTTTTTTAATATGGATAATCACATGATTTCTATTGGTTTTGTTATTAATATGGTCAGTTACATTGGTGGTTTTCCTAATATTGAACCAATTTTGCATTCCTGGTACAAATCCCACCTAATTATAATGTATAATCTTTGAGATATGTTCCTGTAATCACCTTTCTAGTATTTTGTTCAAAGTTTTTGCATGGATATTTATTAGGGAAATGGGTCGGTCTATAATTTCCTTTGTTTTAGCTCTTCCTGGTTTAGGTATCACCACCATATTCATGTCATAAAGGGAGTTTGATAGTACTTCTTGAACTATTTTCCCAAATTGTTTATATAGTATTGATATTAATTTTTCTTTGAATATTTGGTAGAATTCACTTGTGAACCAACTGGGCTCTGGTGATTTTTTCTTGGAGAATACATTAATGGCTTGTTCAATTTCTTTTTCTAAGATATGGCTATTTAGGCTTTCTATTTCATGATATGTTAATTTGCATAACTTACATTTTTGTTAATATTCATTAATTTTACTCAGATTGTCAGACTTATTGGCTTATAATTGGGCAAATTATTTCCTAATTATTGCTTTAATTTCTTCTTCATTGGTGATGATACTGGATCTTTTCTATTTTTGATACTGGGTATTTTGTTCCCTTCCTTCATTTTTTGAAATCAAATTAAGCAATGAATTAACTATCTTATTGCTTTTCTTAAAGTCAAGTCCTAGATTTATTTATTTATTTGCTCAATAGTTTTTTTTTTTTTTTCCCTTTCCAATCTTATCCATCTCACCTTTGCTGTCAGGATTTCCAATTTGGTGTTCAATTGAGGATTTTTAATTTTCCTTTTGTCTAGTAACTTTAGTTGGATGCCTAATTCATTGAACTGTTCTTTTTTTTTTTTTTTAGTTTGTTAATGTAAAATTTTAGAGCAATAGAATTCTCCCTAAGTATTAATTTGGCTGCATCCCATAAATTTTGGTATGTTGTCTAATTGTGGCCTTTCTCTTTAATGAAATTATTGATTGCTTCTATGGTTTGTTTTTTGACCCATTTATTCTTTAGAATTAGATTATTTAGTTTCCAATTGTTTATTAATCTATACACTAATCTTTAGTCAGTATTTGTGTAAATGCATGAACTGCTGAGAAAAAGGCATATTTTTTCTTCTCCTATTCAGTTTTCTCCAAAGGTCTGTCATATTTTACTTTCCTGTTATTTTATTTACCTCCTTAGCTTCTTTATTGTTTATTTTATCATTGGATTTATGGAATTCTGGGAGGGCACACTTGAGGTCTACTACTATAGTTTTGTGATCTATTTCTTCCTGTAACTCACTTAACATCTACTTTAAGAATTTGCATGCTATACTACTTGGTGCATATATGTTTAGTCTTAATATTGCTTCACTGTCTATGGTACTTTTTAACAAGATGTAGCCTCCTACCTATTCTCTTTTAATTAGGTTAATTTGTGGGCAAAGAAGAGGAAGTGAGGGATGCCCATCAATTGGGGAATGGCTGAACAAGTTGTGGTTGATGATTGGGATGGAATACTATTGTTCTATGGGAAATGATGAGCAGGATGCTCTCAGAAAAAACGTGGGAAGAATTGCTGATGCAAAGTGAAATGTGTTGTGTACAAAGTGACAGCAATATTGTAAGATGCTCAGCTATGAGTGACTTAGCAATGCAATGATCCAAGACAACTCTGAACGACTTATGATGAAAAATGCTAACCATCTCCGGAGAAAAAACTGACAGTGTGTGAATATAAAGTAAAACATACTTTTTTAAACTTTATATTTTGCTTGTTTATTTTTTGGTCTATGTTTTCTTTTACAATATGACTATTTTGGAAATGTTTTGCATTATTACACATGTATAACCAATATTGAATTTCTTGCCTTCTCAATGAGTTGTATCCAACTTTTTGTGAAGCCATGTAGGGTTTTCTAGACAAAAACATTGGAGTGGTTTTCTCCTTCTCCAACCCATTTTACAGATTAGAAAACTGAGGTAAATGGGGTTAAGTGACTTGCCCAGACTCACAGACAGTGAGAGTTTGAGGCCAGATTTAAAGTCAGAAAGATGAGCCTTTCTCACTTCAGGCTCAGCACTCTATTTGCTGTTGCACCTAGTTGCCCACAATGATTAAATAGAAGCATCGAAAAGACTATATGACCTAATTGATATTTACTCCTGGAGGTAGCCAGGCGGCAGAGTAGACAATGAACTGGGCCTGGATTCAAGAAGACCTGAGCTGAAATAAAGCTTTAGACAATTAATAGCTGTCTGACTCTTGGTAAGTCACTTCATCTGTGTAAGTCACTTAAAAGTGCTTCCATTTCTACCACTATAAGAAGGGGGGAAGTATTAGCACCTACCTCACAGAGCTGTTTAATGAGGATAAAATGAGATATTTGTAAGGTACTTAGCACACTGACTGACTCAGAGAAGCTATATAAATACTCCTCTCCTTCTAAAGATGACAATCAACCTCCCCACACTGCGTCATTCTTTGTAACTCATTTCTATTGCCTCTTTTAAATGGAGGATAAGGTGGAAGAAGGGAAGAATCAGAATGACACCCATTATATTAAAGGACTTCCTCAAGATTACTTGAAAATGTGGAGGTACCAAAGAAGTTTAGGGACCGTCAGTCAGTTTTTTCTCTCTTTACTGACTGATATGGGACAGGCTCATATTTTTCTTTCCAGTTATTCATCTCAAATGACATCCTTTATTCCACTTTGGCTCAATCCATATTTCAGAACGTATCTCAGCTTGCTAATGCCCACCACAGGATAGATTTATGACTGGATGATTAGATGCCAAATGGTCCAAACTCTTCCTTTTATGAATAAAGAAGCAGATGCCGAGAGAATCAAATAACCTGCCCAAGGTTACATAGATATAGATCAATTTCAATAGATACACATATATAATATACATGTGTAGACATATGTTTATATTTATGTATAATATGTATGCATACATACAAATGTGTATACACACACATCCCTTTTCACGGCTGCTTATCCATTTACGGTATCTGAATCACCCAACTCAAACCTATGGCTCCAAGAAGCTGTAGCATGTAGCACTGGACCTTGGTAAAATGTTTCAGCAGATAAGGTAAACCAGGTTGAGGACAATTGAGTGGTCTCAAACCCATCAGTAAACTAGAGGGGGTGGGATGCGGTGTTTCTTCCAAGCATGTGAAGGCTTGTAGATGGGTGGATGAGAAAAAATATATTCCAACAGCCATGAAGGCAGATGAAGAGTTGATGTGGAGCATTTTTAGAGCTTGGTTAGACATAGAAGATGCCAATTCCATTCATTAAATCCTGAATCATTCCCAATTGTCTTGATTTTTCTCTTCCTGCTGGATTCAAATGACTCTGGAAAAGAGAATGAGATGGATGACTTTGCACAACTTTGCCTCACTTAAATCCAATTTATACATGAGTCAAAAGATATCACCTATATCATTTTACAGTTTTGATCTACTTCAAAATCCTATGGTGACAGGCAAGTTATGAAGCAGCAGGTGTGGCTATGCAGGGAGCTGTGGTCACAACTCTGTAAACAGGTGGCCCAGGGCATAGGGTTGTCTTCTCACTGAACTGAAACTACAGTGGAATGTGGCAACCCACAGGGTGTATGAGCAGCCTTTTTAAATGACCATATTGCTCACCTCCTGGAATTAGGAAAGAACTAGAAAAGTGCTTTAAATTTGTTTGCTTCACCCAACTCTGGCCTGTTTCCTACAGCAGAGAAGGACCCCATTTTACAGCTGAAATAAACAAAAATGTACAAAAACTTATGCAAAGAAGATTCCACTCACCATGGAAACATGGAATGTGCACATAATTATTGACAACATGAAATCCAATAGACCTGAAAGATGAACAGCTCCTTGTGTGAGAGAACTCAGCAGGTACAACATCCAAATAGGGGCCTTGAGTGAAACAAGGCTGACAAATAAATGGCAGGTTACTGAAATCAGAGTTAGATACAATTTTTGGAGTAGTCACAGTGAAGAAGAGCCAGTATAGATTTTGCAATCAAAACTAATCTAGTCAACAAGCTTGTATGCCTACTAAAAGGAGTGAGCCACAGACCCATGACAATGTGACTGCCACTTGAAGGAAAGCACCATGCCACCATCATCAATATATATGCTCCCACCATGACAAACCCTGATGAAGTCAAAGAAAAAAAAAATGTAAAGACCTGGAGACCCTCATCATCAATGTACCAAAAGAGGCCAAGCTTATGATTCTGGGTGACTTTCATGCTAGAGTAGGCACAGACTACCAGACATGGCAGGGAATCCTCAAGAGAAAAGGAGTTGGAAACGACCACAGCAATGGTCATTTACTACTCAATTCTTATGCTTCTCATGACCTTCTCATCACCAACATTTTCTTCCAGATACCTAAATGCTATAAAACTTTATGGATTCATCCTCATAGCAAACATTCACATTTAATCAGCCATGTTGTTGTAAGTAGAAGAGACAGATAGGATATGAGAATGATGAAGGTGATATGTGGCAGAGAGTACTGAACCAATCATAGACTTATCTTCTCTACCTTAAACATTTGCATTCAATAAAAGAGGCAACCCTGAGGCAAGATGAAGTGTTTCTCTAAGCTTCAATATTTCATTGCTAACTTGGAAGGAAAGCTGAGCCAGCACATGCTTGGCAACAGTAACACAGAAAAGGGGTGGGCAAATATAAGGGATTTGGTGTTCAGCACCACATTTATTCATCTGGGCTAAAATACTTACAAGATTTGTTTGACAAAAATGATAGGAAAATTTAGAAGCTAATAAATGAAAAAGAAGAACTCCACAAAGTTTACCAGTAAGAGACTTCAATTGTCTCTAAGAAGGAAATATTTAACTCCATCAAAAGTAAAGTATAAGTAAAAATTGAGAAATGCAAGATTCTTGGCTCAACAAAAAGGCAGGTGAAATTCAGTTTTATGCTGATAGTAACAATCTACAATGCTTTCATTATTCCCTGAAGATTATTTATGGGCCAAAGATATATGGTGCATCTCAACTACTCAGTTCTGATGGAGCCACAATGAGTAGTGATAAAGATATTATTATCCTGGAGAGATGGATTGAACACTCCTGAACTCAACAGACTGTCATCAATTAATGCTAAAGCCACTGACTGCATACCTCAGATTGAAGTCAATTCCTCTCTAGCTGAACTTCCAACTATAGAAGAGGTTTTAAATGCCATTAGGCTTCTCTTGTGTGGAAAAGAACCTGATGTTTATTCCGTTGCAGCTGGGATTTATAAGACAGGGAGTCCACTGCTTATATAAGTCTGACAGAAATATTCTGGGTTATTTGGCAAGAGGAAGCTATTTCCCAAAAGTCCAAGGATGACTCTATTGTCCATTACTATAAAAGAAAAGGAAATAGGTTGTCCTGTGACAAAGTGAGATCTCTCTCTCTCTCTCTCTGTCTCTGTCTCTCTGTCTCTCTGTCTCTCTCTCTGTCACATTGTTTGACAGTCAAAAGTGCATTTGTCTAAAATACTATTTTACATAAAACACACAAGGCCAGCATTCACATGGAGGTCAGAAGAAGCAATGCAAAGACATTCTCAAAATCTCTCTGAAGAACTTTGGAATGAATTGTTATACATAGGAGACACTGGCACAAGACTACCCAGCTTGGTATACCCACATCAAAGATGGTCCTGTATTCTGTGAGTAAAGCAAAATTGCAATAGCTCAAAACAAATGTGAAATGCACAAATTTAGAGATATTTCCACTCCAAATGTTCATACAGACTACTTGTGAGTGACCTGAGGTAGAAACTTCTGAGCTCATACTGGTCTGATCAACCACAGTCAGACACACTTTACCTTGATTCCAAAGTGATGTCATTTTGGTCCTCTTCAAGAACAAAGGACAGCAACCAAGGGAGACATTTATAGTAGATTCCACTGAAGTTCAAATTTCTGAAATTCTGAATAATTTGTATAATTCACCAATACTCTGCATCATAATTCTTTAATCAGGAAGAAAGACACTATTTAAGGTATCTTTAATGCGCAGTATTTATATTAAACTTCAACTTTTTGGGGGAGGCAGGTCCTCTTTTTGGCATGGAGACTTATTTGTTATTTTCTGCCAAAGTCTATTTATACTTTTGCTAAATCAAAAATGAGAACGGAGGCAAGACTAAGGATTTATAGATTTAAAATTAGAAGAGGAATTAGAAGCAAGCTAATTCAACTTCTTGTTTCATACAGGACATTACTAGATCCCAAACCTTGACTTTTCCACATATGTATCATTAGAATGTAAACTCCTTGAGGGCAATGATTGTCTCTGTCCTCAGGTCTAGCACAATGCCTGATTCCTAGTAGCTAATAAAATGTCTGCTGATTAGTTATATGACTTAGGACAATTCTGTCATACCTCTTAAGGCCTGTTTTCTCATCTGAAAAAAAAAAGGAGTAGTAATATCTTTCTTGCCTAACTCAAGTCCCTATAAGGATTCAATAAGGAAATGTGGAAATCATTGTTAAAAACTGAAATCTTCTAGAAATGTCAAACCCACCCATGAATAGGAGTGGCTAGGTTTATTTTGCTCCTTTCAAGAAGACTAAATGAGAGACAAAGTGGCTTGTGAGAATCATGCATGTAATATATTAAAAAGTAGAAGGAACTGCCATAAAATAATGTCCTAACTCCCAATACAGTACTCCCAGTACAGTACACATTTTAAAGTGCTGCATCAGGCATCAAAAGCCTCAGTTTAAATCCAAATAGCGACATTTGTTCCTGTGTAATCTTGTGACAAATCTCAGTTTCTCTGGCCCTCAGTTTCTCCCATGTTATTAAGGGATTGAACTAGCTTCTAAAATTCTCTCATTTTACTTCCTTAGGTGAATTAAAATTGGCATCAAATAAAGAAATCCTCCCTGTAAGTGGCAAAGACTTCCATGCATTAGATTTATGCTTTTGAAATCTTCCCCTTCCATTTGTCCAATTATATAGACTACTTAAAGAAAATGACATGGTTTAGGAAGAGTTACCTCAGCTCTTTCAGTAAATAACCCAAGGACATAACCCAGTTTTCCTCCTTTGGCACAGAAACCATACTAGCTATTTTAGATAATTTAGACACTGGGCAGAAATTTTTATGTACTATTCATTCTGAATGATTAATATTACAGTGATAATCTCTTCTACAGGGAAAAGTGACAATAAAAGAGGTGGGAGAATTAAAGTTTAAGCATAGGCTTTTCTTTTGGTTTTAAGCAAACGCTTTTTGCAAAACACCATAGTTGAGAGTACTCCCTTTCCAATGGATATCTCTCCAAAGTCATGTGCCCTATCAGGCCATTTTAAAGGTTGCAACTCTTTGGACTATGTGGCCAATAGAAAGTGGCTGCTCTCGTTATATGGTAGGTCTTAAAGGTTGCAACTCTTTGGACTATGTGGCCAATAGAAAGTGGCTGCTCTCGTTATATGGTAGGTCAATGCTGAATGCCATCCATATTCCAGTCCTAAAGCATCTGAGAAAAACCTTAACTGCATGGTTTGGGATATGTATATGTATATGCATATGTATGTATGTATACACATACATCTATGTATATATAAATACATGCATATTTATATGTATTGCATGCATACAATACATAGATATCCCATGTATATGTATCTATGTATGCGTGTGTATATGTTGTTGTTCATCTATATCAGTTGTGTCTGATTCTTTATGAGTCTCATTTGGAGTTTTCTATTTCCTCCTCCAGTTTATTTTACAGATGAAGAAGTGAAGGCAAAGAGTGTTAAGTGACTTGCCAAGGGTCACATAGCTACTATGTGTCAGAAGACAGATTTGAACTCAGGTCTTCCTGATGCCAGAGCTCTATACATTGTGCCTCCTAGCTTCCATTTACATGTATACACACACACAAATACACACACACTAGTATATGATATATTATAATATATACTATTATAGATATATAATATGACAGAGAGAGAAAGAAAGAAAGAAGGAAGATGGGAAGGAAGGAAGGACGGTTGGGAGGGAGGAAGGAAGGAAGGAAGGAAGGAAGGAAAAAAGAAAGAAAGAAAGAAAGAAAGAAAGAAAGAAAGAAAGGAAGGAAGGAAGGAAGGAAGGAAGGAAGGAAGGAAGGAAGGAAAGAAGGAAAGAAGGAAAAAAGGAAGGAAGGAAGGAAGGATCAAAATTTCTCACAGTAGGAACATACAGGAAAGGCTATTATTTTTGAAGGAACATCAAAACATGTATGGAGGAACTAGATTTTATATCTCATTTATTTTCTTTTTCTGGCTTGTCAGCCCAGAAATTAGAATGAATGAAGTATGGCTGGTGAAAAGAATGCTACACTTGCAATCAGGAAAGACCAGGAAGAAGCAGAGTTTGTATCAAGCCCTGTCTGGTGTGGTGTTGTTTTCACAATTATTTGATGTAAATTACTTTACATATTGTCTCACACTGGCCAATTCACTCAATCTCTCAATGATGGAAGAAACACACTAAGACTATATATTACTGAAAACATGCCAATCTGTATCAGTAGTGGGGCTTGGTGGATCTTCCTACTGAAGGAATTCCTAATGCTAATGACAGCACAAATTCTGTATTAATATTATAATTTACATTATATCTATAAAGCATTTTTCAATCCTTAAGGAGCTGTATAGATGCTAGCTATCAATACAAAAGGGTCAGTCTAATTGTAAAGGATATAGAATTATGTTTCTGCCTCTTGTATATTCTACCTCCATATCTACAAACACTTTATGATAACAAAAGCAGTAGCAGCAACAACAAATGAGTGAACAAATGAATGGTTAAATGAGTAATTAAATAAACATAGAAACTAAATCCATATTTGTGGATATAGAATTTCTCAGTACTTTTCTAGTTACATTGACATATACCTGTGTGGGATGCAAGACCCCTACTCACACGAAATCAGAGTTTTCTCCAGGCAAAAAACAGAAGCTCTTTATTCCATAATCAAATCTCGCAAGAGTTGGGCATCACATACCTCAGAGCAAGCGGACATAGAGAGGCAGAGAGCAAGCAGGGGGTTATATATCCTCATACAAGCAATTCTAAGAAAGCCCACAAAATTCTAAGAGAACCCACAGAATCTCTCCCCCGTGTCTGGACCCTCATTCCCATTGAAGGATGTATGGCCTCACATTCTAAATACCCAATGCAAACACATATTTCAGCTATTTTACTTACTTAGCAAATGGAAGAGGTTAAAAGATGGATATAGAGGGAGAAGGGGGGAGGTACCACCCGATTTCCCCACAATAAGGTAATTTACAGAAAAAACTCAGGCCTAGTGGGGGATAGAACCCAGCTTGCTTTTGGTGACTGTTGTTCCCATATTAAGAGAATACTTTCATCCATTTCATTCATATGCAAAAAAGTTCTTTGATGGTAGGGTCTGCATCGTATACATTTTTATGCATCTTAATATTTAACAGTTCTTTGTACATAATAGTTACTTAATTCAAATTAATTTGTTTGCAACTTTTTTTGAGTTTATTTCTGTCAAAGCTAGAATTCAAAAAAGCAAGAGAAATACATAAAATCTGTTTTCTAGTTGTTTACATTCTAACAAAGACAACACTTATGCTAACCATTATACTTTAGTATTCTTAATCTGGGTATGCAGATATATTCCATCTTAATATCATTAGGATAATTGTGATAATAATATTTAAATAGGCTTTTATTCCCCTTAGGTTTATAAAATCCTTTACATGAATTATTTCATTTGGTCCCCATCACAACCCTGTAAGATAGATGATTGCTGCATTTTGCTCATTATGAAGACAAGGAAACTGAATCTCAGGGATGTTAGGAGACTGCTTATGGTAACATCCCTAACAAATCTTAAAGGCAGGATTCAAAAGAAATGGGAAATGCACAAATTTAGAGACATCTCCACTCCACATGTTCATATGAACTATTTGTGCCTGACTTGTGGTAGATCCTTCTGAGCTCATATTGCAGCCACAGTTAGGTACCTTGACTCCCAACTTATTGATGTCACTATGGTCCTCTTTGAGAATGAAGGACCACAGGGTGGAGCCAAGATGGCAGCATAGGAGTTGCAAGAAATCACAGCTCTGACACAGTCACATCAAATACCCAAAAAATGTGACTCTAAACAAATTCTAGGGCTCTAAAATGCACACAGATATATTTCCTGCTGAAGGCAGCTTGGCTCAAAGCAACCATCTCAGCTCTGAGAACCGAAACCAGCCCAGCCTGAAATGGGGCTTTTGCCCCGGGGGTGGCTGGACCAGACTAGCCCCACTGTGGCTGGAACTTCAGGAGAGTGGATCTGTGGCAGCTGTGGCAGTATCCAGAATTGTCAAGCCATAAGAAAAAAAGGACCAAAGTTAGTGGAACTTGGCTAAAAACCAGGGAAGAAAAGCGGGTCTGGCCAAATCACCTTCAAGGCAAAGAACCGGTGGAAGTGGAGGTTCTGCACCCACCTCCACATTTCTGCTTCATAGCCCCAAGCCTGCAGACAGCAGGGGGGCCAAGCAATCATTCAGAGGCCAAGTGCTCTAGCAATAAGCGGCCTGGATCTGGATTGCAGTCTTGGGTGGTGGTCATGGGTTGTTTTTTTTTTTTTTCAGTGAGCCGTAGCCCCGGCAGCTGGGAAAACCCCAGCATTTGGGACAGAGCTGTTCCCTCTGGAAACAGAGTTCCACAGAACTAAAAAACAAAACAAACAAACAAACAAAAAAATTGAATGGCGACCATGAATAAACATAAGAAGCAAAGTAAGAACAGAAACCAAACTCTAGATTCCTTCTTCGAGGAAAAGAAGGAACAAAGCAGGGAATGGGAGGAAGACAACACAGTCAGAACTCCCACACTAAAAGCTTCCAAGAAACATGAAGATTGCCAAAAAGCTAGAGATCAGCTGAAGAAAGATTTTGAAAACCAAATGAGAGAAGTGGAAGAAAAATTGGGAAGAGAAATAAGAATGATGCAAGAAAATCATGAAAAAAAAGTCAACAACCTGACTGAAGAAATTAACATCTTAAAAAATAGATTAACTTAAATGACAAAACAGGCCCAAAAAGCCAATGAGGAGAAGAATGCCTTAAAAAGAGAATGAAGGACCACAACTAACCAACCCCTGTGGCAATCTCATGGAAGCTTAGGACCCTGAAAATAATATTTTAAATGAATAAAATAAAATATATAGGATCACAAAGCTATATCATCATGTACCTGAACTTAGAGTTAAGAAGACCTGAGTTCAAATAAAGTGTCAAATAGTTACTAGGTTTGTAAACTTGTACACGTTATTTTACCTCTCCTAATTCTCTCATCTGCAAAATGGGTATAATAATTGATCGTACCTCCCAGGGTAATTATGAAGATAAAATGAGATATTTGTCAAATAATTACTATGGTGCCTGGCACCTAGTTGGCATTCAACAGATGCATATTTTAAAAAAGGAGTAATTAAAATGCATCCACCAGTACATATGTAAACACATACATGCACATACATGTATACATATGCACACATATGCATTCATAGATCCATCTTACACATGTATACATACATGTATGTATATATATGTATACACATATAGCTATATCTTTCTATATATACATACATACACATCTATATACACATACACATACACATACACACAGACATTCTTTTTCAGTTATGTCTGACTCTTTGAGAATCCATTTGGGGCTTTTGTGGCAAAGATACTGGAATAGTTTGACATGTCCTCCTACAGATCATTTTATAGATGTGGAAATAAGGCAAACAGGGTTAAATAACTTGCCTAGGGTCACACAGCTAATAAGAGTCTGAATTCATGAAGATGAGTGTTATTGATTCCAGGTCCAGTGATCTATCCATTGTGCAATGTAGCTGTCTGTGTGTATATATATATATATATATATATATATATATATATATATATATATATATATATGTATATGTATACACCCATGTGTATACACATACATATGTAAAATCTCCCACTATTGTTTCTTTCTTCCTTTGTTCTAGTAGAGTCAGCCACTTATTGGATTTTTCTTTCTATTTAGCGCAGCCCAAATGGAAATAGAAATCTATTCAAGCAGCCCTGTAATTTTCTATCACCCTACTTTCCACTGTTGCATTTAGCAAGTGAATAAAGCATAAAACATCTCCATTAGCAGGTGATTGAAAAGCTGGGGCTTTGGTATTTTACAACTCCTTAAAAAAGTTTTTAAAAGCTAATTCTTTAAACATAAACAGTAGACTATTATCTGTCAACATTTGTTCAGTCAACTGAAAGAGAAAAAAGGAAAAAACAAAAACCTTCCCAACTTTGACTCCTCTCTATAATTCTTGTATTTTTTCCCATAGTTGTTGCCAAGCTTCAGTTGTTTGGGGTCACTTACTGCCTCTTCATATAACATGTACACGTTTTAATTCTGAAACCTAATTTTGACTGCCAGAAGTGATTTCAAGTAAGTAACTTCATTTCACAGAGGCAGGAGAGCTGTCAGATGAATTTATAAAACATCATGCCTGAAGCTTTTTCAAGTACTTTCCACTCAGAATGCTTGTAACACCTGTCCTCCTTCCTGTGGAGGTGTTGGAGACATTTCCTGTTGAGCTGATGGATACATGTCTTGCAAGTGAGATTGCTTGATCAAAGCAGAACTCAAAAATCTCACATTACATTAGGACTCAAACTGCAGTCTTCCACAGCTGTTAAGAAAATTCCAAAAATCTTGTCCACCCTGGGGATTTGGTTGGGGGGTTTATCATTATTGGAAGGAGAAAGAAGGGGACTACCTGAGAAGTTTGTGTTTTTGCAAACTCCATCTAAGTTTTATATTTCTGAGAGGAGAGCTTCCCATTCACTCTTCTTTAAACTTCAACCCAAAGAGACAGTTTTTCATCTTCGGATTTTGCAATTTCTGAGAAGTTGTTGGATATGCTTGAAATAGTGATTAAATCAGCATATCATGACTGCAGTGAAACCAGAGGATGTCAGTAGAGATGATCTACTGTACCTCCTTCATTTCTAAACCTGAGGATCAAAGACATTAAGACTTGCCTTTGGTCACATGGGTAGCAAGTAAGACAAGCCCTATAAGAATCCTACCTTTCCTCTTTTCACAGTGTCAGCAATTCTTAATTTGGACTAAGTGTGTGTCATAGAGCCCTTTGGCACTTTGGTGAAACCCATGAATCCCTTTTCAGAATGTTTTTAAATGCACAAAATAAAATATATAGGATTACAAATAAAACCAATTAAATCAAGATAAAGTGAACAAATATTTTAAAAAGTTAATGAATTCCATATTAAGAATTTCTATACCTAGATCAATTTTCAGTTCCTTTGGTACTCTATCTTCCATCTCTGGGCCTTTACACAAGCATTATAATCACCCACACCTGTAATATTCTTTCTTCTTACCACATCTTAACCTCTTAGTTTTCCTTGTTTCTTTATTCAACCTACTTCAGGAGGTTTTTTTTTTTTTTTCAGATACAGTTAGGTGTTAATACCTTCCCTTCTTGGTGTTCCTCCTACCATTCCTAAAGTCCATCTCTTTGTGTGACTCTCTATCTGCCTATCTATCTATCATCTATCTCTTTTTCTATCATCTATATATATTTCTATCTATCTACAGATACATCTACAGCTATCTGCATTTCCATTTCTCTCTCTCTCTCTCTCTCTCTCTCTCTCTCTGTCTCTGTCTCTTTCTTTCTCTCTCTCTTTCTCTTTGCATATAAATTCCAAAAGGTTCCATGTATATCTCACCTTATTTATTTAAAAAGTATTGTTTTTCTGGCTACAGGAATACTATAGTCATCTTACAAAGACCTCTGAAGAGCAGCAAAGGAAGACAGTAGCTGGAATACAGCCCTAGGAATTACCACTTGCTACTTGGATACTTTTGGATGAGATTTGTTTTTTTTCTTCTTTTTCTATATTTATCTAGTATTTAATTTCCCCAGTTACATGAAAAAAATATTTAACGTTTGTTTTTTAAACTTTGAGTTCCAAATTCTCTCCCTTCCTTCCTCCTCACCCCCCCGCATTGAGAAGGTAAGCAATTTCATATATGTTATACATGTGTAGTCATGTAAAACATATCCATAATAGTCATGTTGTGAAAGAAAACACAGATAAAAAAATAAAGGAAAATGAATAAAGTTAAAAAATAGTTGCTTCAATCTGTATTCAGACACCATCAGATTTTTCTCTGGGCTTGGATAGCATTTTTTCATCCTAAGCCCTTCAGAGTTGTCTTGGATCATTGTATTGCTAAGAATTTCTAAGTCATTCATAGCTAATCATCTTACAATATTTCCATTACTTTGTACCCAGTATATTTCACTTTGCATCAACCCATTTAAGTCTTTCTAGGTTTTTCTGAGAGCCATCATATTTATCGTACAACAGTATTCCATTATATTTATATACCACAATTTATTTAACCATTCCCTAACTGATGTGTATCCACTCAATTTCTAATTCTTTACCTGCAGAAAAGACCTACTATAAATATATTTGTATGTATAGCTCTTTTTCCTTTTTTAAATCGCTTGTGGGATACATACCTAGTAGTGGTATTGCTATGTCAAAGGATATGCATGGTTTTATAGCCCTTTGGATACAGTTCCAAATTTCTCTATAGAATGGTTTGATTAAATAATTAAACAGAACTGATTAGTTCACAACTCTGACAACAGAACTTTAATATTGCATTTTTTCCATATCACCTCCAAAATTTGTCATTTACCTTTTCTGTCCTATTATCTAATCTTTTTTAAAATTATTTAAAAAAAAAACTTTATTCTTGCATCTTTGTGGATCAATGACATGTCTAGGAGACTATAGACAACAGTTTAGTCTATTAGCATCATCTAACTTTTCTATAGCTTATTTTTTCAATTTTCTGAATTCTTTTTTTCTGTTTGACAGTATTTAACATATATATATATATATATATATATATATATATCTTGCCCATTATCTAATATCCATTGATTTTCTTCTGGGTCTATCCATTCAATTCATCTTTGTCAATGAATGGATAGTTAGGGGAAGAAATAAGAAAGCAAAGATTCATAATGAGAAAACAAATTCTAGAAGAGAATCCCATGTGGGGAAATTCATAGAAAGAGAGCTCTAATGGGTCAGACTACAAGTTCTGATATCCATATCAGTTATGTTCCATATGGGAATAAGAAGAGGGAATTTTGCCAGCAAGGATCAATTCAAATGAAACAATAAAGGCATGGAGGAATTAATTTTAAATGGTTCACAATGGGTTAAGGATATATAGAAAAGAGGAGAGAAAAAGGAAATGATTCCTGAACTGCCCTAAAAGGCCATGGACGAGCCCTCATTGGGAGCCCTTAATCAAAGCTTGAATGACTACTTGTATAGTAAAGTGCAGATGTAGATCTTGTTTGGGTTTGAGGAAATGTAAGAAATGAAACAAAAAGAAATAAGGAAATTTCGTCTTGCAATGAAATTCTCTCTTGTTTTGATTTTGTGTGTTTAGTGTGTAAAAATCTATAAAGGGATGAAGATGGTGTAAGACCTGAAACTCACTGGAGGGGATTCCTTTAGGGTTGAAACTTGGTTATATCTTTTCCATTAGTGGAGATTCGAGGGGCAAAGTGATAAAGAAAAATGAACCATGTCTTAAAGAAAGGTAGCATCTTAGAAAAACTGGAGAGACTGCTGAAAAGGATGGCCAGCTTCAGTCTCAGGTTCTAGATTCCCATTGATATTATGGAAGTCAATGGAAACTGAATAAAGAAGGTTAAGGAATAAGTTGCTATACTAGACCACCTTAAAAAAGATAGCATTGACCAATAGCATTGAACAAGAATTATCAAGTGTGAAACCTTGTAGAAGATGGTTAAGAGGGGAATAAAAATGCAATTCTCATCCTTGTAACCTAGGTGTAAACATAGAAGTAAACCATAAAAATCTTATGATCTATATTTAAAAGTATTTTTATCTATTATGCTACTTTCTGTAGGCTTTTCTCTGTCCTTGATTTTTCTCTGTAATATTATGTAATAAAAAGCCATTAAAAATAACCATTGGGAGGTACTATAATCTGCCTTTTTCCTGTGCCCTCCAGGTTCCCATTGGGCATTACCATCTAACCAGCATTTGTATCCCAAGCACCCCCTAAGATCTGTCATCTATTCAGACACTATACCCTAAGTATCAGGCCTTTATACCTCCCCTGAAGCTGAACCTACTGTATGCATTGCCTCTTATAACAGAATATGAGCTCCTTGAGATTAAAGGCCATCTTGCTTTTCAATAAATCTCCCTAACACTTAAATCAGTGATTAGCATTTAATAAGTCTTTTATAAATTAGTTTCCATTTTATAAAAACAAAAATGATAATAAGCTATATGGGGAGAAAGGGTGGGGAAGAAATATATACTTACTATTGGTAAAGTGTACTGGGCGGTAAGTTGGTGGGGGGGGGGACTATGCAATCTAAGTAATAAATAGTACAACAAAAGAAAATAATTGTATCTGGTAAGTCAGGCCACGGTCTAGTTGTTTGATAGATAAGAAACAAATTTACACTGGTAATAGGGTTGGGTTGGCAAGTGTCTGGTCATATTAGGATGGTCTGAATAGCTCCTTGTTCCCTAACCTAAACCCAGGCTATTCTGTACAAAACAAAACAAAACAAAACAAAAAACATCAAGGGAATTATAATCATAAACATGAAAATTCCATTATTAGTTAAAAATTCAGATAGTTGACAGCAACCCAATCACTGACCTGAACAAGTCAATGTGTTTGTTGATGTATTTGCTGGAGGGAAAAAAAAAATGGAGTGACTTATGGCCTCTCTCCAAAACCTTGGGAATGATATCTTGAGGACATTTGACTTTTGTTCATAGAATCATGAGGAGATAATACAGCAGAAAGTAAAAGTTTTATTTCCTTAGGGGAAGATGAAAGTGCCCCTTCTACAATCCAGTAAGGCTAGATCTCTGGAGAGTGATTCAGATTTGGTGGCTTTGTTTTTGTTTGTTAAAATATGCCAATTATTCATTAGCCAGAGGCCAGAGAGTGCACACCTATGGCTCCTTTGGGCATTCATTAAGTAAGACAGGCTGTGTCACACAGGTGAATACCGATGAATTGTGATTGTTAGCTCCAGAGGGAAGCTATGAAAATCACCATCTGGGACTGAGACTGCAGCCTCTGAAATGGCAACAATAAAAATGCTTTTAATAAACCATTTTATGGGCTAAACTATTTAATTAAGACACTATTACTGGCTGGACTCCTCCACTCTGTCTCTTGGTTGAAATGAATTGCAGCCTTTACATGCTGAGCCACTGTGGTTACCCTGACGATATGAGAGGATCTAGATATTAAAAGGACAGACTTGGTACAACCCATTATCATGGCAGGATTTTTCCCTAGAGTTGTAAAATTTTATTTTTCACATTTCTGTCTACATTTATTTTTCATTTATTTATTTTTTGCACAATTTTATTATATGGTAGAAAGAGCAGCTCCCCCAAACACTATTCTGTACCTGTACATTATTTTGAATTAAGTCCCAATCACTTCAATAGTGCTGTGTACCCATGCCACAACTGTAATGATGGTGGTTCATATGGTCACAAAATGTTTCTGCTACTCCAAACTCTTTTTATTGATGTTGGTAGTATTATCATTCTCATCTCTTGAAATTCTTCTTGTGTCAGTTTAATTTGGTCAGTCATTCCAAGGATTACAGCATTACTGTACGGATTCCCATGTGCAAGAATAAAATGATACTGAACTTTCTTCTTCAATCTTGTGCTTATATTACCTTTGTGCAAATTAGAACAGCTTTTCATGTTGTGAATGGTTCCATCTAACACTTAGACTAAAGAATGAAGCAATAAAATTTTATACTAAAAAAGTCAAACAATTTTCAGTTAAAAATTTCAAAGAGCAGTTGTGATAAATAGTTGATGATAAATTGGCAAGCATGTACTTGAGGAAAACTATGATGGTCAAAGTTTATTACATAGGAGAGTTCATTAAAGGTTATGTGTGATATTTATACTGAAGAAAAGAAGATGTGAAGGGGGAATAGTATCTTTCTTTAAACATTTGAAAAATTTCTTGTGGAAGGCAGATATGACTTACTCTATTCAGCCCTAGAGTGCACGATTAGAAGCAGAATTTGGAAAGCTCAAAGTGATAGCTATCAGTTCAGTGAAGAAACAAAGTATTAACAGTCAATTGGCTAATCATTCAACCAATAGATATTTGGAGTATCTGCTTTGTGTCTATCACTTCCCTGAATTCTAAAATAGAATGGGCTGCCTCAAGCATCAGTGAAATTCACCCCTGTCCCCCCATCCATTGGAGGTTATCAGACCAAGGCTGTATGATCACTTCCTGGTTATGAAGGGATTCCTTTTTTGTGATGTGGACTAGATTGATAGTCTCTAAGATGTTTTCCAATTTACACATTTTGTGCACAGGAGAGTTCTGGATGTTGGAAGATGATATAGAATTGTTATCATACATTTCCCCTGCCCTTATGGAACTTGTGATCTATTTCTGAAGAAGACATATGGAAAGCTGGGATACAGAAAACATACATGAGAAATTTATCAAGATCATACCTGAGATATACAGGACCTTAAGTTGTAATCAATTATATTTTTATGCTTAAAGTATTTGGAGAATCTAGCAATATTTCTACAACTGAGAGAAGGGCACATGATTTGCCCCGATTGCATCTGACATAGTGTAATTCTTCTGAAATAGTAGCACTTAGGAAATATTTTTTTCCATAATAATAATCAGTCCAATTTTATATTGCAAGTAATTAACTATAACTGGAAACTATTATGGAGAAAAATTCCATGGACTCACGTGGGATATATTTATTTTCATGCATTCAGTAAGTAATTCTTCTATATGATAACATCACTTTATCTAGAAAAAGAAAGATCCAGAATAATTAATACATCAGAAATTGTAAAGAGACACCACTGATTATCTTCAACTTGTGATTTTTATGTAAAGATGGATTGAACAATAAATCTTAGAGTACAATAATCCTTTCTTTCCTGACTAAAATAGATGAAAAGCCAAGATTCCACATGCAACAGCAACAACAACAACAAAAAACTGCTCTAGAGACTCTAGTAGTAAATACTGGAGAATGATATGCTCACAATTTTTTTTAAAATTTAAATAAAAAAAATAATGGAGTTAAGGGAGGGTTGGTTTGATGAATCATCAGAGTTATAGCTGCAAGCCTGAGACTTAAAAGATCAAATATTTAATATTAGAAGGGATCATAGAAGGCATCAATCATTTCTCATTTCACAGATGAGGTATCTGAGGCCTAAAGACATTGAATGATCTCCTCAATGTCATATAGGAATTTTAGGAATCACCTAGTTCACTTCTCTCATAATATAGGGAAAAATTTAAAAAAAGAAATCTAAACAAGACAAATTACTTATTCAAGGCCATAGTGGTAAATATGAGTGCAAGAATGCCTACCTAGATTTTCTTATTCTATCCCCAATGCTTTTTTTCTACTATATGTCTTCTTCAATACATAATTATATTTATGAGAGCATTCATATTTCACTTTATGTTTATGTTTCACTGTGTATATGTAAAGCCAAGCACAAGCGGCTTTGCAGAATAGAGGTTTAAGGTTCTGATTACATAGTATAGTCAACTCTCTATTTATTCAGCAGTAAATTAAAGCAAAACATTCACAGAAACCAAAGTACATCATTCACAGTGTTATAACATAACAAGTTATCACTAAAGTGGCCACATACTTTTCACCAAAGTGGCCACATAATTTTGAAACAAAAGATATCATCCAGTAAATCTTTAACTCAATCATCCTTAAGGAGCAAGCTTCCTTAAGGGACATAATGTACAAAGGTCAAAGTTCTCTGCCTCTAGGTAACATTGTCTTAATTTATCAGTCAAAAAGTCTTCTTTCTTCTTAATTGGAGATTACTCATCATTAACTCAATCATCCTTAACAGGTACAAAGTACAGAGTACAAAGTCCTCCCACCCCTAGATCACAGTAAATTATGAACTTGTCAATCAGCACTAAGTACCCAAGGAGAGATCCTTTCATTTTGACTCAAGGCTGGCTCTCAGATTCTGGTTCCTCTTCCATTGTCCCATCTCCTGCCTGAATTTCCCCAACCATCACCTGGATTCAAAGATAGGCAGCTTTCAGCTCCTCATCCAGCTTTTTGCCCAGTTCCTCATCCAGTTGCCATTTCATATTGAAGCTCACAGTGTTCAGTTTGCCTCAAGTCCTTCACAGTTTCTGTTTCTGGGAAGACAAAGCTTAACAGAGCTAAAACAACATTAATACACATTGCCAGAACCATCATCAATTCACTATCTGCCTGTGAAATCAACACAGACCCACATACAAGGCCTGAGAACTCAACAGAAATAGTTAGTACAGTCCCAGAAACTCCTAATCCCTCCTCCATGATTTGTGTAAACAGAAAACAAGAAAGCCTCTTTCAGGGTTTCCAGTATGGTCCCAGGGCTTGTGTACAAACTATCACTAACACAAATCAACAAACAGAACAGACCAGAGTGTGTGGCTACTGCAAATTTCCCCTTCCCAATTCTGCCACCACAAGTACTCTTCTCAACTCTGCTCTCTCCCAGCTTGTGCTTCTCCTTATATATGGTCACAAGCTCCTTCCTTTCCAACCCCTTCCTGCTGCATCAGCAACAGGGGTTCACAAGTATTGTGGGGTCCACAAGTTCTCTCTCTTAACTTGTTATAATCATGGGTAAAATTTAAAAGAAATTTGAACTGAAACAAGGTGCTAAATAATTAAATAGCTGAAATGGAATGTATGATCCTTGAGGTCTATTTTATATGTTTCTATAGTACCAAATAGTAGGCACTTAATAAATGCTGACTGAATATTCAAATGGCCTTTTTTAATTCACAGCATCACCATTAGAATTCAGACACTTTAAATTCTTCCTTTGGCCATCACAATTGTCTTGTTCTATTCCCTGTCTTTCTAGGAGGAATTAGTCCTCAGTCCTTTTCAGTTAGTTAACAATAAATAGCTGAAACAAGGCGCTAAGTACTTCTTTGCTTGCCTTTACAACATGTCAGTCAATCAGATGATGTCTGATTGATTTTATCTCCACAATAGAATGTATGGTCCTTGAGGTCTATAGTCGAAATAGTAGGCACTTAATAAATGCTGACTGAATATTCAAATGGCCTTTTTAGTTAACAAACATTTATTCAGAGTATACTATGTTCCAGAAATTATGTTAAGCTGTTGGGGAAAAAATGTCAAAAGTTTCTCACCTCAAGAAGTTTATGATCTAATGGGGGAACACAATAAAGAAACATGTATGTCCCAATTGGTTCTATAAAGGATAAATAAGAAATAATCAAAAGGCAGATTCAACAAGGCTAGCTCAATACCCCAAAGACATCAGAGAAAAAGAAAAGGGAATGTATGTACAAAATTCTTTATAGCAGTTCTTTTTGTCATGGCAAAGAATTGGAAACTCAAAGGATGATCAATTGTGGAATGGCTGTACACATTATGATAATATGAATGTAATAGGATATTATTTTGCTGTTAGAAATGTCAAAGGGGATGATTTCAGAAAAAAAAAAGAGAAGACATGAACTGATGCAAAGCAAAGTGAGCATAATCAGGAGAATAACTTACATAGTAACAACAATTTTGCAAAGATAATTATTTGTGAAAGATGTAACTGATCAATATAATCATACACTATGATTACAAAGGACCCAAGAAGAAAAATACTGTCTATCCCCAGAGATAGAAGTATTTTTTTCTTTTCAGAAAGTAGTTAATGAGAAATATAATTTGCATGTCTTCCTAAGTGTAATGAGTATTGTATTTCTTGCCTTCACAATGAGTAAGTATGGGGCTTGAGAGAAAGAGATAGTTTGGAACTGAAAAGGAAATAAAATTAAGAGGAGGTATGAAAGGCATATGAAGACCTGAATTCAATTGACATTTTAGTCATCTCCCTTCTGTTTCACCATATGCACATCACTTAACATCTCTCAGTTGCATGTTTTTCATCTATAAAATAGGAATATTAATAGCATGTATCACACATGGTTACTGTGAGATAATTAATGAGGTATTACATGTAGAAGACTTTACCAGAAAGAAAATATTGCATGTCTATCAGTTGTTTATATCATTATGCTTAATATTGTTATTTCCCAACTTCTATGCCTGTAGAAATCTTTTCATTCCTTTGAAGTTTATATCCTTGAAATCTTTCCCACTCTCCTGTTAGTTGTGAGGTCTTATTTCTAGAATTCCTCAGAATATAGTGTCTGTACCTACAATTTTCACTGATCTCATTTACATTTTGTATTTCAAATAATTGTGTCAATTTCCTGCCTTCTTTCAATTAGGTTTTTTTTTTTACTTAATTTTTTTTTTCTATTGATAAGCATTTATTTTCTCATCCTCTCAGATCTCCCCAGGACAAAGAGTTTGAGGGGTATAGTTACAAAGAAAAACACTGATTGGCCATGGCCAAACATATGTATCTCTTAAACTCCTAGAAGGTTGCAAAAGTAGTATTTTTTATTCATTTTATACCTTGTCCTCAGGGCCTGAAGTTATACTTCCATATATTAATAATAGCTAACCTTCTTATAGCACTTTAAAAATTTTGAAGAACTTTGCTTCAAATATGTCATCTAATTTGATTCTCATAATATTTTGTGATAAAGGAGCTGTTAATATAACCCTTCTTCCAAATAAGGAAAAGAAGGCTGAGAAAGTTTATGACTTGCCTGGTGTCAAACTGCTAAAGAGTTACTGAGGAACTATTTGAATGTGTGTCTTTCTAAGCTCTCTATCTACTAGACTGCCTAGAAGATGTTTAGTAAGTGGTTTTTATTATTGAGAACAATTGAGGAGGTTGATAGCAGTTATGGTAACTTGGATGAAGAGAAATAATAATTAGAAGCAAAACAAAACTCAGTTCTAAGTTTTATACTATCATATGAACTTATAAGTTTCTCTCAGATCAGAATCCTACAACTCTGGGGTCTTTCAATCATTATATTGAGGCACTAGCTTGATATGGAGATTTAGTGATGAGAAGCTTGACAGATATCTTTGAGATTTCCCTATGCTGTCTAATTTGTGACCTCACTTTGAAGGTCATGAAGAATTCACAGACTATAGACCTTATTTCCAATTAATGTTTGGGAGGACAATGCAAAGTCATAGGAAAAATAGGAAGATTGATAATAGAGACAGGAAGGAGTGTTTCACATTTCCTTCTAAGGGGGGCAGAACCAAGATGGCAGCGTAGGAGCAGCAACATATTGCAGCTCTCACATAGCCACCCCAAAATACCCATAAAATATGACTCTAAACAAATTCTAGAACTCCAAAACGCACACAAATATACTTTCCACTAAAGTCAGATTGGCTACAAAGAACCATCTCAGCCTTGCCAGCCAAAACCAGCCTAGCCTGAAACCTTGGCTCTGCTCCGAAGGCGGCTCACAAGAGAAGCCTAGCCCCGGCTGGAGCTTTGGGAGAGCAGATCTGCAGAAGCTGTGGTAGTATCCAGAATTAGGTTAGTGGAGCTCAGCAAAATCAGGGGAGAAAAGTGGGTCCGGCCAAAATGCCTCCAGGGTAGCAAGGCCACAGAAGTGGAGGTTTTCACCCGCCTCCACACTGCCCCTTCAGAGCTTCCAGCCTACAGACTTCAGGGGTCCAAGTGATCATTCAAAGGCCAAGTGTTCTCCCGTTGAGCGGCCTGGATCCAGATTGCGGTCTTGGCCCTTGGTCTGGGTTTTTTTTTTTTTTTTCAGTGAGCCGGAGTGGGGGAGGGACCCAGCAGCCTCCTAAGAGCTCTGGTAGCTGGGAAAACCCCAGCAATTTGGGACAGAGCTTTCCCCTCTGGAAGCAGAGTTCCACAGAGTTTGAAAAAAAAAATCATGGACTGACCAACCATGAATAAGAATAAGCATAAGAAGCAAAGTGAAGAAGAGCAACCAAACCCTAGATTCCTTCTCTGGGGAAAAGAAGGATCAAGTCAAGGAGTGGGAGGAGGACAGCACAGCTGGATCTCCCCCACCAAAAGCTTCCAATAAATATGAAGATTGCCTTAAAGCTAGAGATCAGCTGAAGAAGGATTTTGAAGACCAAATGAGAGAAGTGGAAGAAAAATTGGTAAGAGAAATAAGAATGTTGCAAAAAATCACGAAAAGAGAGTCAGCAACCTGACTGAAGAAATTAACACCTTAAAAAATAGATTAACTCAAATGACAAAGGAGGCCCAAAAAGCCAATGGGGAGAAGAATGCCTTAAAAAGGCGACTTTGCCAGATGGAAAAAAAATCTCAAAAGCACTCAGAAGAGAATAATTTCATCTAAATTAGAGTGGAGCAAATGGAAGCAAATGACTTTATGAGAAATCAAGATACTATCAAACAGATCCAAACAAATTAAAAAATTGAAAGCAATGTGAAATATCTCCTTGAAAAAACCATTGGCCTGGAAAACAGATCCAGGAGAGACAACTGAAAAATTATTGGACTATCAGAAAGCCATGATAAAAACAAAACAAAAAAAAACCACATCTTATAAAGCATCCTTTAAGAAATTGTCAAGGAAAATTGCCTGGATATTCTAGAACGAGAGGGCAAAATAGATCGGTGAAAGAATTCACCAATCACCTCCTGAAAAAGACCCCCAAAATAAAACTCCTAGAAATATCATTGCCAGGTTCTGGAATCCCCAGACCAAGGAGAAGGTATTGCAATCTGCCAGGAAGAAACAATTTGAATATTGTGGAAACACAATTAGGATAACCCAGGATCTAACAGCTTCTACATTAAGGGATTGAAGGGCCTGGAATATGATATTCCGGAGATCAAGGGAGCTTGGATAAAATCCAAGAATCACCTACCCAGAAAAATTGAGTATAGTCTTCCAGGGGAAAATATGGTCATTCAATGAGGTGGAGGACTTTCAAACATTCTTGCTGAAAAAACCAGAACTGAAAAGAAAGTTTGACACTCCAACACAAGAAGCATGAGAAGACAAACATGGAAAAGAAATCATAAGGAACATATCAAAGATGAACTATTTACATGACTACATGGAAAAGTGACAATTGTAACTGATGAAACTTTTCTCAGTATGAGGATAGGGGAAGGGAATAC
>CM053589.1:187548987-187589215 GCA_028646515.1 Pseudochirops corinnae | reverse complement strand
TCTATCATCTATCTGTCTACCTACCTATCATCTATCTATCCATCTATCTCTCTCCCTCTATCTATCATCTATCTATCTAGCTGTCTATCTATTTATCATCTATCTATCTACCTATCCATCTCTCTCTCTTTCTCTCTCTATCTATCTATCATGTTCTGATATCCACTCTAGATTTTGTGAAAATAGATTTTGAAAGGTTGAAAAGTAGGAGCCATGAATTAAAATGCTTCAAGTAAAGTCAGACAAACAGGAATAGGATATTCTCAGGATTCAAAATTTGAAGACAAAAAGAAAGGTTTGGAAACAAGTCTAACAAAGAGGGAAAGTCATTTTTGTCTGAAGATATTGTTTAGGATACATGGATTAAAAATAATAAAGTATATTAGCTTGAAGAGGACCATAGAGGATGAAAATGATTGTGGTGCAATCTATTAGGAAATTGTTTCAAGGATGCTAAAGTTTGCAAGAAATTGAAACTCATAAGGTAAACTGAGGACAATGACAACAGCAACAAGAAAATGTCGGTATTTGGTTTGTTTTGCTCTTGTTATTCGTTTGACTACATCAAGAGCAAAAAAGGAAGTCCTATAGAAAACATAGGTATTTGCTTAAAGAAGAATGAATGATAATGACAGATAACACTGAGGACACAGAGCTGCCCAAAACTTATTTTGTTTCTATTTTTCCTCCTAAAGAGGTTGATGTTCACTGGAAATGATGAAAAAAAAAAATCAATGATATGGAATTGATCCCAAGATAGACAAGAAGAGAGAGAGAAATTAGCTTTCCTTGATTAATTCAAGTCCCTTGGTCACAATGAAATGACAAAAAGAGTCACTAAGACGCTGTCCATGGTATCTGAAAGCTTAGAAACAATGGAGGAGGTACTATACTATTGAAAATAGGAAATCATTGTCCTGATTTTCTGTAAAATTGTGAAGAGAACAATTAGCAAAACCAGGCCAGTGGGCCTGACTTCAATTCCTAGGATATTTGTTGAAAGGATTGTTAATGATTTGTTGGTGATACTGGAAGGGGAATGGTGATTACTATCCAGCATATTTTCATCAAAGACAAGTCATGGTAGACTTGTTTCATTTTACTTTGTTTAAGCCAAGGATTGAAATAAAAGATGAGGAGAAAGATGTGCATGTAGTTTACTCACATAGAGAATTCACGTATGGGAGATGGAAATCTATGTATTAGATGATAATACAATGGAATGGAATCAGAACTAGTTAAATAGCTGGACTTGAAGTATAGTTGTTAATAATTTAATATCAATGTGAAAGGAGGTCTAGAATGGAGTCCCTCTGGGATTTGTGTTTGGTTTAACCTTTTTTATAAAAGACTTGCATAAAGGTTTAAATGATATCTTCATCAAATTTGCAGGTGACACAACTGGAAAGAATAACCAATAAACTGGATTATAGATTCAGGCTCCAAAGAGCATTGGGCTAAAACAAATAGAATGAAATTTAGTAAGGTTAATTGTTAAATCTTTCACTTGAATAAAAGCAAAGACAAACAAAATAAAAAAAAATCAATTTTAAAATTATATTGTATGGATTGATAGAAAGACAATAATAGTCCTGAAGATGATCTAGGATATTTTGTGATCTATAAGCTCAATACGAATGGTTAGTAGAACATGGTGGTCAAAAATCTAATGAAAATTTGGAATATGTTAAGCTGGACATAGCCACCAGGAATACTGAGTTGATAGTCATGCTTTCCACTTCTCAGTCCTTCTGTTGAGAATGAATTCAGTTCTGGGCACAACAGTTTAAAAAGGATATTAATAATTTGGAGAGAATCCAAAGGAGCGCAACTGAGATAGTGAAAGACTGTGAGTTTATAACAAATGAGGATAAGCTGAAGTATCTGAGAATATTTATCTTACAGAAAAGAAGACTCATGAGGGATATTATATCTATATTCTAATGTTTGATGACCTATCATGGATTAGGATTAGACTTTTTCTGTTTGGCCCCAGAAAACACAACCAGTAACAAGAGGCAAAAATTACAAAGAGCTCACTTTGACCTAAATGGCAGGAAAAAAATTCCCAATATTTATACATTAAAAAGTAGAAGCTATGGGAATTTCTGGGTTCCTCCTACTTCCTTGGTCATCTTCAAATATAGGTTGAATTGAACATTGATTGGTGTGTTATAGTAGAATGTCTTAGTGAGATGAATTAAGCTAGATGACCACATCTCATATTCTGTGATGTTGTGATCTCTGATTTTAACTGTCCAAATTCTCCCCATTAAGACTTAGCCTAATACATCATAATCTACAACCATAGTTTGTTGACTTTCTTGGACATCTTAATCATCTTACATGGTATTATATAGCTATTATGTATCAGACCTGTGATTTGAACCCAGTCCTGATTTCCTGAATCCCAATCAAGCATTCTACATACCATATCATGTTTCCCAAATAATATTTTCTTCATATAATAATTCTCACAGAACAACATAAATAATATGTCTATAGTGGTCATTTACAATGGTCTTTTTGTAAATGTATTTTGTGCTGTTCCTTCCTTCCCCTTCCTTCCTTCCTTTCTTCCTTCCTTCCTTCCTTCCTTCCTTCCCATTCCTTCCTTCCTTCCTTCCTTCCTTCCTTTTTTTCTTCCTCCCTCCCTGCCTCCATTTCATTTTTACTTCCTTCACCTATTTTTTTCTTTTTGTTTTTGTTTGTTTACTGTGAGAAGATTACATTGAATTGTCCTTTATTTTTCTGAAAGTGAAGTTACCATCACACCTGTTTTCTGCACTGGGGTAGCTAAAATAGGCCATTTCAGAAGACTCAGTTATTAATCTTTAGGTTTCTGATTTAGTCTCTGTTTTACTAAGCCCTGAGGCCATTTTGTTATTGAAAGGAATTTTCTTCAATTTACTAAACCAGCAAAGATACCAGGCTCAAGGTACAATTTTACTAATGATTCTTCCTCTGAGGCTCACAATATGTGGCCATTTTGCAATTACTCAGTATTTTTCAGTTTACAAACTCCCCAAATCATCAATATGTTAAGGAAAAGTAGAAATGATAGTATTTGTGGATCAAGGATATCCAGAATGAAAGAATCCATTTTACAGCAGTTTCCTTGAAAGACCTTTGATATGTGGTATGGTTACTTTGAGACAGAATCCTCCCACATCATTGCTAGTCTCAGAGACTATTTTCAGCCTTCCATTCCCAGAAGAAATGACTGCACTGTCTGTTTGTAGCCACTTTCCTGGACTGAATGGCTCAAGGTGTTCTCAACCTCTAGATGTCCCTAATAAAAAATAAAATGCTATTCAAATAGACATCTGCAATGTGTTGGGAAGTCCCAAAGCCCTGAGTGCTCCCTTGACACCTGAAAAGCCCCATTTTAAAGGCTGCTTTACTGAATGCTCACTTTTTCATTTTCTCAGTCTGTTTAGCTGTACCTTGATGTTGCTATTTCTCCATTTCTTTCTCTGAATCTCTCTGTCTTCCCCTCTATCTCTTCCTCTCTTCTGTCTTTCTTTGTTTCTGTCTCTCCATTTTTGTCTTTTTCCACCTTTCTATCTCATGATTTCCTTCTGTCTCTCTCTGGATGCTAATGAGTTTTGTTGTGTATTTTGAACTGCTAAACTTGTGTTAGCTACTAAGGATCAGGTGAATTGTCATCATAATAGTTCAATATTCATAGATGTGTATGTACAATATGTGTATATTATCATATATGTCTTTTCTCTTTCTATTCCTATTCATTGTTAACAGCTCTCTCTTTGTCTCTGTCTCTCTCTCTGTCTCTGTCTCTCTCTGTTTCTCTCTCTTTCTCTCCAACTGTCATTCTGTCTTATGTAGGCACTCTTCCAAACCCTTCTCACTTTATCAGGTTGTGTCCACAGACTGCAGCTGGCTACATCACTACTGAATGTTCTATGTATAACCCTGAAAGGTCAAGGGGAGAAAATTTGTAGTTTTGTTGTTCATGAGTTCCAAAATGAATACAACTTCTTCAGGAATAATCTGATAATATCTAAGGGGAAGATAGAGAACTTCTTCTAAAACCTCTTTTCAAAGAAGGTGCTAAGGCTAGCCATCCTTTCATTTCTCACTGGTTGTACTACTTCTGATTTCATCATCATACCACCCATTAACCTTTTCCTGTGAGATCATATCAGCCTTGACACTCATAACTCTTCAGTATTCTCTGCTCCTTTGACCCTCCAGCCAGGAGTCTAGAGGGCAGCCCCAGATCCTCCAATTATACAGGGCATCCAGGCTAGCTCTCTCTTCATTTCTCACCTAACTATATTCCTCTGAGCTTCTCCATCATGCCCTATACTTGACCTCCTCCCCAATCCCAGCTTTTCAGATTCCTTTTTTGTCTTGTCTTCCCCTATTCAATTGTAAGTTACCTGAGAGCAGGAATATTATTTGATTTTCACTTTTGTATTGGCAGTGCCAGTGGAGTGCCTAGCACTTAGTTGGCACTTAATGAATATTTATTGGCTTATTGACTGATCTAATATCATTTAACAAACTGAAGGGTTATTAACTAAGTATTTATACAAAGTAGAAACATCAAGTATTCACAACTTAAATCACACGTTCCTCTATCTCTTGTTTTCTAGAGAGAGTAGACTCAAAATCATGTGGTTGCTATGTTATGCAGAGAATAATAGTGAACCGAGACCTGGGTTCAAGGTAAATTTAGGTATGGATTTATTGATCAAGCGCTCGACTGTCTAGAGTATGAACTCAAATTAGGCAGTCCTGAATCAAGATACAGACAGTGTTTAAAAAGGCTAAAACCACAAAAACCACAATCAGGGAGGGGAGCTAGCATAAGCAATGATGTACAGAAGCCAAGAACAGCCATTTGTTAGATCTATAGTTCAGGGCTAATTTGAGAATATGGCACAAGGATACAAGGGTGCAACCTTCCTGAGACAAGGGGATCCCTCCCAGGGTGGAGGGTACAGGATGGAGTATCGTTGCGCAAAGGGGAGTGGAGAATAGTCAGTTTCCCAGAACAGACCAGGGTCATGTTCTGTGCAAAGGGTGTGGGGACCCTTCTTATTCAGCTTTCCAGAACTGGGTGGTCTCTACATAAGATGGACTTGCCCCATAACCCTGGGACTGATCTTTGTACAGAATGCTGATTCAGGGAGAAGGTGGGGGGGAGGGTGTCAGGGGACCACGACTTGGGCAATTTACCAGGACTATGCCTGAAGCTGTTTCAAGCTAGCACAGGGTTTAGGACAGAGACAAGACAAAAATATGAAGGGCCAAAATATGGTGGGCCTCAAAGTCGATGGTGTGGAGTGATTTGAGATTTGAGTTTGGGCACAACAGCTACAATATATTCCCCAAGCCAAGTACATGTCTGGGTGTGATATAGCTAGATCTCAAGTTCTTCCTTTGCTTCCAGGTCAGACTGTTTCACCTGGCAGGGCTGATTCAATGGTGGGCCAGGTAATTGAGGTCACTTACTATTTACTGGAGTCAGCTGTGATAGTTATTACCTTCTGGTGCCAAGAAGACCTTTCCCCTTTTGAGGTTTCTAAAATCCAAAAGCAGACTTGCTCTGTCTCTGATATTCTTTCACCCGTGATTGGAAGAAAAAAAGGAAATACAACAGAAAAAAAAAGAAAGATTCATCAAGGATTTATAATCATATTACAACTGAATGGTGAGAGAAGGTAGGTGAGGACAGGGCACAAGCTATTACCTCACTTTCTGCTGCTTCTTCCCTTTCTACCTAGAGGCTTACATTAATTCTTGTCTTACTCAAAAACAACCGAGGAAAGAAAACCAGTTTTCTTTTAGAGAAGTTGTACATACGCTCATTTTTGACTCAGCTATCAGTTAAAAGCCTTTTTGTGAAAGCATAGTAAATGAATAGGAAATAATCCCATAATATCTGTGCTTATTATGAGGCATCAATGGCCAGAGTACTTCCTTCACTCATTTCTGGAAATGATTACCAGTCCTTTTAAAGGTTGGTCTAGGTAAAGCATATGGTACATGCTCTAAGGCCTGGGTTTCCATTGGATATCTCTTTCTTTCACACAGACATACACACACGCATATGAATGCTTTTTAAAGACTATGGCACTATCCTAGGAAAGATCCCCAGTTATCCTATGTCTTTCAAGCCCTTTCAGAGTTAATCGGAGATGTGGAAGCCTAGGCTCTATGAAGCTAGTTATGATTGTTTTATTACAGCGCTAAATATAATCAACCTGTATTTTCTTGTATTATGATAGTATACTATGTGATGGGGAAGGGGAGGGAGGGAGAGTTGAGATGGTAAGTTCTGAATTCTCTCTTCTCCATCCTTGTGATAAATCAATCTGATTTATTTTAATCCATGAGCCACAGATCGTGTTTAGCAAAAGGGGCTCAAAAGCTTTATTCAGGACATAAAAAAATCTTCCTAGCCCTTTTCTAGTAAACGCTTCTGAGAAGCAACAGAAAATTCCATCACCCCCTTTCACATTTCTCAAGGGTTCAATATCATCTGTCCCAAAGTGGTGGGAAGGGGAGAAATAGGCTGATTATGAACTTGGCAAACAGACTGAGCAAGTGGGAGAAGTGTCAGCAAGAGAATTCTATGCATGTTGCCAAAGACAAATGTGGTTTTCAGGTTATTTGTTAGCATTTGGAATTTAGAATTCAGTGAAGATTTCCTTGTCATATCATTCATCACAGACTGGCATCAAGGAGAAAAAGCAGAAAGAAAACACCTGTTTAGAGCTAGAGGCAGGGTTTATTGTTCCAATAAGGGATACATTTTCCAATCAGTTTATTTCATTTTATTTTTATGAATTGCCTTGAATGCTCAAAGGGAAGAGAAGGATAGAAAAGTTAGTTCAATGGTCAATACAATACTATTTTCACCCAGGACATCCCCTTACCAATTCAACAGACAAGGGCTAATTCCTTTTTATATAAGTTCATTGACAAAGACCTAGCCTGACACTGGCCAACTTGGCAAGTCAGGTCAGTGAAAAGACTGAAATTTCCCCTCAGCTCTATGTCCTACACCTGTGCAGATGAATCTATCTCCCATTGAGGACTGTGCTCTTACAAGTATAAAGGCTGCCAAGCCCTCAGCATTGGCATGCTAAGCTTCACTATCCTTATTTAAAGCACACTTCCATGGAGACAGACTATCACTCACCAAATTATACCGCAAGTAAGCATCAAAAGATCTGTCTATCTAAATGAGTGGAAATGATGGAGGCATATATTTGTATACTTTTATGATTTAGTTTTATGTTAAAGAGCTTCTCTACCTACTCTATAAGTGATATTGCCTTAAAGCATAAATATATTTATCGGATACCTTCCATCCATCTAAAATTCTATCTACGAAATTTATTTAGTGATTTTAAATTTAAAAAGTGTGTTAATTGGGTGGGGCCAAGATGGTGGTACAGAAGCAGGAAAATTCTGTGTGCTCCCCCCAAAACCACCTCAAATACCTATAAAATATGATACTAAACACATTTGAGAGATCCAGCACACATACACAGAGAAACTAATGTCCTGCTGAAGGCAGCCTGGCAGTGGCACAGGAAGGGTCCATCTCAACATGCTAGGAGCTGAGCCCAGCCCCTTCCAGCAGCTGCAGTGTACTTCTGCAGAGTAGATCACCAGCAGCTGTAGCAGTTTCCAGAATTATCAACCATAAATGCCAAAGACAAAGTAAAAGGTCAGTGTAGAACTGAGATAGATGGAGTGTGGTCCGGCCCCTGCCCCAGAGCTAAAGTGGCAAAGGTGTGGTGGCCCTGCAGCCACCTCCGTGTGGCTACTTCAGAGCTCCTGGCCTGCAGATCACAAGCAAACAGTCAGAAGGTAAACGTTTTTGCTTTAACCTGCCTGGATCTGGTTCACAATCTTGGGTGGTGGTCCTGAGGTATGTATGTGACCGTGAGCCAGAGTTTGTGGGGGCTATAGAAATGGTGCCTTCCTAATAGCTCTTGCAGCTGTGAAAACCCCAGCAATTTGCGACAAAACTCTCCTCTCTAGAACCAGAATCTGCTTTTTCCAGAGACAGAAGTGCAAAAGAGGAGAATGTGTTCTGAGTCAGGGAAGGGAAGGAAAGGGGATGTTCTTGTATTTCTATTCTTACTATAGCTTCTAATATATTCTTTGTAAAAAAAAAAAAAGCATGGTAATTTTGCAGCTCCTTAATTTAAAGAAAAACACATTAAAAAGTTGAAATAAAGAAAATATTTTCAAAGGAGTAATCTTATAGAGTACATTTTTACAGTCTTTCATTCATTAGAACTAGTTAATTTTCTTGATCAAAATAAATCATCACATATTTGTTTTCTTTACATATTCCCCACTTGCTTCTTAGTATGCTCTAACGTCCAGTCTTTTCCTTCTCTTCTGGACTTGCAGTCTGAATTATTATTTTTTCCTCTGATTCAAAAGCATTTTATGAAACACTTTTACTTTCTGTCCCAAAGAATTATTTTTTTTAGGATTAATTATGAGATGAATTTCTTCATACCTCTCTTCTTCTTCTTCTTCTTCTTCTTCTTCTTCTTTTCTTCTTCTTGTTCTTCTCTCTCTCTCTCTCTCTCTCTCTCTCACACACACACACACACACACACACACACACACATTTCTGGGAAAACTCCAGTTTCTGGCCTCAAAGGTCAGAGTCAAGGATGATGGTCAGAAATTATAAAAAATCAAATTTAACCTCAATGTGAGGAAAAGTTTCCAGTTATAGCTGACCCCAAGTATAACATGTTGCCTAAAGAGATGAGAGGTTCAGATCTTTAAACAGAGACTGGAAGAACAGTTGCTAAATGTTTTGTAATGAGATTCTTGCAGTACACAGTGGGATGGAGTGACTAGATGTTCAATGAGGTTCCTTATTTCTTTTGAAATTTTCTGTGGTTCTAAGAATCATTGTTGGCACATTCAACTAAGTAGAAGAAGTTCTATTTCTTCATTGGGGTGCAGCTATGGGTTGTCTGTGCCAAGAACATATAAATCTCAGAAAGTTGTGAGAGGTGCACAAATATAAAGTGAATTGCCCAGGTTCATGTTGTTGTGGTTTCTCCTTCATTTTTGAAGAGTATTGTGGCTAGTAAATGAAAAAGTGTGATAAGACCTTAGGGTATGTTGACATAAAGCCCAGAGCTCTAATTCACTTTCTGAGACAGGCTCCATGAAAATTTGCACTCTTTTATAGATGTACATGTATCATGGCCCAAGGGTGCCTCTGTATGCTGAAGTATGCTATATGACTAACTACGTATAGATTCCTTATAATGCCTCTTCATCCCTACGTCCATTACACCCCATGTCCAAAATTATACCGCAATCTTTTGTTGATCAGATATTACAACATATCTCTCTCTCAGGCTATTCTATGGCCTTCATTTTTCTACTGGAAAACGTGTGGCAATCAGTCAGACTTCTGACAGAATGAATCCATGAGAGACATGAACTAGGTGTGAACAAGGACTAGTTATTTTCATTGAGTCTATTAGTCAATCAATTAAAGTCATTTCAACTAACTGCAGCAGGAAATGTGCTGCCCTTGGCAGGGGTCGCTAAGCCATGCTCCATGACTCTTGTATGAAACAGTAAACCAGTTCACATCCCTGCATTTTGGTGGTAAGCAAGGAGAGATCAATTCTAGTTGAGTCCCTTGAAGAGAATCACTTGGACAGTAGGGAGAGAAAAGCCTCTGTCTCCTGACCCTCACTCACTCCCATCCCCCAGACAAAAGAAAAACTTGGGAAATTCAGAAGAGAAGAGGTGGCCAATTCTTTTTCCCAGCAACATCCCTGGAATAGCAGTGACTGTAAAGTGTCTGTAGGATCCAAGGGCAAAGAAAATACACTGAATAAATAAAATCTATAGACTCTACAAGAGGGATAGCTTGAAGACTCCAGCAAAATGAGCTCCAGGAGCTGAGCATATTATGCTTTTTCCACATGTATTTGATTCTGCAAACTTGAGTCCACTTTCCTCTGGACTCTGTATGTACTTATGGGAGAATCTTTAACACACCTTGGGGTTAGGGGAGGAAATATTGTACACAAAACATTATTATTATATGACCTGAGTAAACCTTCCTAAAGAAAATGACTTAAATGACTAATTATTAACTCATTGTGGAAGGCAGAGAACAAACACTCTCCATGTCCTCATTACTATTTAGAACCTATGGAGAGTTGTAGTAGCTATCGTATTTGGACCCAGCCTAGGAGAGCTGGTCCAGAACATGTGTTCAACCAGAGCTGACCCTTAGCATTTTGTACCATAAGCTCAACACAAATCCTTATTTTTTTTTCTGAAGCCTTTAAAATACACACACACACACACACACACACACACACACACACACACACACATTCTAAAACCATTTTCTCTGGCACTGACTTTTAAAATTTGTATTTATAGCTTGTTTTTATATAATTTTCATTTAAAAAAACCTTCACCTTTCTATTTTTTTTTCTTTTGAAGGCTTTTCATAATCTTATTCTACATTATATAATTTCTTTCTACATCTCTTCATTGTAAATATACTTTTTCTACTTCCTAATATCTCATTACTTTTAAAGGTCCGCTGATTTCTTGTTAACCATCATTTTTATCTTTTATGAATACATACATACATACATGCATATATACATACACACACGTATATGCATGTACAGATACATATTTATATGTGTGTGCATATGCACAAATACGCACTCACACACACATTTTGCAGATGCCTGCAAAATGCCCCTTATTATTATCCACATTAATGAAGTCAAGACCCCTGAACTGTGAGGGATGGGAAATAGACAATTCAGACATAAATCTTAAGGATTCCCCAGGCCTGCTCTGCTATTCTCTGTAGAATAAAGATAAAAGGAGGGGAGAAGTAAAGAATCTCTAGGTGGCATTTGTTTAGCTGACCCACCGTTCCTGAAAAGTCACTTCTCTTGATAAAATGTAGAGAAAATGAGACCTATTGCTCTATCAGCTACTACAGTAGAAAGAACACTATTTCTGGCAGCAGAGAAGGTGAGGTCAGCTCTTTTTTCCATTTATGATATATATGGCCTTGGCCAAGTCTGCATGTCAGTTTCCTCATATACAAACTGAAGTATTTCAACTCAATGTTTTTTGAGGTACCATCCAGGTCCACCTTTATGATCTTATGGCCCCTTAATGATGAAGCAGTTTGCTGTTCTCTGGAAAATTTTCATGTATCTTTCTATTTTCCTACATACATCACTTTGGCAAAGATTTGCTCTGAGTTACCTGAGATCTTAGGCATATTGTTGGTGTAGTAATGCATTCATTCAACAAGCATTTATCAAATTAAACACTACATGTGGGGTCCTGTGTTAGGTAATTGAAGCATGCTGAAATTATTGAGATCTATCTTTTTTATGTACAATCAGACAAATCTTTAAGTCTGTGAGTTGCTTACATTTAAGGTGGTATGAAATATTTACACTGAATGTTTACTATCCCAACACAATTGCTCTGAATTCTCCTCCCCTCAAAAAAATTGATAAATGAAGCTATTATGTACAAAATCCTTTGCTCTGTTTCTCTAATGTGGTACAACAATGTAAGAAAAAGGTTTTAAGATATTAGTGTTCATCTCCTGTTAAAATACTGAATTAATTAGTCTAGATAAAGTGAAAGACTCATTTGATGGAATCATGAGAGTTGAAATCAAAAAGAAATTTTGGACTGGATTGCATGGAGTCATGAATGTCAAGAAAAGGTGTTTTGTACATTTTTTTATATTATTCTTTGAAACTATTAAAGAATTCAGGCATTTTCTCTAATTGGCCATTAGGTTTGCCTCTTACATCTAATATTTAAGCAATATGAACATATACTAGTTTTAGGAGATTTAATTTCCATGCATTAAGATTATAATCTACCCCCCTACAGGACACCAGATCCTCAATCCCCTGCTTTTCGGTTATAACATCATAGACATGCTATGATATTGTCTGTCTTCAAGTACTAAAAAGGCTAAAAAGAAGAAAATAGGGGTGGTTAGATAGTGCAGTGAATAGAACACTGGCCCTGGAGCCAGGAGGCCCTGAGTTCAAATCTGAACTCAGATATTTTAACACTTACTAGCCATGTGACCTTGGGCAAGTCACTTAGCCCCAAATGCCCTGCCTTCCCACCTCCAAAAAGCAAAAAACAACAACAAAAGTACAAAAGAGATTCTGCTTTTACTGCTTGGATTCAGTGAGTACATCTAGGAAAAACGGGTGGAAGCCATTGTTACAATTTAATATTTGATTTAATTTTTTTTGGTAACAGAACTATTGAACAGAAGAGGGGGTTACCTCAGGGAATTGGGCTCCCCCTTATTAGAAGTCATAAAACAAAGGTGACATGACAACTTATTTGATTTGTTGGAGATGGATTCTGGTTCAGGAAGGTTTTGGCTGGGTAGCCATTGTGATCTCTACCTGAGATTCTGTTGTTCTGCTTATTTAAATGTAGTTTAAACATCTTGTTCTTATTTTTTAATTCAACTCCTCGAATTATTTAAGATTTTCCTTGATTACTTATCTCCCCTGCATATATCATCTCTTTTGGTGCTTTCCACTAATTTTAAGTCAGTAGATATTGTGCTGGGATACAGTACCAAAGCATACATGTAAATATTCAGGCATTCAAACACCCAAGTTGAGCCACGCATATGGCTTGTAAACAAAATATAAACAAATGTAAACAAAAAAAGAGAGAAAAACAAAAACAACAACAAAACAAACAAAAAAAAAACCAGTCTCTGATCTCAAAGAGTACATGACCTAATGGAAGATATGGCTTGTAAATAACTATGTATATACAAGATGTAGTATATATTGGGGATAGTCTAATACAGAAGTCACTAACACTAAGGAAGACTACTATCTGAAGCATTGCTCAAACACTAGCACCTACTTAGTTCCAGTTTGATATTGGGACTAAATGAGGCATATGCAAGTCATGGAACATTTAATTCATGGACATTTACTTTGGCTTAATACAGTTAGGATATCACTTAAGGATACAACGTCTTCTCTGAACACAGTCCTATTCTGTTTTGTAAAATTGTCAGATCAAGATGCATCAGTGATGCACGAATTCTATCAAACCTGGGGAGGGAGGCAGCAGAAAGTGAGAATCTAGGTAGAAGATGAGGGAAACCAGAAAAACCAGAAGGTTGGAATGAGGAGGGAGAGAATTTCAGGCATTGGGGCTAGTCAGTGAAAATGTACAGATTCCAAAGGAGTGTTATTTGAAAGGAACTTCAAGGAGGGAAAAGACAGTTCCTGCCTTCAGGGTACTTGAGATCTAATGGATGAGATAACAAAGACAAAACAAACAAACAAAAAAACTCTTTTTACAGGATAAATAGGAAATGATTAACATATGGAAAGTGCTAGAATTAAGAGTCTGGAAAGGCTTCTTGCCAAATATGGAATTTCAATTGGGACTTAAAGGTATTCAAGAAAATCACTTAGGTAGAAATCAGAAGGAAGAACATTCTGGGGACAGTCAGAGAAAATTCTAGAAGTAAGAGATGGATTGCCTTGTTCATAGAATAGCAAAAAGATCAGTTTCACTGGATCAAAGAATTCATGATAGGAAAAGCAGCAAAATGAAAACCTAGAGAGAATTGAGTATCTAGGAGAAGAAGGTGATTGACAGTGGTGAAAGCTACAGAAAGGTCAATAAGGGTGTAGTGCAGAACAGATTTGACAGTTAAGATAACATTAGAAACTTAACAATGAGTACATTTCTCTGAATCATGAATTCAGAAGCCAGAGTCCAGAATTAAGAAGAATAAGAGAAGAAAGGAACTTCAAGCAGCTCTTCTGGATGTCCTGCTCAAGCTCAAAACCAAAAAGAAAGAGATAGATGGGATCATAGTTGGAGTGAATGAACCAAATTAAAGTTTCTTGTACATAGACAGTACTTGAGTATAGTTATAGGCAGTAGAGAAGAGCTAGTAAATTGATATAAAGTAATGATTAATGAGATAACATTTTTATGTTAGAAGGGACCCTCAAAAGCCTTAGTTTATATGAATCACATCCCCTTTAAAGATTGTGGGGTGGGGTGGCTCCTAAGGTACCCAAGATCCAATTTTCTATCATCTACATGTGATTCTTCATCCAGAAGTGACTTGGCAGAAGCTGTATTTTACCTTGTCTTTAAATCTATATCATACCATGCTCAGTAAGTACTTAATATAAGTTTGTTACATGACATTGCATTGTACCATACTGGATCATATACTTTCACTGTGTTATTTTGTTTGTCATTGCATTATCTTTATCTTTTCTTTTTTGCTCCCTTCCTTCCTTTCTGATACTTGTACTAATCTTTCTCACATCTTCCTAAACCCAAAGGCATGTTTTTCCCCTCTCTGTGTTAGTCTTATCCATTTCTCTTCATACACATGGGTACTTTTCCAATAATTTCTAATTTCCCCACCTCTCAGTTTTCTCAATTATCCTGCTATTAATACCATAGCAACACAGAATGTCTTTCCTTCTTTACCACAGAGCTATGAAGTCTTAGAGTAAAGACCTAAAAGGTCACCTAATCCAGTCTTTACTTGAGTAGCAATGACATCTAGAGCAGCCCTGCCTCTTATTAAAAGCTTCTAGTGATGAAAGAATCCAGTAACTCATGAGGAGGTAGCTGATTCCACTTTTAGACTTCTTTCATAGTTTGAAGATTTTCCTTAAATGGAGCAGATAGCTACATCTCTGAAAACAGCTCTTAGTTTTACCCTCAAGTCATAGTTAAAGTTATTACAACCCCTGTTCCTCATTATATCCCTTTAGATTTTTGAACGGGGTGATAGTGTTTTCCCCTTCATTGTCTCACCCTCTATTACCCACCTCCACATCCCCTGGTCAAGTCTTTTCTATACTAAATTGCTGGTTCTTTCACTTAGTCCTTTTATGATAGTCATTTGGAGGCTCCTTTTTTCATATGGTATCATGCTGTCTGTAATCAGAGGACCTGTGTCTAAATCTTGTCTTTCATTTTTACAAGTCATGGGAATTTGGGCAAGTGACTTAACCTCCCCTGTCCTCAGATTTCTCAAGTAAAAACTCAATGATCAGGGGACAGCTTGGTACAGTGAATACAGCACTAGCCCTAGAGTCAGGAGGACCTGAGTTCAAATTCGACCTCAGACACTTAACGCACATAAAAAAAAGAACTAACTGTGTGACGTTGGGCAAGTCACATAACCTCAATTACCCTGCCTTCTCCCTCCAAGAAGCAAAAAAACAAACAAACCAGTGATCAGGATGGCTAGCTGATGCAGCACAGTGAATAGAGCCCCAGCCCTCAAGTCAGGAGGACCCGAGTTCAAATCTGGTCACAAGACACTTAACACTTATTAGCCCTGTGACCTTAAGCAAGTTACTTAACTCCAATTACTCTGCCTTCCCCCTCTCCCAAAAGCAAAAAACAAAATCAATAATCCCATCACTGATATCATTGGTATCATCACCCCCACTACTTGTCATATTTCTCTAATTGTTCTCTAAACTATCCAATGCCTTTCTAAAATGTGAGATGTTGCACTCATTATAATACCTAGCTTTGGCCCAATCAAAATAGAGGACAACAAAAATAATAATTCCCTCGAGAGAGCCTACAAAGTTCTCCAAATACAGTCGAAGGTCACATTTGATTTTTTTTCTTTTACCACCATGCCATTGAGATTACTTGGGATTGTCCTTTCCATATTTAGGCAATTTTTTTTTTCACAATAAATTGTGCAAAGAGCACTCACTCTAGATTAAGACATCTTGGGTTCAAATCATACTTCTGATACTTAAATACCTGTGTGGCCTTTGACAAATCACTAATCAAGCTTCCTTGGTCTGCATTTTCTATCAATTAAATGAGTAGGCTAGTTTATATGGCTTCTATATGTGTGTGGTTCTGTTGCCTTCGAAAGACTTGGAACATCTCTGGACTTTGGTTTCCCCATATTTGAAATTAAACAGTCCTTTCTATCTTTTAATCAATGATTTACTGTTCGACACAGGCTTTATTCCTTTGAGTTCCAGCCCTCTGAATATTCCTGTTGATGTGAACACTATGGTTTTCAGTGTTTTCCCTCCTGGCCAAAGACCGGGGAAGGTTATTATTTGTGTTATTTTATTAGAGACTATTTAGCACTTCTGCCTGTCTGTATAGGGGAAAAAAGATTCACCATGAAATGTATTTACAATGCATCCTTCCTAACACAAACTCCCACTGACCATCAACTTCTCTATAAGGAAACAAATGTTCCAGCAACCCACACAGCTCTCTAGTGGATAAGTGGGGATTGCTCTGTTAGGATCTCTCATAAGCTTAAAGGATTCCTTCACCTGCCTTCAGTCATGTGATGACTCCCAGCTGCTTCCAGCCAGGCCATTCTGTTGGAATCCATAAGTGGTTTTACTTTCAGTTCTGCTGACCTTAGACTAAGAGGAGCAAAATAAATTCCATCTTCTTCCTCCCAGAAGCAAGAGCATTTGTTATGCTGCCCATGATTCCCATTATTCAGAGAAGAATATTGGCACTCAAATTAGTTCTTCCTCTAAAAATTGGGTCCCATTTCTTGGTCATTGGGCTTTATTAATAGACAGAGAAAAGCAGTCAAATGAAAACTTCACTGCCCATTCATTGCATGAAGCAATAACTTATTGAACAAAATATACTTATCAGCAGAGCTGGGCTTTGCAGAGATCATTTTATCATTAATTTGTGGTGCTGCTTCTTTGACTCTGTAAGTCAGTGTAATCTTAAATCTCCCAAAGTGTAATTTCACAGGGTTCTTCTGCTCAGTGTTATAATTCATCAATCCATTGATCTTCTTTTGACAAGAGGTTGAAGCTTAATAGTCACAACCGGAGTATCAGCAGCTAATATTTAGATAGCATTTACTATGTGCAAAACATTGTGTTAAGTTCTTTAAAATTATCTTATTTGATCTTCACAACAACCCTGGGAAATAGCTTCTATTCTTTTCTTCGTTTCACAGATGAGGAAAATAAGACGAACAGAGGTTAAGTTACTTGCCCAGTATAAATACGTAACTGGATTTGAGTTCAAGCCTCCCAGATTCTAAGATTAACACTCTAAACCAGGGTTGAAGAACCTGTGGCCCTCTAGGTCCTCAAGTGTGGCCCTTTAATTAATTCCAAACTTAACAGAACAAATCATTTTATTAATGCCTCGAGGCTGCAGATTCCCCACCCCTGCTCTAAACACTGTGCCACCTCACAGTTTCAATGGTAAAGTAAGGATCTCTCTCTCTTCCCTCCCTTCTCTCTCTCTCTCTCTCTCTCTCTCTCTCTCTCTCTCTCTCTCTCTCATTTACTCACTCGTTCACTCACACACACACATACTCATAATCATATTCCCTTTGCAAGATAATTTTGCTAATTCTAAAATGTCATCTACATAAATTATGCTCTTTTCAGCTTATACTTTAAAAATGCATATCTGAGTTGTATTTGTCTGTGAGCATACTCTTTAAAGAAAAGAAGCACGGAAGGCCAACTTTTCTAACTTTCTGAGAAGTTTTTTCATTGCCCCCCCCTTCCCCACAACAACAAAACAAAAAACAACCGCACTTCACTAGCCCTTCTTCATTTTGTCTAAAGCCTGGACATTCTTTTTTAATGTGTTCAGCTGATAAAGTGAATTAAATATTTATTTTCCCACATAAATCTAATTTAACCAGTTAGGGGAAAAAAAAAAAAGGTAAAGCCAGCTGAATGATGTTTCTAAGGAGAAGGCAGAAAATTTCAAACAGAATGGGAGTAGGGCTGAAACAACATTTCAAATATAGGAATAAAGTTTCTTCCTGGAACTACCTACAGGTGTCATTCTCAAGCCTATGTTTCAAAGTGTATGCCAAAGACAAAAAGTGTTCTACTGTAGCTCACAGGAGGGGTCATCATGTAGGAGTCTAATGTGGGAAAGTTCTATTTGGAGAGCGCTGTTTGACACCAGAGACTTTCAATGTAATCCCTGAGTACCACTGTAGAAAAGGCTGGCAGGTCTAGGTAGCTATGTGGTATAGAGCGCTAGACATATAGTCAGGAAGATCTGATATCAACACCTGCTGCAGTCATTAGTTGTGTAATTTTGGACCAGTTGCTACATCTCTCTTCATCAGTTTCTTGTTCTACAGAACGCAATAATAATATCAAATGCCACACAATGTTGTTGTGAAGATCAGATAAGATAACCTACTTGAAGCACTTTGCTGAACTTAAACTCTCTATAATTGCAAACTGTTATTACTGTTTCAAACAAAATGGAAGAGATAATAGCAAGTGAAATTAGCTGCTAGACTATCTGGAATTCTTAAAAAAAGCTTCTGTAAGTGAGAAGTCTTTGACAAATCAATGTGCATTTAAGGGAGAATGATATGCCATATCTCACTAAGCTTCTCTCATTCCTGTCTTAAAAGCATCTTTCAATATCTGGTAGAGCAGCAGTTCTCAACCTGTGGGTTATGTTCAGTTTGTAACAATGAAAATACATCCTGCATGTCAGATATTTACATTATGATTCATAACAGTAGCAAAATTACAGTTATGAAGTAGCAACGAAAATAATTTTATGGTTGGGGGTTGCCACAACATGAGGAACTGTAGTAAAGGGTCGCGGTATTAGGAAGGTTGAAAACCACTGTGGTAGAGGGAAGACCATGACACAAATTCAGAATACAACAACATGAAAACAGCTAAAACCAAAGGATAAAAGAAAAATGTGACACAACCTGAAAATGAATTTCTCGAATAGTTAAAAAAAAAAGGAGACAATGTAGTAGAGGAAAAAACAAAGAAATAAGAGTGAAGTGAGAAAATTATGGAAATAGAATGTCTTAGTAAAAAAAGAAACAAAAATATTTAAATAACTTTATTAAAAAAACCAAGAATTGGCCAAATGTTAAAAGAGGCACAAAAATTAATTGACAAAAAGAAATATTTTAAAAGTGAATTTGACCAAATGAAAAAAAAAATGGTACAAAAATCTCACTAAGGAAAATAATATACTAAAAATTAAAATTCAGCAACCAGAAGCTCTTTTAGTAGGAGTAAAGGATTGGAAATTGAAGAGAAGTTCATCAATTGGGGAATAGCTGAATAACTTATGGTAGATGATTGTAACAGAATACTGTTGTGCTGTAAGAAATGATGATGAGGATGCTCCCTGCAAAGCTTGGCAAAACTTACATGAACTGATGTAGAGTCAAGGGAAGAGAACCAAGAAAACTTTGTAGACAGAAATGGCAATACTGTAAGATGCTTAACTGAGAAAGGCTTTGCTATTCTCAGCAATACAATGATCTAAGAATATTCTGAAGGACTTATGAGGAAAAATGCTAGCCATCTCCAGTGGGGGGGGAGGGGCTGGAACTGATGGAGTTTAAATGCAGATCAATGCAAAAAATATGTATGTCTTTTTGTTTTTTTGTTTTTTGTTTTTTCCTTTTTGGTGTGTGTTTTCTTTCACAACATAATTAATTTGGAAATATTTTTTGCATTCACATAACTTACATAAAATTGCTTGCCTTTTCAGTGACGGAGAAGAGAAAAAAAGGGAGAAAGAGAATTTGGAAAATAAAATAAAAGAAATGTTAACAATTATTTTACATGTAATTGGGGTAAAATAAAATATTATTTTTTTAAAATTAATCTTTTATTTATTTATTTTTAGTTTTCAACTTTCATTTCCACAAGATTTTGATCTACATATTTTCTCCCCATCTTTCTCCTACCCACCACCCCAAGATAGCAAGCCTACTCAATACCTCTTCCCCAAATCTTTTTTCTCTTATATCCTTCCCCATGCCCCAGTAATTTTCTAGTAGGGAAAGATGGATTTCTATAACCCAGTGCCTGTATATCTTATTTCCCAATTGCCTGTAAAAAACAATTTTTTTTAACATTTATTTTTAAAACTTTGTATTCCAGGTTCTTTCCCTTCTTCCCTCCTCTCCCACCCCCACTGGGAAGACAAGCAATTCAATATAGGTTGTACGTGTATAGTTACGCAAAAATTTTCCATAGTATATATGTTGTGAAAAATTAACTATATTTCCCCCATTCTATCCTGCCCCACCCACTTATTCTATTTTCTACTTTGACCCTGTTCCCTTTCAAAAGTGTTTGCTTCTATCTACTTTTTCCCCAATCTGCCCTCCCTTCTATCATTCCCCCCTCTTATCCCTTTCCCAGCTACTTTCCTGTAGGGTAAGATAACAAATAAATGTGTATGTTGTTCCCTCCTTAAGCCAAATTCAATGAGAGTAATCTTGACCCATTCCATTTAATTTTCTTGCTCTTCCTGTCCATTCTAACAGTTTTCTCTTGCCTCTTTTATATGAGACAATTTACCCTATTTTATCTCTCCCTTTTTCCTTCTCCCATTATATTCCTCTCTCACTTCTTAATTTTATTTTTTAGGTATCATCCCTTCCTATTCAATTGATCTAGTGCCCTCTGTCTACATATACATGTGCACACATATATGTACACCCACACATATATTTATACACACATAAACCCTCATATATATATACACATATATGTATGTATGTATGTATGTACATAGGAATGTAAATAGTACAACTTTAATAAGTTTTGCATGATATCTTTTTCCTGTTTATCTTCTCATGCTTCTCTTGCTTCTTGTATTTGAAAGTCAAATTTTCTGTTCAGCTCTGTATTTTTCCATCAAGAATGCTTGAAAGTCCTCTATTTCATTGAATGACCATATTATCCCCTGAAGCATTATACTCAGTTTTGCAGGGTAGGTGTTTCTTGTTTTTCATCCTAGCTCCTTTGCCCCCCAAAATATCATTTTCCAAGCCCTTTGATGCCTTAATGTAGAAGTTGCTAGATATTGTGTTTTCCTGCTTGCGTTTCCACAATACTCAAATGGTTTCTTCCAGACTGCTTGTAATATTTTCTCCTTGACTTCAGAATTCTGGAATTTGGCTATGATATTTCTAAGAGTTTTCTTTTTCAGATCTTTTTAAAGAGTTGATTGATGAATTCTTTCAATTTCTATTTTGCCCTCTGGTTCTAGAATATCAGGGCAATTTTCCTTTAGAATTTCTTGAAGGATGATTTCTAGACTCTTTTTTTAATCATGTAGCCACATTGACCTGCTTGCATCAGGGTCCCAGTCTTGGGTGGTGGGCCTGGGGTGAAGAACAACAATGTTCCAGAGGCAGAGCTGGCTGTAGAGAGAGCACCCTCCCTATAGCTCTGACAACATTTGCAAAAAACCCAGCAATTTGGGAAACAGGTCTCTCCACTCTGGCACAGTGTTCTACCATGGCAAAGAGCTCTAAAGTCAATTAATGGGCTGGCAAGATGAGGAAGCACAATTAGATCATAGAATCTGATAGCCCAATAATTTTTCAGGCAGCCCAATAATTTTTAAATGATCTCTTCTATATCTATATTCCAGGTCTGTGTTTTTTTTTTCCAATGAGATATTTCATATTGCCTTCTAGTTTTTTTCATTTGTTTGGATCTATGTTATAGTATCCTGATTTCTCATAAAGTCATTAGCTACCATTTTCTCCAATCTAATTTTGAAGGAATTATTCTCTTCAGTAAGTTTTTGAAATTCCTTTTCCATCTGGGTAATTCGGATTTTTAAGCCATTCTTCTCCTCATTGACTTTTTGGGCCTCTTTTGCCATTTGAGTTAGTCTATTTTTTAAGGTGTTATTTTCTTCAATATTGTTTGGGTATCCTTTTAGCAGCTGATTGACTCACTTTTCATGATTTTCTTGTATCGTTCACATTTCTCTTCCCAATTTTTCCTTCACTTCTCTTATGTGATTCTCAAAAATCCTTCTTGAGCCCCTCCTTGGCCTGTAACCAATTCATATTCTTCTTGGAAGCTTTTGATGTAGAAGTTTTGACTTTCTTGTCTTCTGGTTCTATCTTTTGATCTTTTTTGTCCCCAAAAAATGATTCTATGGTCTAATTGTGCTTCTTCATCTTGCCAGCCCATTAGTTGACTTTTGAGCTCTTTGCCATGGTAGAATTCTGCTGCCAGAGTGGAGAGAGCTGTGTCCCACATTGCTGGAGTTTTTGCAAACATTGTCAGAACTATAGGGAGGGTGCTGTCTCTACAGCCACCTCCACCTCTGGAACACTGTTGTTCTTCACCACAGGACCACCCCCCAATACTGGGACCTTGATCCAAGCAGGTCAGTGGGAGAGTGATTACTCTTTGAATGGTCACTTGGTCCCCCTTTTATCTCCAGGAGAGGAGATCCAGAGGCTTCCATGTGGCAGTCACTGCAGCTGCTGTGCAATTGTCCACCTCTTGCCCCTGGGGCAGGGACTGGTCTATGCTCTTCTCTCCCCCAGTTCCAAAAGAGTTCCCTACTGACCTTTTACTTTGTCTTTGACATTTATGGATTGAGAGTGCTAGAAACTGCCACAGGTGTAGGTTATTCCCTCTCCTGAAGTCTGCTCTGGCTAGTCTGTGCTGCTTGTTGGGGCTGCCCAGGGTCTGGGATCAGCTCATGCGGGACTGCTAAGCCCCCTGCCTGGTGTGATAGACCCGTCCTGTTAGCCTGCCAGGATGTCTTCAGTGGGAGATGTGTTTCTCTCTGTCCCTTTGTGAGTTCTGTAGCTCTAAAATTTGTTAGAGTCATATTTTACAGGTGTTGGAAGTGGCTGAAGTGGGAGCTCAAGCAACTTCTTGCTTTTACTCTGCCATTTTGGTTTAACCCCCTCCCCCCATATTAATTTTTTTAAAATAGAAAAACATGAGAAGACCTGTATGAACTGATATAAAGCAATATAAGCAAAATCAGGACATAAGTGTACACTGTAACAGCAATATTGTAATGATAATTACTTGTAAAAGACTCTACTCTGATCAATTAGATGACCCAACATAATTCCTAATGACTCATGTTGAAAATTATTTTCTACCTCCAGGGAGAGAATTGATACAGAGGGGACAGGGTGAGTTAAATATGAAGGGCTCATATCTCAGAAATAAAATTAAGGAGAGAAAATGGAATATAATGGGCAAAGGAGAAATGGAGATATAGAATAGGATAAATTATCTCACAAAGATGGAGGGAAAGTGTGGGGAAGTTAAAGGGAGTGAATCAACCTTACTATCAGCAGATTTATCCTAAGGAAGGCATAGCATGCACACTCAACTGGGTATCTTATTCTACAGGAAAGTAGGAGGGAAGGGGATAAGAGGGAGGCCTGATAGAAGGGAAGGCAGATTGGGGGAGGGAGTAGTCAGAAGCAAAGACTTTGAAAAGGGATAGGGTCAAAGGAAAAAAAAACAGAATAAATGGATGATGGGATAGGATGGAAGGAAACATACTTAGTTTTTTAAAATATGACTTATAGAAATGTTTTACATAATTACAAATGTATAACCTATATTGAATTGTTTACTTCTCAATGGGTGTGGGTGAGGAGGGAAGAAGGGAGGGAATGTGGAAATCAAAGTTAATATTAAATGTTAAAAATTGTTTTTACATGCAACAGGGAAATAAGATATATAGGCAACAGGGTGTAGAAATCTATCTGAACCTACAAGAAAGTAAGGGGGAAAGTGAGTGGGGGTGACGGAAGAGAGGGCAGGTTGTGGAAAGGGGTAATCAGAATGCATGCCATCTTGGGGTGGGAGGTAGGGGAGAGATGGGGAGAAAATGTGGAACTCAAAAATCTTGTGGAAATAAATGTAGAAAACTAAAGATACTTTAATTATATTTTATAAACTGTTTTAATCTCCAACAAACACCTTTTGCATTTGTGAGAAAAGTTTTTCCTAAAACATCTCACTCTACTTGACCCAGAGGGGAACCCCTTTAGCAATGCACTATGCTCCATATCACATTTCATTCTATTCATTGTTTTGGTTGCTGTAACAGCTATGACTTTTCACATGCAGCTTGGTACCTTTTCTCGAATTTACATGCATATTGAATAGTGAGAAATTAAAAGTGACTTGCCCAGAATCACAATGCCAGTATATGTCATGGGTAGGACTTGAACTCCATACCCATAATTCTTCTTTCTAGCCATGATTACATGCAGATCTTCATTTTGGAGATAGTAAAATTAATTGATATTTTTTAGTTTGAAAGACAGAGACGCAGAGAAAGAGAGAGAATGAAAGATATGAAAGCATAGATTTAACTGTTCTCTACGCAGTTGAAACGTAAAAAAGCTAATAAATATTTTTTTGATCAGAAAATGTCTGTAAATGCTTCAACAAATCCTGAATATCAGCTTCTTAATTGGTCATAATCGTTCTACAGTCTTTATGGTTTACCTTTTTTGTGCACATGGGAATAAAATTTCATAACCGATTCCTCTTTTTAATATGGGCACTTTTTTTTGCTTGTTTTTAGTCAAAGCAAGAAGCCTATGTTGAGAAATTTATGCCAGGCATAACTCAAATTCAAAAAAATATTTATTTAAAAACTTACTTATGTGGGATGAATTGTTCTAAGACCTATGGTTAAAAACAAGAAAAAGAAGGAAAGTCTCTTTCCTCAAGGAGCTTCCAATTTAATGAAGGAATGCAGTAAACAAAAGGAAGCTGGAAAGGGGAGGGACTTGGGGTACCCAGCCCAGAGCTCCATGGAGTAGAAGTCAAGAAGACCTGCAAAGAAAAATGGGAGTGAATTGTAAAGCTCAAATCCTGACCTCTAGAAAGAAAAGTTTCCTGCAGAATTTAGTGCTCCACCTACCAGACCTCTAAGCAGTGGGGAGAAAAGACTAAGGGAGGTGGGAAGGGGTTTGGGTATCCAAAGCTCAGTTAGTAGCATGGTGATGAGATCTGCAGTGATCCTTTTATCTTTGAAGGATTTCCTTGTTCCTAGAGTTGAAACCAAGAAGAGCTCCTTGTGAAAAGTAGAGTGAGGCATTATAAACATTAGGCATATAAAGCAAGGTTGGGACTAAAATGCATCAAAATACATTTATACACACACACACACATACACACACACACACAGAATAAGTGGGGGAGATGGAATTGGAGCATTAGGAGCCTAGTTCCATCTTTGGAGAAACAAATAACCCCATACCCATGAATCAAGGCAAACCAGGGGAACAATTCAAGAAGAGGTATTGACGAAGGTCAACAGCTTTTGTGGTTTCAGCTTGTCAGTATCTGGTACAACAGTTTTCCTTGAAGAACAAAATCTTCCCAAATCCATACTTTCCATGTCTTGTGTACACCGCACCCAGGAAAAAAAAAATCAGTTGGTTCATCGGTGCTGCAACATCCTTTAAATTTCATCAGATTTCAGCATAAAGTGAGTTTTCCCTGGTTGGCCCAACCTCCTCCCCTTGCCCCACCCTTCCAGGCTCTCTTCAGGATTTCAGGCAAAATGAAATGAGCAAAAGATATTTGCAAAAATGCCTTGGATTCTAAGTAGTTACAGAGTAGACACTGGGGAGAAGTAGCTGTAAATGAAGTTAGCTTTTACTGTTTAAAAATAGGCCGATACTGGGGAAGGAGTGATAGATCTGGAACTAGAGTACTTGTGTTCAACTTCTTCCTCTGATGGTTACTTACTACCTGTGTTACACTGGAAAGATCATTCCACCTCTCTATGCCTCAGTTTCCTCATCTGTAACATGATGGACTCTTCTTATGTAATCCCTATAGTGCATTTTAGTTCTAAATATATCATCTTTCAATGCTTTCCATCACAAATATGAATTTTTTACCTGTGCCTCCAGGGACTCACCATACTCAGCCTACTAGAGGTATCCTACCCAGGCTTATTCTACAGCCTGGTCCCTCCCGTTTTGTTTTTGTTTTTAACTTCCTTCAAAACCACAATCTATTTGATAGGAGGTATCCAGAAAGCAATCTAAATATATTATTGGAATCTTGTGGATTTTTTTGTTCATTTTCACAATTGTCTGGTACAAAAGGTCTCTCCCTCCGAAGTAGGATGGCTTTGTTACTGGCCTCCTGGTGTTTTTATATCTACTGCCATACCACACTGTATAATGCATAGCAGAATTATGTTCATACTGCTGTGAAAATATCGCTGGTTTTATACTCTCATACTTGACTTTGTGGACTTCTAACGTATCCTGTGGTGGTTCTAACATCTCCTGGTTATTAAAAGTAATCATAACAGGAGCCAGAATGCAGGGATTGCAATCTGCAACAATTCAAGCTAATGACTGTTTATGAACTACCTTCTATCTACAAAACAGGAGGTGGGGCATGCAGTTAAGAAAGAGTCTTTCTTTGGAGTCAAGTAGATTGGGGTACTTTAGCAAAAACTGCTTCTCATTCCTGATAAAGGCATTTACTGGGGTATAAGGATCTTCTCAAAAGGATATGAGGTATAACAAAAGTGGATTCTTCCTACTTGGAGAACTTTAAGTGTAACCTAAACAACTAATTGCCGGATTTGTCATAATAGGGATTATTTTAACTTAAATTTGGACTTGATGTCTGTTGATGTCTCTTTAAACTCTAAAAATTTTGGGATTCTAGATAGAGGAATAGCTGTGAAGAAAGTACCAGACAAGATTGAAATTATAGGTCTGCTACTATTCATGTACAATTTCTTGTCTTGCTCATGAATGTGAATCATGGTCATCATCAACCACAAACATATATTAATCACATACTATGTACCCAACACTGTGGGGACTAAAAGAAAGAGCAAAAAAAAAATAGCCCCTACCTTCCTGGTGTTCATGGTGTAACAGAAGATATAACATGCAAATAACTACTGTACACACAAGATGAATACAGTATATGTTGAAGATAACCTTAGAGAAAGGTCACTGTCAGTGATGGATAGAGAAATGGAAAAGAACTTTATAGACAGTGGGATGGAAACTGAATTTTGGAGGGATCCAGGGAAATCAGGAGGCAGAGATGAAGAGTGAGAGTTCTCTAGATGCAGGAAACAGCCAATGAAAAGTCAGAGGGTCAAGAAATGTAGTGTTATGCTGTGAACAAGAATGCCAGTGTCACTGAATCAAAGGGTAGAGAAAGAAGAAAGTACAAGAAGATTGGAACAATAGGAAGATGCCAGGTTGTAAAGGACTTCAATAAGCCAGGCAAAGGATTTCCCTTTTAATTTTGGATTCGACAGACAACCTTTGGAGTTTATGAAAGAGGAGTAAGTTGGTCAGACCTTTTCTTAAGGAAGATTCTTTGGAAGCTGAGAAGAGGATGGACTGGAATGGGGGGAGATATAAGGCAAGAAGACCAACAAGCAGACTCTTTTTTTTTTTTTTGAGAAAAGGTAATCTGTTTTCTTTGCCTTTAACAGATGCTTAATGAATACAAAAGTACAGAGAACCACCATTTGAAAGGTAAATTGGCATAGTTTAATGAGAACTGATCTCAGAGTCAGGGACATCCAAATTCTAATCCTACCTTTGACTCCTACTGGCTATGTGACTCATAGATACGCTCACCACTTTTATTAGGTTGTATATTAAGATGATTTTATTTATGTTTAGGTTAACAGCTATTGAAAACTCAAGCATAATGGCCAATTTTTATATTATTTTAGCCATTATAACTACAAATTCTAAAACATAACTTTTTTTTTTTCCAATTAAAACCCCAAACTGCAAACTTTGCCAAGGGATCATTTGGATCACAGCTTGTCCTTACCTTAAAATACAAAACAACTTGTTCAACCCTAACTTTTTGACTGAAAACCTCTGTAACTCTTGCACCCCTCTCTTTTAGCCACACATTCTACCATACAGTACCTAGTCCTTTATTGGAGTCCAGAGACTAGCATATCTTATTTTTACATCTAATTAGAATTAAAATTGTACCTTTTGTTATTTGCCTTCTTCAACTGTGCCAACTACAGCTCCAATGCCATGCAACATTAGTTGTGCCACTAAAAATTAAAAAAGTTATCTGAGAAGCCAAAGTGGAAAATCAATCAAACGCACAAAAACAAAACAAAATAAAGTCTACTTGATTCTTCAGGAGATTGTAGATCACAGAACTCTATGTGTAGAGCTAAAAACATGTTGTATAGCAGCAGCTCTCTGGCACAATGTACTAGACTTAGATTGAAGATCAAAGTTCACATATTGCCTCAAATACTTCCTAGCTGTGCAAGTCAACTCAATTTCTCTGAACCTCAGTTTCTTAATATGTAAAATGGGTATGAAAATAGTTTCTACTTACTGCATCTCTGGAGGATGGTAAATGATAAAATTTGTAAAGTCCTTTGCTAGTTTTTAAATGCTTTGTAAATATCTGCAATTATTATCTAGTCTAGCTTTATAATGTACACATTAAGAAATTAAAGTCCAGTGATTTGCCCAAAGTCACATAGTTTGTAAGTCACTCAGTGTTCTTAGGCAATATCATGTCCTGCTGGATCTGTGAAAGAGGCTGTCTATTTACTTCCTACAGGAAGTAAGCTCTGAGAAAGATTTCTGAGCATTGGTGGAAAATGAAAAAGTGATTCATAAGATTTAACACAACAAAACCAAGAAATGCCAAATGGACTCCATTTTCTTTAGTGAGAGGATCATTGAGCTTGTAGATCAGGGAATTGCTATTGATAGAGGATACTCATATTTCAGCAATACATTTGACAAATATTTTTCATGATAATGTTTTGTACAAAGTCTCCAGAGAGATAGGGGATAGATGATATGAATTCAGATCTAACTGAATGATGTGATCTAGAGAGTATCTATTAATTTCAGTTTGGGGGAAAGTCTTGAGTCAAGTTCCTTAGAAAATTGATTATTAGTCTCTTGCTGTGGACTACTATTATCAATGACTTGAAAATGAAGCTATAAAAAGTATGCTTGAGAAAAATACAGAGAATAAGAAACTTGAAGGGCATTAACATGATAGATGACCAAGTTCAGAACTAAAAAAAAAAATCTTTACAGCATATAATGATAAACTAAATATAACAACAATGAAATCTGACAGAAAAATACAACCATCTTTATTTGAGTAAAAAACAAATCAGTTTTTCAAGTATAGGATATTTGTACAATATAATATATAAGAGAATTGTGCCATAGGCCAGGATATATTTAGCCTAAAATAAACATGAAAGCCAAACCAAAATTTAAACCACAATATTTACAGAAAACTCTGGATACAATTTATTGCTTGTGATATGCAGAAAAGGGGTTGTAGGACAAAGGGAAACAGCCTTTATTTTTTTCTCAAATATCCCAGCCACTGCAATTTTCATAAAATAGAGATAGGTAATAAAAGACATAAGCAGAAAGGTGTGTTTCTCACTACTGTAGTTCTCATTCTTCAATTCTCTTTTGGTTTATAAAGTAGAACCCTGGAAACATATACTAGGGGAAGTGGGAAGATAAAAACAAAGACTACCAAGGGATTTCTATTCAAAAATTAATTGAGTGAGAAAGAGGAAGATTGTAGTGGCCAGAGTAGTTAAAAAGAGTTCAATGATCAGATATACTCTTAGGATCCTCACTACTGGAAAAGTTTCATATTGAAAGTACAAACTAAGAGACTTAGAGAGAGGATAAATAAGCAGATATTAAGATAAAAGCCTTGAGTAACCCTTGATGAATTCAAGCCACATGACAAGATGAACTTCCTCCTCCCATCCTGAAAGCAACAGTATCTTTGTCTTCTGAGTCACTGCCTGGGATTTTGGAAATATCACAGAAAATATGAAAAATCAATAAATTAAAGAAAGGCTGATGTTGTACTGATTTATTTCTAGGAAGGCAACAAATTACCAGCTATAGATCTGTGGGCTGTTTTGTGGAAAACTTGAAGAATGGAATTGATGTGCTTATATTTAGAAAAGCAAGTGATAATTACAAAAATCTGTAATGACTTCATCAAAGGCAGACCATATCAGATTCACATTATTTCCTTTCGGTAAGTATTTCTGAACTGATAAAGGTGGAGATACAGATACTATTGATCTTAATTTAAACAACATGTATAATAAATTATCTCATATTTTTGTGAGAAAGAGAGGGATAGAAGTGGGCTATATGATAGCATGTTTTGACTTAACAATATTTGAATGATATAGTTCAAATAGTTTTTATTCATGGTTCAATGTCATCAAATCGGCAGGAGGGCCATGCCTCAGACTCATCAAGGGTCATCAAGAGGGCTATGCCTTAGGAATTGATTCTTTTCTATCTTTCTATCTCTAGTGCTGAATGCAGAGTAGAATTTAGTATATTCTTTTTGAAATGAATTGAATTGCATTCCTGTTGATAGAGTTGGGGTGGATTCCATGGACTCTGAGCTTTCCAGTACTTAGTCTGCATTACTTCTGTGATCCTCAGGGGCCCAGTAAGTTCATTGTTTTATACAGATGTGAATATCGTGAAGTGAAAAATGAGACTTGAAATACTTTATTTCTAAAATTCATTCTTGTTGTAATCATATGAATTCATGAACCATTTAGGTCAAGAAGTACACATTTTTTTTACTTTTGCTGTCCCTAGATTGATTCCACTTTACTGTCATGTCATTGTTTCCTTACTATTGTTGCTATTAACCAATTACCCCTTTAATCTCAAATCATGGACCAGGACTGGGTCTGGCTAAGTTAAAAATAGGAGCAGTAATGAGAAAGAGTAATGACTGGGTTTGTCATTCAGCCATGTCCACCTCTTCATGATACCAGTTGGGATTTTCTTTGCAAAGATGCTGCAATTTCTTCCTCCAATTCAGTGTATAGATGAGAAAACTGAGGGTCACAGAGCTAGTGAGTGTCTGAAGTGGGAATTGAACTCAGGTCTTTCTAATTCCAGGCCCAGTGCCCTATCCACTGTGCCACCTAACTTCCCAGTGACTGGATGCTGAGTATCAATCATCATAGATTTGAAGTTAAAGAAGACAGTTAAGTTCTTCTCATCCACCCCATTTGTTTGATAGATGATAAAGCTAAGGTTCAGAATGGTTGTGACTTGTCCAAGACCATGTCAACAGCAAGGAGAAAACTTGCAATTGGAAACCGTATTCTCTGACACTCTATCTGAAGCTTTCCCCACTGTGCTGTGTTCACAAGGGCAGGGACATAAAGATGATATTTAAAGGAAGTGGCTTTTTTCTCATCCCAATCACTGGCATGGCTGAGTAGACAGAGAAAGAATTATCTTAGACCTGGAATGAACCATAATTATCATTTCAAACCACTCAGGTAACAGCAGCCTAGAAAATATAGTGACTCACCCAAAATCACACAACCAGTTAGTGGCAGAGACAGGAATAGAAACCATTGGTCAGCTTACTCCTAGTTGGGTCTACCATATTTCAGAAAGCATGTCTCAGCTCCTTGATGACTTATCTTTTTAACTTACAGATGCAAGGAAAGGATGAATACTTAAAGAAGCTATAAATTTTCGAATGAATAGCTACCTATTGGAAATGAAAGGCCTTTTCCATTCTTTTCCTTTGACAGTGAATCTGTAGGTGGCTGTGACTTGCATTTATTTTTCAGATTTACTTAGAATACAGAGAACTGATAAATAACTGGAAATCATCATCATGACTCCCTTTCTTCATTCATCACCACCGCCGTCATCATCATGATCTTCTTCATCAACATAATCTGCAGTATTTTTGCTTTCATTTTAGATTTCATTTTTTCCTTTGTATTGCAGTTTATAGATTATACCTTTTCCAAATTGCTCACATATCTTTTGAAAGGCTTTGCATGTGCTTTAGTTATTTATAAGGCAAACAAAGAATCCCAGAGCATCAAATTTAGAATAGACCTCAGAGGTCATCTCGTTCAATACATTCTTGAATATGGATTTCCTCTACCAGCTATATTCTAAACATTTTGCAATGACTCCTAGTGAGAGGAGACAGACCTACTACCTATTGGGCAGTAAATTATAGAATAACTTATGTTATTAGGACATTTTTTTCATAAATTGAACTGAAATATTTCTCTCTGTGATGCCCAAATATGCCTCCTCTTCCTGTCTTTTGGGTCCCAGACCATCACCCTCTTTCCCTGAAATGGCCCTTCAAATTCTTGAAAACGGTCACCTTATTTCTTGTAAGTCATTGCTTCTCAAGTTTATACATCCTCATTTCCTTCAACAAATGGTTACAGGGGATAACCTGAAGGTTTATTATCATTCTGATTGCTTTTCACTGGAAGAAACCTTAAAGGTTGCTTAGTTCATTACAACAAAAATGAAGAAAACCAGAAAAGTCTTTACCTAAGACTTTGGCTTCCCCAAGATCACAGAACTACACGTTAGCATTGATAGTCATATTTATAATTGAATATTTTGAAAGGCATCTCTGTTGATATTAGGGAATAATAATACTAAAACTGCTCCATAGGAACTGGGATAACGTATTCATTTAATCTGTTCCATCACACTGATTTGAGGTGGACTGAGGTGGGGGGGGGGAAGGTGGCATATGTTCCTGAGGTGTTTGGGGAAATGTTTAAATTATGTTCTGGCTCTCTTTGAAGTAAATACTCCTTTGTAAAAACTACCCAGCCTGATGTTAAGTAAATAAAAAGTAATTGGGGTAACATTCATTGGTCCCCTAAAACGTGGAGGATTTTGGTGGAATTCAAGCCAATGGCAGAGAAAATTAATATTCCAAAGCTTCGGGTTGCTAGTATACCTAGAAAATGAGATATAACGGCACAGGCCCTGAGAGAGTGGTTCCAGAGTCAACCATGTGAAATGCAGATTTCTTTTTTTGTCAATTAAAGAACTTCTGGCTTGTTTAAGATGTCATGTTTGTGTGGATAGCTCCTGCTTTACTTACTAATGTTTTCTAAGCTTTGATGTTAAGAGGAAAACTGAATACAGATGTAAAATATGATATAAAGAGCAAATATAACTGGCAAAATTCACAATTGTATTTTTTCAGTTTTGATACTTCAAAGATTTTTAGGAGAAGCAGAAAATTTACCTTTCATGAGATGCATTTTTTTTTCTAGGTGCCAAGACTCTTTTCTCCCTTAATTTTTCCATTGATTGTGATCACTTTTTTCTGTGTTTTGTTTTCATGAAGACATTATAAAAGGGTTAGAGATCACAGAAGGCCTTAATTATCCCTCTTCTCAATTAGTTCGGGTAATGGTGGGTAGCAGCGTTTTGCAAGAAATGGAGCCTGAAATGTTTAGGGCTGAAAGGTGAGCCAGCTCTCTGGACAGTGTTTGAGACCTGAAATGGAAGACAAAAATACAGCATCAGATTTGAGCTTGGGTTTCCATTTTTTATAATTTTCTGCCTCATTTCCTGTCTTTGCACACAATATGCAATGCTATTTATTATCAAGTGGCTTTCTTTCCAAGCTTCATTGTAAACATCCTTTTGCTTTAGGAATAGTTTAATTCACAGTTATATTTTAGTGCTATTGTCAGGATTCTATCATAAGCTAAAATAGATATTTATTGTACAACTATTGTGGGCAACATTTTATTCTAGATTTTGAGGAAATATAATATTTAGATAGCACACGGTTCTTGCCCTCATAGCAGTTATAATGTAATGGGAATTGGTGTTCAGTTATTTAGTTATATCCAATTCTTCATGTCCCCATGGACTATAGCATCTCAGACCCTTCTTTCTTCCACTACCTCTTAAAATCTGTCCATGTTTGTGTTTGTTGTTTCCATGGCACTATCTACCCATCTCATTCTCTGCCATCCCTTTTCCCCTTCACCTTCAGTCTTTCCCAACATCAGGGTTTTTTCCAATGAGTCTCGTCTTCTCATTATGTGGCCAAAGTATTTCATCTTTAGTTTCAGTATTTGACCTTCTCATGAATAGCCTGAATTAATTTATTTAAGTATTGACTGCTTTGATCTTGTTGCTGGCCAAGGGACTCTCAAAAATCTTCTCCAGTACCACAGTTAGAAAGCATAGATTTTGCAGTACTCGGCTTTTCTTGTAGTCTCAGTCTCAGTCCCACCATAGCTGGAGTTGAAACAGGTGCAAATAATTTTGATACTTCCTATAAAAATGTTTTAAAGAGAGACAAAAATTCTATGTGATGTGTGACATATGTAAGTGTCATGGTAGCTGGAAGTTTGGCCTGGGAGTTTGAAAAAACCTAGGTTCAGTTCTGTTTATGACTCAGTTTCCATTGGCTGTGTTCCCTGGGCAAGTTACTTCAGTTTCCAATGTCCTCAGGAAGTTGTCTCAAAATAGAAGTTTCAAAATAGTTGCTGATCAAATTCAGTAGAGAAGTAAGATGTTAACAGAAAGAATTTCCCTAGCCAATTAACTCACAGGTCTGAAAAATCAACAGCTTAGGAAAATGGTCATTGTCAAAACAGCCGAATCAAGGAAGAATTTCATGGTAAGGATGACTTTTCAATTAGATGTGAATGAATGGAAAGGGACTCAGTAGACAATACAGTAGGGAAGGACATTTCAGACATAGGAAAGCACTCCAGGGTGAATGCAGCCTGAAGGGTATGTATTTGATGCCCCCACTAGTACATTAACTAGCTGCATCACTAAGCTAGATTATAACATCCTTGACATGGAGCACACACACACACACACACACACACACACACACACACACTTTTAATCTTCAACAATTAACACATCATTATATTCTAAGTGCCCTATTTTATCGTTGGTTTAGAGCTAAAAGAAAAAAGAAAAAAAAAACACCTTGGAAGCAATTTATTTGGTCCTCTTCTCATACATATGTGAAAACTGAGATCCAGAAAGTTTAAGCACTTTTTCATGTCTCTAGATTTTAAGTATCAAAACCAGGATTTGAAACTAGCTCATCTGAATTTAGAGAAAAAGATGAACATTTTTGTGTACAGTAGATTCCTTTGGCAGTCAGGTTAAGATAATGGACTTCTTAGAATTATCTTTTTACATAAATAAAATAAAATACATAGCATAACAAAGGAAAACAATTATACTGAAAGGCAATAGTCAAAATATTTAAAGACAAGTTTATAGACTTCAAGTTAAGAATAGGTTTGAAATCAAAGATTTCTCATGTCTGAAATATTTATGTATGTACACACCCACGCACAACCACACATACACGCACACATGTTTACAGACTCCAGATTAAGAAGCCAATGGTTAGACCAGGGGTGGAGAATGTGCGGCCTTGGACCACGTGTAACCCTCTAGGTATGACCCTTTGACTAAATCCAGACAGAAGGATCATATTTGAGTACCTAATGGGCGTCATGTGGTGTTGAAGCAACAGACTATTTCTCATTTCCAGAATACACAAAAAATTAAATTAAAAAAAGCCTATTTATGAGTCTATGGGTAAGAAGCCCTACTATAGAATCAATTCTGTGTCCCTGTAACATTCTGTCTCCCAAAAAGCAATGTAGCTGGCAAAGTGCTGCCTACATAGCAGCAACACACTAAATATTGGCTGTTTTGTGTGATTTTGTTGAGAAAACATTTTGACATAAATCAAAAGGAATCCTCCAAGTTAATCACACTAAGGTATACATTTAATGAGAATTTAAGCCTTGTTTAAAAGAGAAAAGCTTCTTCATTACAATTTCTGCCACCACCAAGGAGTGGTAGAGGGCCACTTTCCAGAGGAGTCCTGTCAACACCAAGTAAAGCATAAATCCTTCTGCTCATGAGTAATAACGGTTATAAGGACACAAGGACACAAGGACAATACTACACTGAAACTTTCTCTGACCAACAACGCTTTTCAATAAACCTTTTGTTTCTCATCTGGACTTTTGCAATAGTCTCCTAAATGGTCACCATACCTCCATTCTCTCTATTCTCTAACATATCCTACACATTGTTTTCTAGCTTATACTCCTTAAGCAGAGACCTTTCAACCATGATAACTGTAACCATATTAAACGCCTACTCAAGAAAAAAAAAAAAACAAAAAAAACTGTAGCTCTTAAATGATTCCCATATACTTTCCTACACAGAACCCATGTTCCTATGAAACAGACACCTTTGCTCCTCCCTATACATACCTAACATTTCACCTCTGTGTTTTTGAACAGAAATTATATCCTATATGACACTTTCCTCACCACCACCTCTTAAAATCCTTAGTTTCCTTCAAGGTTCAACTCAAATGTTATGCAAAGTCAGTCCAGATCCCACTCCTTGCCCCTTGAGTAAACTTTATTCATCACTCCTCCCAATTCCTTTGTGTGTATTATACAATTATCTATCTGCATTTGTGATGTTTCTCATCAACAGAATGTAAGCTCCTTCAAGACAAGGGTTACTGTATGTGTGTGTGTGTGTGTGTGTGTGTGTGTGTGTGTGTGTGTGTGTGTGTGTGTGTGTGTGGCAACATGCACCACTGGCATTAAATCTTTATAACCCCCAAACCTAACAAATCATTCAATGAGTAAATGGATGGTGCCATTAATTAGAGATGATGATTTTAATTGTGTGTTGTTTTTAAATGCATCCCTTATTCCAAATACATATTTTTAAGCAAAATTTTTCTAATGAGACAATGTCGCTGGGAATTGTAGAACAACTGGATGGTTGAAAAATTAGCATTGCAGATAACCAAAAGGGTAATGGAGAGACATGAGATTAATGTACTATATCATAATATGATAGGATTTGATAGCACCAATGATAGTACCAATGATTACTTATACATACAATATAACACAATCAAACAAAGACTATATGATTGAAAATGGAAGTGGAATGATAACAAAGTCAAAAGAAAGGATAATGAATATTTAGATAACAGGCTGCCTTGGCACCTATGAAGTAGTAAATGATACAGAGGAAAGTCTCATGGACATTGAGTAGATGATAAGATAATAGCCATAGAGCTAGAAGAACAGTTAGAAGCTGCTAAGTCAATTTGCTCATTTTACAGATTAGTGAATTAAGGTTCTAATGTTACCAAGGACACACAGAGAGTGTTAGGTTATCTCTGCAAGTTTTATGGGGGAAATGTAGGTAATACTTGCATATAATGGGTAGGCATGGATGCATTGAGATGAAGAGAGGAAAAATTGCCAAAAATGGATCACAGAAGTTACAAGGTGGAACAGCTAAGTTATACTACCCTTCTTCCAAGTACAGCACTCCACTTGCCTGTCTTCATGGTGTTGTAATCAGTTATGTGGGAAGACAGAAAGTTGTATGGAGGAAAAATAGACTTCCCCACATTTCCTTAGTGTACTTTCATGTGAATGTTCAGAATGCAAGGTGACTCTCTATCTTCCCAGCACATTCTTCAATCATACGAGAAGGCCTGGTTCTGTAGGATGGGAAGAGGAGGAGGGTACTTGGATTATGGATGTTAGGGATGAACCATGATAGACTGAATATGAACTTTGATCACCAATTTATTTTTCATGTTTCACATGTATTTCTCTTATTTTTATTGTATTATCATATAATATATTAACATATATTTATTAAATATATATTAAGAAAAATAATTTTCTCATTATCTCTTATATTTTTCTTATTTATTTCTCTATTTCCTGGAGCCAATTAATAAGGGGGTATAAGAGTATGCCTGAATTTCATTATAAGTTAAAGCAGTTGAATCCCAAAGATGCACCACTGGTAAAAAGGGATAGGAAACAAAGTCCAACTTGGAGCCAGCAATCAGATGAGGTGATTTCATCTTGAGCAAAGGTTTCTTGCAACCCCTGAAAGTACCTTTCAATCAGTTCAAATGCTCTGGGAATGAGGAAATAACAGGAAATTCAGCAAAAAATGTAGACAGGGTCTAAGCAGTTGAGGCCATAGTATTGGTGGCTCCTTTATATGTCCGAGCATTTTAAATAGAGAAACAAAAAGAATCATCCATTTTTCTTGCCTTTTCTTATTCTTTTAAAGTATATACCTAAACCCCTACTTGCAGTGTGGTGAATAGGAACAGAACATTGGGTTTGTACTAACAGCTCAGAAGCTCCGCCTCACTATGTGAGCATGGACAAGTCATTGAACCTCTTTGGAACTCTATTTCCTCATTTATAAAATGAATGGGATTGTAATAGATAGTCGCTGATGTCCTTCCCTGTTTTAGTGATATCATTTCACTATCATCACTTGATTTTTAGACATCTCCAAGTTAACATTCTTTTAGCATCTGAAACCTAGCATGTTCAAAAGAGAATTTATGATCCTGTTCACCAAAACCTCCTCCTTCCTCTCTTTCCTATTTCTACCATTTTTTTCCCATTCTACAATGTTTGAAATTTCTGAATCACCCTCCACTCTTGACTCTTTCCCCATATTCAATCGGTATCTGGGTTTTGTGTAGGTATACTTAGAAGGATGTGAGTCATATGTTGGTAGCCCACTGTATGGCAAAGCAATGAAATCAATTACTTTATATGAGGGGAAAGTTGTGCCAGCACATTCTACATAACCTTCTAGCCATGTCCACCTAGATTTTATCAATTTTATCTTGATACTAGCTCTCCCATACATCCTCTTTCCTGCACTAAAACCAACACCACCCTAAGTAAGACTGTAGGCATGATTTTGATAGTCACTTTACTACTCAAAAAGCCCCATTGGTTCCCTATCATCTGTAGGAACAAAGTCATTGGCCTTTGGGGTGATAGACATTTAAAGTCCTTCATAATCTGGCTCTTTTTATTTTTCTAAACTTATTACCTATTATTTCTTTTCCTGAATTCTACATTTAGGCTACCTCAGTCTTCTTGTTATTGTGGTCTCCAGACTTGCACAGTCTACTACTTTTTTTTATTTTTATTTTATTTTTATTTTTTTTAAATTTTATTATAGTTTGCATCATTCATTTCCACAAGATTTTGAGTTACATATTTTCTCCCCCTCTTTCCCCCACCCATCGCCCCAAAACAGCCATCCCAGTGTGTCCCCCCTACCCCAGTCTATTCTCTCCTATGTCACTTCTCGGTAGGGCAGGATGGATCTCCCAACCACAGTGCCTGTGTATCTCAAGTTCCAGTTGCGTGTACTCAATAATAATAATAATAATAATTGCATATATAGATAGAAAGATAGATACACATTTATAACATCTACTACTCTTTTTGAAATTAACTTCTTTTCTCCCTCAGTCTTTTTAAATCTCTAGTTTTTTCAAGGTTCAACTTGTAGACATCTATTAAAAAAAAGGTGAGGTGCTACATATGTGAAAGATGAGATATTTTTAGTTCGATTTAATTGTTTTGCTTTGCTATTGGAGATTTTCAGGGTAAGAGCAATCTGTAAATAATTGTAATATAAAAACAAAATATATAACTAAAATTAAAATAAAAATTTAATTCATTACCATCTCCTACATGTGGTCTTTTCTAATTATTTTAATAGCTATTCCTCTTGGGTCTCTAAGTGTTATTCCTATTCACTTTGTATCTTTCTTGCATGTGATTTTGAGTACAGGCTTATTCTTCCAGCAAAATGCAATTTGAAGTTAAGATCTATATTGGTTTTGTCTTCATATCTCCACTGCCTAGCACATTTCCTGGCACATATTAGGCAATTCAAAACAAAATAGTGATTAGTTTGATAGTTAATCACAACTCTAAATATATCATCCAATGAAACGTTCCCAGCTTCTATTAATTTCATCTGGCAAGGCTTCTGATGTTGAAGGTGTCCATCAGTGTTTTGCTTTCACTAGAGAAAAACAATCATTCTCATTAAAAAAACAAACTCTCCCTCTCTCTCTCCCTTAATTCCTCCCTCCTTTCCTCCCTCCCTTCCCCCCCCTTTCTCTGACATGGTACACAGATTTACTTCTGAAAGCCTCATATGTCTTGGTGTCAAACCATAACCTTTTTCATTGGGAGATGTCAATATGTCATTGGCTCATAATTTCCTCTGTGAAGGAACTCTTTCTATTAGTGCAGATGATTAAGTTTTGAATCTAAGATAGTGAATCATGACATACAATTTAGTAGACAGGTGCAGGAATTGCTTAGCACAGATAAATGTCATCAATGTCGATACCCTTAATGTGTGTCAGAGGCAGCATTTGAACTCATTTCTTGCTTACTAAAGAGGTAATAATGCATTCTGTCAGATTGTCTCTTTATTGAGATGTAATGCCATGCACCAGCAGATTCCCAAAAGAATGCTACTGTGAACAGCTTTTAGAGTTCAGATTACAAAATATAGTGAACACTCTGTTTATTCCATTACAAATCAAGACAATCATTCATAATATATCACAATATAATTTTCACAACATTACATTTTATAACATTACATCTT
>CM053589.1:187521287-187548487 GCA_028646515.1 Pseudochirops corinnae | reverse complement strand
GCCAATCCCCTTCTTCCACATCAACAGAGGCTCAGCCAATCAATCCCCTTCTTCCACATGAACAGGGGAGTTCATGCCTTCTCAACAGTGGGACAGAGTTTGCACTTTCCACACTTAGCACTTAAGTGCTAAGTATCCTGCTAAACTGATTACTATTACATGAGATCAGGGGGTACATCTGATTACAGCCATATTCCGTCCAACTCAGTAAATCTTTATAGACTAGAAACTTGACACACAGATAAATATTAAACCAGCTGCTCTTAGCAAGGAATTTAATCCTACCAAAGCCAGAAAATAAAATACATACAAATAAAAATATAATGTTCTCATATAGATCTAAGTCTAACAGGTGTGTGTGTATATATGTATACTTATGTGTGTGTGTGCATGCATAGATACTTTAAATTGAAGTTTACTTTTCTATATTTATGTTAAGCAGGATTTCTAAATATTGTTTTGAGGATTATGTCTGTACATATTCCCCAAGAGAAATTTCTGATGTTTGTGTAGATTGATGATTTCTGATTAGTTTACACTTTGTATAGGTATTCTCCTCAACAGGTAGATGAGAGGAATTTGATTTATTGAGCTTTTCAGTGTACTGACACATAAGATGGTGATAGCATCTTGTTCCATTGAGGTTCAATGGGTGTAACAAAGATAAATTCTTCTGTCACAGGAATTCCACAATAGATGTCTAGTGGTGGATTAAAGATTGATGTCAGTAGCAGATAGAATTTTATCCTGTGTCTAGACCTTGGAAGTTTGATAAGTGCAAGATATCAACTCTTAGCTCTTTGAAAACCATCTTTTCTTGGGTATTGGGTGAGTCTCATATACTTGTCCTCCCTAACTATTGTAATTACATTAAGAACAAGAAATAGTTGAATTAATAAGCTTAAATAAGATATAAATATTTAATTTATGATAAGTGATTCAAAGGTAGTAGATTAACTTAAATAAATATAAAAATTGTCATAATATAAGCACCATCACAGCCATACCATCTGAAATCAAAATAATTGGTGTACTTGTTTATCCAATTTCCATCTTGCCATGCTTTACAAATTTTGCCACTTATAGGTCATTGACCCAGGTCTATTTGAAATAAATGCAATTCACAGACTGTAATCTCAATATGACTCAACAATGTAATTTACTAGTCAGGAAATTTAATGCCAGTCAGGTTTCAAAAGGAATGATAGTGGCCAGATAGTATTTATATAGCACTTTTAGGTTTTCAGATCACTTTACAGATTTCAGCTCATTTTATCCTTGCAGCCATAGTGGTTGGCAGCAATAATCACAATCTTATTTCACATGAGAGGAGACTGAGGTAGAAAAAAGCTAACAGTTTTGTCCAGAATCACAAAACTATTAAATTTATGCATCAGGAATTGCACTCTGGTATTCCTCAATCCAGATGCAGCACACTATCCGATGAGTCACCTTACTCCCTGAGTATTCATAATATCTAGGGGTAGAGAGATAAGAGTATTATTATGTTCTGCCTTGATCCAACCATATATGTAATATAATTCGGCAAGTATAGTATTTTAGCAAAATCATTGATAAACCTGAGATAATATGTAAGAAGGTAAACAGCATAGAGAAGAGCCTGGAGCTCATACTGTATGACTTATTAAGGATATAACACAAAGAATAAGGTATTTTAGGGAAACATGGTTACAGTCTTCAAATATTGAAGCTCTTTTTTATGGAAAAAAGATTAAAATTATCCTGCTTGTACCAGGCAGACACAAAAAGGACAAGAATATGTCTGAGTGAAGCAAATTTAGCCTTAAAGTCAGGAAAAAAAGAAATCTTAACAATTACTGGTGTCCACCTTCATGGCACAGTGGATAGAGTGCTAGACCAAAAGATGAGAAGACTCCTGTTCCTGAGTTCAGTACTGGTCTTAGACCATTACCTATGTAACACTGGACAAGTCACTTAGCCCTATTTGCCCCCATTTCCTTATCTGCAAAATGAGCTGAAGAAGGAAATGGCAAACTATTCCAGGATCTTTCTCAGGAAAATCCCAAATGGGGTCACAAAGACTCAGACATGTTTGAAAAATGACTAAACAAAAGTGACAGGAAATGAAGTGCATTTGGTTGGACGTGGTAGAGGAGTTTTTATTTAGGGGTCCATGAAGTTAAAAAAAATAACCAAATTTCAGTATGATTATTTCTCCATCATTTATTTTATGCAATGAAAAACATTATTCTCATGGGGTTTATAGGTTTCACCAAATACTGCCAAAGTTTTCTGAGCCCAAAAATAGGGTAAAAATCTTTGACAAGATAGCCTATAAAGTATTTTTCAAATTTGAGATTATGAATAAAGGAAGAAAGGAAGGAATGCAATGCAATGATATTAAATTAACTTTTAAAAATAAAGTATGTGCTAAACTCTGAAGACACAACTGCAGAAGCATAGAGAGTACTGGCCTTGCTGGTCCTAACATTCTAGCTGAGAGAGAAAATTATTATAATCTATCAGGAGTGGGGAACTTGGAACTAGGCCATATGTGGTCCCCTAGGTCTTCAAGTGTGTCCCTTTGACTAAATCCAAACTTCACAAATCCCCTTACTAAAAGGATTTGTTTCATAAAACTTGTACTCAATCAAAAGGTCACACCCAAGGACCTAGGAGGAGAAGGGTAGCCAAGGAAGATCACTTTTGTTGGGAAGGATATAAGGGTAGTTAGTGGGGCAAAAAGATGATTTTGTTGACACACCTAAAAGAATTAGAATTCAGTTCATCCTGGTAGATTGTGTAAGATTCTACCCTTTCATTATTTTTCTTTCCTCAATTTTGCACAGTGATGTACTTGTACCTCTTCTATAATACTTATCACGTAACAGTCACTTGAATTCTCTAAGTTCTTTAAGGAAAAAGTCTATCTTTATGTTCTTCGTATGCTCCACAGTCCCTAGTCCCATACTTTGCACTCAATAAATATTCACTTATGCAATGAATATTTTAGCAACTGTTATCTGTAAGCATTATTTGTTGAATTATTATCATTTCCCACAACTTTCCTTTTTTCAATTGCTCTACTTCTGTATAGAGTACAATGATCTTCTCTATCATGTTTTCAAATGGGTATCATCATTGACTGTCATACTTCACCACTCCCTTCCCCCTTCTGATCAGTTGCTGTGTCTTATCAATTAAGTCTCGACATGATCTCTCATGCTCATTACTTTTTCCATTCACATTGACCCATAGGGTCTCAAGGGGCATGTGACAGTTGAACTGCTCCGTTACTCCATCTTCTGGTTTCAGCTGAACATCTTGGCTATTGTGTTATTTCATAATTTCTTTTCTCTCTTCTCCTCTCCTTTCCCCTCCTCTCTCCCTCTTCTGTTTCCTGTTTTCTCCTCTCCCTTGTGAAACCTATCTGCGATTTAGCTGTTACCTTTATGCATATGACCCATAGCCTGATCTCTTTGAAATTTCAGTCCTGAATCACAAACTGCCCATTGGGCATCCTAAATGGCATGCCCTAAAGGTATGACAAACTCTTTCTGTGTAATTCAAGAACACATAACCTTTCCCTTCAAACTTATCCTCCTCTAGACTTCTCTATTTCTTTCAACAACATCACCAGATTTCTCAGTCTTTCAAGTTTGCAAACTCAGCTCCTTATATCCTCACACTCTCCAAGCCCACATTGTCAGTATGGTGCCAAATCCTCCATATGTTGTTTCTACCTCCATTATTATATTAAATCTGTCCTCAGCTCTTTAGTCATATGGCCAAGAACTTATTTTAGGCTGTCATCATCTCTTGTCTGGACTGTCACAATAGCATACTAATTAGTTTCCCTACCTCAGACTTCTCCCTACTATCAGCCATCCTCCACAGAATTTTCCGTAAGCTTGGATATGACAAAATCATCTTCCTATTCAGTAAAATCCATTGACTCCCATTTGGATCCAGGATATAATATCAATTCCAATGTTGAACTTTTAAACCTATTTGAAACCTGGCCTCATGCTACATTTCAAACATCTTTATAGTTTAATCTCTTTCCAAAAGCCCTGTATAATCTGACTCAAATGGCCTTCTTGCCATTTTTTTCCAAACATAGATCTCCCCTTTCCATAACTTTATATTGTCTGTTTCCTATGCCTACAACGTATTCCTTCATCCATGTCTTATAGAACAACTTACTTCCTTCAAAATAACTGAAGTTCTCATGATAAAACATTCTATCCATCTCCAGAGAAAACTGTTGAACTCTAAGATTGAAGCATGTATTTTTTTTTTCACTTTCTTTGTTTTCCTTGCCTTTTTTGCCACATGGCTAATATGGAAATATGTTTTACATGACTAAACGTGTATAATGAATATCATACTGCTTGCCTTCTCAATGGGTGGGGGAAGAACTAGAAGGAGGGTGAGAATTTGCAACTAAAATTTAAAAAAAGAATGTTAAATTTTTAAATTACAAAAAAAAAAAAAATAGCTCAAGCACCACCATCAACACAATTCCCCAAACTACTAGTGTCCCTTTTCTTTAAACCTCTTTTCAAATTTTTCCTGTCTCTTTTGTATGTATGTGTATGTTGTTTGTGTATGTGAGACAGTTGTATTGCTATCCTTTATATATTGAAATGGCAAGTAGACAGGCAAAGATTTCAGACTTTAATATTGGTCCCACCATCTTGTGGACTTGGCTACTCCTCCCCTTAGGGTCGTATTTTATCTACTGTCTCCTTCTGCCCTTCCCCTTTGGGTAATGGATTTCCTTTCAAATTTGTCCAGTGTAATGGTATATATCTGCCTCAATTCCCGCCCAGATAGTCACTCTTAGAACATTGTTACTGATGTATTTGTCAAGAGAAACGACTCTAAAAGTATTGCCCCTACTCTGGAAAGTTATAAAAATGAATAAATAATTTTCTCCTCTAACTCTTAGTCCCCAGGCAGAAATTGAATTCTGGTGAAATATTGATATTTTAAATGTCCCTCTCTCTCCTCACAGGTACTCCCAATTATCTCTTTGATTTGGAAATTGAACAATAATGCACAATTTAGTAATCATTGTCGTTAAAATGATTTCTTATATTTGCTAGCTTAAAAGAAAAAAAATAAATGTGTATTTAATCACAAAATGAATAAGCACACTTTAAGAAATAAAATTTAGTCTACTGACCTGAGTGTACAAGAGAAATGATGAGATTAATGCTTATGCTGAAGAAAGTAATGGGAAGAAGATTGAAAAACAACAACAACCATCTGAGACATCACTGCTTTCTCTCTTTAGCCTAAATAGTCTCGACAACAAACATATCCACCTACACCAGATATTCAGAATCCAGTGCTGGAAACCTGGTGTCTTAAGGCCCTCACTCTCTTCCTAGTATTCCATAACTTCAATGACTTACATTTCTCTTGACTCTCTTACAGCTTCTTCCTTTATCTTTTTTTCCCAAAAAATACAAAGAATGGGATGGGAGGAGATTGTCGGTCAAAGTCAGGCTATCTGCCATTGTAGAGATCAGGATGAAACTCCTCAGGGAGATATCACTGGATAGGCTGAGAGATTACAGCTTCAGACTGGAAGGGATCTCTCTTTTGATCCTTTGGGTGATGACTGAGGGAAGCATGACTAAGACAAATCTACATATGTACATATTGTCCTTTGCCTCTCCACACCCCCACCCCCACTTTATTAAATGTACAAGATTTTACAACAAGTATGATGGTTTTGCATCTAGCAGGATGATGTATTTATGTGTTGATATAAATATCTCTTCTTACCCATAGAACCATGAGAGGACGTGGCCTTTCAAATCTGGGCTTAGTCTCATGAAAGCCCCTAACAGCTGATACATGCATCCTTTTCAAAGATGCATTTAAGATAAGAACAAATAGGACAATATTGCTAGCATGTTTTTAAATTTCACATTTTTTCAACTTGTACATAAGGTTTCCATAAAATCCTGTTTTATATACCATACTTTGAAATGTTTATGATTGTTGATGGCTTTTAAAATTTATAATTAAAAACATAGAAGTTAATTGATAGCCAGATAAATTGAGCAGTCTTCTCACACTGGAGAAAAATTTTCCCTCAAGTTTTTTCCTATGAAGCTTTAGCCCTTCCCACGAATCATCATTTCATGAGATGCCTATGTCATCCCCAAGGCATTCTAAATTCACTCCTCACTCTCTGGACTTTTCTAGCTCCTCCAGATCCAGCAATCTTATCCTTAGTCAGCAGTCTCTCTTCCGTCTTTCAGATCCCTTTTACATGGTGTCTTCCTCCATTAGAATGTAAGCTCCTTTAGAATAAGAGCTATCTTTTTAATTTTGTTATATTTTCATGTATAGTATTTAACATAGTGCCCAGAACATACTCATCAACTAAAAGACAGGCATTCTAGTGTTTTATACATTTATAGATGCCTTGATGGATAAATATAGAATCTGTAAATCTACTAAAACTTCGTTTTCTCTCCACCTTTAGTATTACTATTTTCTAGCTTCTCAAAGTATCTTGGAACCCTTTTCTTCTGAGTCCTCATTTAACTCTGAAGTTCTGTGGTTTCCATGTTCTTTATAGATGTACTCTGATGGTAGTTCATATGGAGAATGCCTTATTTTCTATAATTTGTTAGAAGCTAATAAATGTTATATCCTCATAAATGGAAGCTGAACTTGACATCCCCCAACATGCCATGCATGGAGGGATCTGGAGGGGTACATGGAAATAGATTAGTATAATAAGGTGAATGCTTGGCTTTTTTAGAGTTAATGAGTAACGTTTACTAAGGAGCTTGATTAATTATGTGAGGATTCATTACCAAGAACCATTTTTCATATCTGCATAATAAATTACAGGTGATGTACAAATAATTAATATCCATTTGAGTGAAAACACATTTGACCTGCCTCTGTTTATGGAAAGCTAAGTATGCATCACTGTGATCACTAATTAATGCTGGATGGCCCATCAGCTCCAGTGACTCACTATGCTGTGAGCAAAACAAAAGCTCTCACATCAAAAGTTGCATATAAATTACATGGATATTTTCCTATATAAAAAAAGACTGCATATATATTAAATTGTCAATCCAGCTTGTAAGGCCTTCTATATTGATCATCCACCTAATTTTCTAGTCTTATTTCTTATAATTCCCCCATCATGCACCCTTATTCTATTCAAGCTAGCCAATTTGCAGTCCTCCACGTAGCATTGTATTCTCTGCCTCCATTCATTTTTGCAGACTTTCTCCCTCATCTGTATTTCTCTCCCTCTTCATTTCTGCATCATAGCTTCCTTGAGGGAGAAACGCTATTCCAACACCACGTCCTATATAAGCCTTTCCTGATTCCTCCAATTCAACATTTTCTGTTTTTCCAAGTTACTTAGTACACATTGTACTTTCTTCCCCTCCCAACCCCAATTAGAACAGAAGCTCCCAAAAGGAAGAGACTCCATTCTTGCCTTTTATTTTGACCAGCACCTAAAATCAAGTATATATTACTTAAAAGTTGTTTATTGAACTGAATTGAAAGATCCCTTCATGTGGAAAATTTTCTTATATCTTCTTTAGTTAATTACTTGCGTTAACAATAGATTATATGCCTATTTTTGCCCATTATTTTGGTTTTAAACTATTATTTTAAAATAAATTATATTTTAAGTGGGATTTTATCAAGAAAAGGAGAAATAATATAAAAATGAAAAATAGCAAGAGAAATGCCTGAGTTTTCATGCCTAAATTCAGGTAGCATTATCATCCTCATCCTCATCATCACAAGAAAAAGAAGCATTTAGAGTATACAGCAAGTTAAAGTTGTGCTTTATGTAGAATATATTATCAGATTTAATAATGACTAATATTTATGTGCTGTTTTGAGGTTTGAGTAGTTCTTTTCATATGTTCATTTCTTCATTTCATTCTCACAACAATTCTATTTTCAATTCAATTCTATAAGTTGATGTTCTCATTTTCCCCATTTTTACTCATGAGAAACTGAAGCAAGTGACTTGCCCACTGGCACACAGATAGCATTAAAGGAAGAATTAGCTCCTTTCTGACTCCAATTCCAGTGTTCCATTGGTGATGCCAAATTGCCCCTAGTTTTAATTTATTAAAATCTGCATGTGGAATTTGTAGGACTGGGTTTTTGTGTGTTGCAAACCAGGGACAATTACCTTTACTTTTAAGTGCTTTAGTTTTCTTATTTTCAAAATGACATTCCTCAAAGTTCTATTACTCTTTAAGTCTATGACCCCATGTTCAGCTTTTCTTGAGGCATCATTGAGTTATAGGTAAAAAATGAAGAAAAAAAAAAACCCCTGCAATCTGCTTTATCTTCATGCTGTCCAACAGGGACTCCATGTAAAAGGAGAGGAGCCACTGTCATTGTATGACTTGAAAGTGAGAGGCAGAATAGATTTTTCTAATCTTTTCTCCCTCCACCTTCCTCCAAAGGAAACTTTCATTCTTGCCAAGAGGGGAAGCAGGAATTTGGGTCAGATGCCACCACTCCACTCTTTTCAGAGAGAGGGAATACTGTGCTTCAAGTATATGGCCTGTGGTATATGAATGGGTTCCATGTATATTCTGATCACTTTGTTATTTCTGGGGGAAAAAAAATGGGAGCCCAAGTTCTATATCCATGGCTTGATTCCCTTCCCTTCTAATACCAGTGTTCCACAACAAATATACATAGCAAGTAGAAAATTGTCCAATTTATTCAAATCGTAGTCAATTGAATTCAGATAAGGTTTATATGGGACAAAACAAACAACAGAGAATAAAGGAGTGAAATGTCAGCTCAATCAAGAGAAAGGGTCATAGATCTCACCCAACCTCATTAAAAGTTTCCAAAATAGCAATCTGAGAACAGGGACATAATGGAGACTGCTGACTCCTCCCATGTCTTCCTAGAATATTTTTCTTTAGCAGCCTACAGTGTGGTTTAGCTAGCTTCTTCTAGCTTCTTTCTTGAAGTTAGAAGATGACTTGAAGCTCACTGGAAAAAAAAAAAGAAACTTGCTTAGAGAGCCCCAAAATGGGTCTGCTCCTTGAAGAGTCTTCCAAGAGGGTACTGACACCAAAGAGACTGAAGGAAGACTAGATGAGATCTGAAGCTCTTGCCAACTCTGCTCCACACCTCACACAGGGCAGAGCATCATCTCCAAGAATAAGGAAAGGGTCTATGCCAATGGCTTTAGGGCAAAGGTTACATGAGTGATTAAAGTTAGATGAAATATTACCTATAGACAAATTGATTTCTCCGTATGGGATAGCTCCTCTTAGAACCTCCAGTTAAATAAGATACTCATACCAACCATGCTTATTCCTCTCCTGGTAGCATTCAGAATTTTCTCTGTTATTTCCTCTCTCCCCCTCTTTAGTTCCTCTTTTTGCTTCTTTTTATGTTCTCTGGCTCCAGCAGAATGCAAACTCCTTGAGGGCAGGAGCTGTTTTTCTTTCTGCTTTTATTTTTATTGACTTAGTGTAGTGCTCTCTTACTCTTCACTTAGAGTTAAAGCATCAGAATCCAGGTACACATTGTTGTTGAGTCATTGTCAGTCATGTCTAGCTCTTCAGAACCTTATTTTGGGTTTTCTTGGCAAAGATACTAAAGTTCTTTTGCCATTTCCTTCTTCAGTTTACTTTACATATGAGAAAACAAGGTTAAGTGACTTGTTGAGAGTCATACAGCTAGTGTATGAGGTCAGCTTTGAACTCAGGAAGATGAGTCTTTCTGACTCTAAACTCAGCACTTGATCCATTGAATGACCTTGCTCCCTGCCTGCACATAGTAAGGCTTACTAAATGTTATCCAATTGATTTTATACATGAGGAAACAGAGATTTTAAGCCACTGGTCTCAGATAACACATAAAGTGAGCTTTTGAGTAAGGATTTGAACTCAGGTCCTCCTGACTCTAGCTTAAGCAATATTTCTACTATACCACACATTAAAAATACTGAACCAACCCCATTAGATCTTCCTAAGGTAATAGGACAGACTATATCCATTTTAGAAATTATGGGTTTTTTTTTTTTTTTGCTTAGTGTAGATATAAGAGATCTATTAGTATGTTAAATAATTAATTGATTTCATAATTAGGTATCTACTTTGCTCTGGTCTTCACTATGCTTCCATAGGTTATTTCTTGGAGAAAGATAATTCATGATTATCCTACCACTCCCAGTTCTGTGACATAGTTGTTTATTCATTTGTCCACATTCATGTCTTACCCCTCACTTAGACTCAAAGCATCAGAAACCAGACAGAACATTCTCCATATTTGTGACATTATTCTCTTTCTCTCTGCCTAAAAGATGTAGTCCCCTAATTGGATTAAGGAAGAAGGCTCCATTTAAAGCTCTCTCTGCTTAGATGAACAATGCCTTTATGGGCTAGTTGTATAACCTCGAACAATTTCAGTTGCTTTATCTGTAAAATAAGAATGCCAATGTCTGCCTTGGCTATTTGGGGAATAGGATCCTAAGAATTTTTGTTGTGTCTCTAGAGAGACTGACATCACACAAAGGCTTATGGGACAAACAGATGCTGTTAACACGATGTAACTATGGGGAAATGTGTACTTATGTGAAAGAACGTGGATCTTAGGAAGCACAATGGAAAGATCAAATTGAAATACTTGTTTCTAAAATAGTCAAATCAAATCTCAGTCACCATTTCTAACTAATAATAAGTTCATTAAGCACATAACTTGTATGTGTTTCTCTTTTTGTACACTACTGAACCTCCCCCTTTACCTTTCAACCATATACTCATTCTGATTTATTCTCTGGCTTCTTACTCTGGTTGTAAGGCTAGACCTTGGCCATACATACTCTACCTTGGCGGTGGGCGTGGGGCATGAAGGAGAGGAGAATATGGTTCTGAGGACAGTTTGATTGTCCATGGTGTGAGCCATCCCTTGTGTACAAAACAATAAAAATATCTTGGCTAGGAAAGGAAAATGCAGGGCACTGAATTAATTCTCTGTCATACCCCATGAAGTTGTTGTGAGGTTCAAATGAGACAATATACATAAAGCAATTTGCAAATGTTATAGCTCTACATAAATGTCTGTTACTGTTGCTTCTTCTGTCTCCTTTTCCATATATTTCATCTAGTAGACATGTTATCATCATTTCATACAACTTATGTTGATACATAGAGTTCTGAGACATGATCCTCAATAATTCACATTTAAATTTGACTTGCCCCTGGATAATGGCCCATCTGACAATGGGCAACTCATCTAACTTTCCTCAGTGTCAATTTCATCCTCTGGAAAAAAGAAAAGAAGAGAAATGGCCACTAAGGTCTCTCCCAGCTCTAAATCAATGATATGAGGAAGATGATAGTCTCATAAACACTAGTGGTCCCAAACCTCAGAGATCAGAGCTCTCAATTACCATATTTTTTGCTCCCAGGGAAGGAAGCAAGAAAAGTACACATCAAATATACAGTCTATGTAATTCATTTTACAAACCTTAAAGTACCATATAAATTCAATCTGTCAGTCATCTATTCATCTATCATTTATCTTTCTATAATTATCAGCATCATGTTTACTTTTTTTCAGTTATTATATAGGAAGGAGTTAAGACAGTGTCCCATGGCATATGGAGGGAGAGAAAATAAACATATCCAGACATATTATCACAATGCTTTTTGGGGGGAAGGGTCTGTGTCAAAGAGGATGGAGGTTATAGAAAGGTGAGGACAAATGGACTTTAAATATTGTTACTGACCCCTAAACACAGTGTCCTGGAAGAGATTCCTTATCATTCCATTCTGTGGGTGTTAATACAGCTTCAGCCCACATTGTTTGGCCACATGCAGATGGATTCGTGTTCCTATTATCAAAAGTCTCCATTAAGTCATGATTTATGAGGTCAAATGGGCTGGAAAAAAAGTGTTACTTTTGTTTATAAAAATGGGGCAGTGATTTAGTTTCTAGTGATCTATATGGCATCCTAGTTCTCAAATTTATCTTTCTTCACTTGAAACCAGTGAAATGAATTGTTGGAATGAAGCTTCACAAATCAGGACTTTTCCACTTTTAAAATCCTCTCTCAAAATGAGTGCTGTTCAGGAGAGAAACTTAGTGTCTTAAAAATCATAGTTTCCTAGCTCACTGCATGAATAGATAAAAGTTCTGATGAATGCTCTTGCTGTGGCCTTTTGATCAGAAATATGTCATTTTGAGAGTCGAAGAATCTTAGCTATCCATTGGGCCTTAGAAAGCTCTCCTTGGTCTTTTTCTGATGTCATCTCTGCTTATTTTCTTTCCCTTTCTTTATGATCTTATATTTGTTTTCTATTGGCTTATTTAGTGTGAGTGTTTCTCACTCCCATTCAATGGGAGGTCAGAGATAATACTGCAGGCATCACCTTGTAAATCTTTCACTTTTCCAGGCTATTTAATTCTCTTGGTGGACATGGAAACGGCTAGGCAGGATTCTTTGCCCAAAAGAAAAAAAGGTAAGGAAATGAACCTCCCTTAATTTGGTGACAAGATGAAGAACTATGGAGGTACAATGTTGTATACTTTTGTATTTCCCTAAAATCCCTCCCTCTTCTTCTTTCAGCTATTACTCTTGAAGTCACTATCATCCTCATAGTTACCCACCTTAACCATTTTCAGGGCTACGAAGGAAGACCCTGTGCCTCTGCTCCCTAATTGTTCATCCAATTTGTGAGTATCTCTCCCTCATTAAAGCTGCCTTGTTCTACTGTTTTATTAAGCATTCTATGTTTCCTTCTATAGAACGTTGGCACTCCAAAGCATCCTAAATCTATGTCAAGCCATCTGGTCAGTCTATGTAAATATTGTTGCTATTAACATAATCTCTTCTTGTCAGGTAAAAATTAAATGCAAAAAAATCCTCAACTCTCTTTACACCCACCCACAAAAATTGGGGAAATAAAGTATAGTTTCCTTTTAGAAAAGGGCCAGGGGCCCCAGATGCAACTATAATTAATCTATGTATATGGATTTTATATAATATATTATTTTCCCAAAGCTAGTTTGCCAGATCTTGTTTTCCTAACATTAAAATTCATTTTATTTTATTCTTTGTGAATCTGATTTCATCAATTAATCAAAGAGCTAAATTTATATTCACATATAATCTGAGCTAATATATTAAAAATTTCAGTTCCCCAAATTCTGTTGATTATTCATTTAAAAGACTTTAATTAGGGATACAAAATCAACTCTGAAGAGTTAAATTGCCCAATTTTTTGCCTTTGCAAATACATTCTCAAAGATCTTATTCTATTTAAATTCTTCCCTAAAAGAAAGTTGAAAAGATGTTTCAATTTTCATTAAGTGTACAATTTTGGATTCTAGACGCCTTTGTTTCCCAGAGCCACATGTTCAAGGCAAAGAACTGAATCACTGCCAGAGAGCAAAAGCTGTGTCTAGGTAAAGATAAAATGTCCAGATGAAAAATTCAGTAGACTCTCTGTATGTTTTGTGTATTAAACTACTTTGATACTTTGATGGAGCTATTATCATTCAGGAGAAGGCATGCTTTCTGGTGGTGCCCCTAGCAATACATGTCTTTTCCTCCTCTGAAAGTCTCACTTTTATAATTCTGTAAATTCTAAAAGACCATCTACTGAATGCACTAGCAGGTTTTCTCTGGATCTGTACATATTGCATGGATACTGACACCCAACTCAGCCTATCCATGGGTTCTCATTCATTTAAGCCAACTGACCTGCCCATTTCCTTCTCTCATCTCACATGTCCATGAAGTTCTCTTAGATGACTTCAGTCATAGTAGGTAGCACCAACAAAAGGTGAAGTCTACTTGGACTCATCGCATGCCTTCCATTAACCTTTATGTCACCTGTACTTCTGAATCTTCTGAGTCTTAATGTTCTCTTAGTTGTAGTCATGTAGCATGATAAAGGAGAATGCTAGTGTTGAAAAGATTGGCTATTTTTCTAGGGAAGACTGTAGGATTATTTTAAATACTTTACAATTTTCCAAATAAAATTTTACTACCTTTTTCCTCCTATTTCATTCTTAGTCTAGCTCCTCAGGAGTGTCTGGACAAGATAAGTACTGATAAAATACCTCAGTGGACTATCAATCACTCTGGATGAAATCTGTGGGAGAACAGTCCTAGGAAGGGCATGATAGCTATCTTAACATCTCTAACTGGCTTCACTTATAAGAAAGATTGGACTTGTGGTTTTGGGCTCTAGAGAGCAGAATCAATAGGAGGGGACAAGTTTCATATTGCAATGAGAGAAACCTTACTAACAAACAGAATAATTCCTAATTGAAAAGAGCTGCCTTGAGGGTCATTTATTCCTGCTTGCTGGAGGGTTAAATTATGACTATTTGATTTGTCCTCAATTTTATTGATCAAAATGAAAGGGAACTATTATTTCTTATTGATAATTATTTTGAATAATTATGCTTAATATTTAATGAGAAATAATAATTAAATAGATGTAATTCTAAAATAGCAAATATATAACTTTATATAGAACTTAAAGTTTTGCAAAGTGGTTTAGACAAATTATCTCATTTGATCCTGCCAATAGCTTTATAAGGCACATTCTATCATTACTCCCATTTTACAGATGAGGAAATTAAGGTTGTAAGAAGATAAATGATTTGCCCAAGGTCAAGAGGCTAGTAAATATCCAAGGCAACATTTGATTGGAAGACTGAGAATTGTTCAAACCATATCTGAACAGACATTCCTTTTACGGGAGTTCTGAAAATGTCATAGCTTTAATGTCTTGTGAAACATTTTATACTCATTATCTCCTCTGTGTTTTATGACTATGCTGGGAGGTAGGCATAAGAGTTGTTATTATCCCATTTTATGGAAGAGGAAATTGCAAGGTCATGGGCTATCTTTTGCCATTTTTTGTATCCTTAGCACTAAGCACAGTGCCTGGCATATAGTAAGTTAATAAATCTTTGTTGATTATTTTAATTTTTTATTTAAATATTCAATAATAATTATTTAATTAACAATTAATGACCTGATCAATTAATGACTTACCTATATGTGCTACTGTAGGGAGAACAGAGATCTTACTCCCTCTTCTCTGGATCCACTCTAGAAACGTGGGGATGAGTAATCACTTTTAGACACCGAAATGGCCTACACTCTAATGAGTGCTCTTAGGCCCACCCTTTGAGGGGATTTCTCCATACTTGAATGGAAAAGACAGTGTGTCACTGCAACATCTAACAACCTTCCTACCCACAAGTCCATCAAGTACCCTTTTTCTCTCCTTAGAGAGAAAACTCTAATCAATGATTCTCTTAGTTTTGAAGGTTTATAATAACGTAAAATTAATAGCCCCTTGGTCCTGAATTGGGTGTACATAGAGACAATAAAGCCCTTCTTCCTTGGAGAATCAAACAGATCTTACTTTCTGTCACTTTATCAAAGACCTGCTGTTTTCCCTCTCCTCCTTTGAAACTACCCAACCACAAACAAAATGCATGCAAACCATAGAAGTTGTGATTGATCAAATGTTTATCTGAGCTGGCTGTTACACCAATTAAAACAGAAAGTGTACATTAACTATATAGAACAGGAAAACTTTGAAATCAGGCACTGAATGTCCTCTCAGACAATGCAAGCAGGGTGTGGGAAAATGATAGACTTTTCATTGATAAATTCTCCCAGATGGAAAGTCTGTTATTATAGGTAGTGTAGCTGCTGTCTCCTCGAAGTCTATGACTGTCATATATAACTGTTGAGGTCGATATAGCTACAGTGTTTTAAGCTCTGGTAATATTCCCACTATAGTCATGTCACTTCCATGACCAGTCTCCCTTTCTCTTGTCTTCTACATTCTCTTGATTCTCATCCCAAAGCAGAAGCAAATCCAAGCTACCTCTACTGTCTCACTGGCACAGTTCAAACACCTGTGGCATGGAGGAGGCCTTCTTTCTATTCCACATTCATACATATCATCTCTCCAAGACTCTTTCTTTTTTAGGTTGGGGAAAAAAAGGTAAAACTCTCATTTAAAGCAATTCTACCTTCAGCTCCTGCTTTATCACCTGAAAAATTATTCTGATCCATTAGCAGAATTTATTCTTTGGAACCTATCATTCTTTGTCAGAATGGTCCCAGATGTATAGGAGACTGGATTTGAACCCTTTATTTCTTGACTATGATTTCAACACTCTCCCTATTACCCTATGCTCCTTTTCTCCATACACTATCAGAGAATAAATCCATTGAAAGCTTTGAAGAATATTAAGTATTCCTGATATCCAGTCACTGGGGAACTTCATACTCATTCTAGTCTTCCATTCATACCTCACTGGGGCCAATGTTCTTAGCTAAGTTTTATGATTTGTCTACCAGAGAGTCTCAAATGTAGATCACTCACCTCTGCTCTTCACTTCAGATAATTCCAGTCATTGTCTGGGGATGTGTGGATTTGTGGATCTACTAATTAGAACTTAATTCTTAGCTTCCTGCCATTGACTGACCTGACCTCCTTTTGAAATTGTTTTATCTCAATAAGCATTTGCAAACCATAAAAGTTCAAACTTGAACTTTACCTTCTAGGCTTAATTTTTCATGGAAAGAGATGTACATGTTGCGATTTTGTGTATAACATTTTTGTCCAATTTAACATCAATAATAAGTGAATAAAAGGTAATCTAGCCAATGAAAGAAATTTGTAAGCATAAGCAATATACATCTATTATATGACTGTATACTTTCTTCAATGGAGTTGCTCTTCAATCGGGTCTGATGCTTCATAATTCCATTCGGGGTTTTCTTGGCAAAGATACTGGAGGGATTTGCCATTTCCTTCTCCAGCTCATTTACAGATGAGGAATCTGAGGAAAATAGGACTAAGTGCCTTTGCCTATGGTCACACAGCTAGTAAGTGTGTGAGGCCAGATTTGAAATCAGAGAGATCAGTCTTCCTGACTCTAGGCCCAGTGCTTCATCCACTGCACCACTTAGCTGCCTTAGTTGTATACCTATCACTGCCCTAAGCCCTGGATGTAGCCTGATCCATGTGAATGATCTAGTACCAGGATTTCCAAGGAATATACAATTGAGTCTCCCCTAGAGAAGGCAGAGGAAAATAAAACACAGTTTACATTGGAGGTTTGACTAATACTTCCCAAACAACTAGTAACCAAAGGCACATAAGGGAACTCTGGAGTCGAAAAGTAAATTTAATCATTGAACATAAACATGCAACTTAGGGGCTGCTGCAGGTTGTCACTCAGGAGGGAAGATGCTTCCCCATCTGAGCTATCTAGTCCTTGATGGGGACTTCTGACCTTGCCTGACTGCAGCTAATCCATCATATAGAAGAGTGAGTGAAATTTTCAGTTAGATGCATCACAATTGCATTTCCTAGTAGTCTTTTCTCTCGGACCTTAACTACTGTTGTTTGTTGCAACTATTTAAGATCTTCTCTTGCTCCCTATCACCAGTCATTGTCCGAATCACAGGTGCTTTGGGGAAAGACAAAGATCTCGGAGTTTGCTTTTTCTTTCTATAAATGGTAATCCAGTGCGAAGCCAAGTCATCTGCCCATAGAAAACTGTCTAACAAATATGTGCCTCCCCCACCCCTAAAAAAAGGAATAAAAAAGGACACTATAGCTATTTAAAGTGACATTTCAAAAGAAAGTTTAATTCTGTTTTAAAGCAATGTGGCCATTGGACTCCAAGAATCTTCAAAGCTACATGTTGGTAAGAATACTTACCAGCAATACATTCTGCTATTTTTCTTGTCCCCATTCTAATGAATTCATGTAAAGTTCATGGCCCAAATGCAACATCTTCAGTCACTACCTGTCTTCTCTTCACTCTCTTTCCCCAGAAAACACATTAGCTTTCAAATTCTGAAGGCAAAAGTCAGGGACCTTTTGCTCCAATCTATCTTTAAGGTGTCAACATGTTGAAAGTTGATGTCCCCAAAGCAGCACAGGGGCGAAAAGATAATATTTTATTCGGCTCTTTGTTGAAATGGACCATTTCTCATGTTGCAGGGCCTTTCAGAGTGACTGTTCAGGTTCTACTTGCTTGTCATTGTCTTCCCGTGAGAAGAGCACTACATGAAAATAGATGCCTTATAGAAATCAGGGACCAATTTAGCAAATCTGTCAAGGCTGGAAAAGCATGAAGTGACAGCAGGTCAATAACTTAGCTCTTTGGGAATTTGAACACGGGGCTGCAAATCATTTGAATTCCAATTACCTTTACAGTCCTGGAGATATATATTTTTTCAAACAGCCAAAGTATGGACCTGGCCATAAATACAACGTGTCTAACTGTGCAGCTCCTGTGAAGCCTCAGTAAAAGCATATTTGTATTTAGCACAGAGTGGACAGTTTTGTAGGGGAGGTATTTGTTCAGGTCATGGTGTGTTCAAGAAAAAAAAATAATAACACACACTTCTATCGCAATTTAAACTCTGTAATGCACTTTTCTCATAGCACTATAAGCTAGGCGAGAGTAATAATGAATCATAGTTATTTTTCTTTTGAAGTTCTTTTATGTCTCATTCAATTTCTTTTTCTGCAATGGAGTCATGCAATTGGCTTATTTTTGTATGGTCACTTTGGGTATTTGATTTTTTGTAAGTATTTATGTTTCATATTTATGGATTTTGATGGCATTTAATTGAAAAATATAGTTATAAACTTTTCTTTATTTCTCATTTATCTATTTTGAATCTCTTCCCATGTTTCATTTTTTTTTTTGCAAGTTGGTTAGCTTTTTTTGTGGCAGATTCACTATAAAATGGTTTCTCTAATGTGTTAATCTTCTAAAAGTTCCTAAATTTGTGTGCTAAGTTTTTGGTGTTTTTAAGTCTATCTCTCTTTTTGATTTTGGGAATTTTAATTTTTGTTTTTCTTTGTGATGTCTATAATTTTCTTCATTAGTTGTATGCTCAAATCTGTAATTTCTTCCTCTCTTTTTTGATGAAAGTGTAGATAGATAGATAGTTATATGTATGTATTGATGGGTGGGTGGATGGATGGATAGAATGATAAATAGATAGATATAAGGGGGGGGAGAGAGAGAGAGAGAGAGAATATGAATGAGAATATTTGGGAATATTTCCCTTACTTATTACTTTGGTTGCCCTTAATGAGAATACATTCAACGGTTCTCAAACTTTTTGGTCTCAGAACCCTTTTATGTGAGGACTTCTCAATCAAAGATCTTTTCTTTATGTGAACTATATCTATAAGATATTAACATGTTAGATATTAAAACATATTTGTATCTCAGACTATACTTCGAGAACAATTGTATTAGAAAAACGAAGAATTTTAACAATTAAGAAGTCCAAAATGGACAGTGAGGGAATAAGAATGAATGACAAACTAGCAATTTTGAGTATTTACAAGCTATTGTAAATCCACTTGGTGGCACAGTAGATAGAGTGCTGGTCATGGAGTCAGGAAGAACTTAATTTATATTTAGCCTCAGATACTCACTAGCTGTGTGGGCCCTGTCAAAACTTTGAACTTCTGTTTGACTTAATTTCCTCAAATATAGAATGGAGATAATAGTAGCATTTACCCTTCAGGGTTGCTGAAAGGAATAAATGAGATATCCGTAAAAAAAATGCTTAGAACAGTTCTGGGTCATAAAAGACACTATATAAATGTTTATTTCCTCTTTCCCATATGCATTTTTTCTTCCTCCCCAAATTTCAGAAGACCTTTTTTTTTTTTTAAATTCTATTCTTCTTAACTCTAGATGTGGTTCACTGTTATGAAGGTGGTTCAGTGACAATTCTTTATGTATATTTGTTCAGCTATTGAAGTACCAAAAAGATGACTTCATATATGGCTCTTGCGTTTCTGTCATTTCTTCTTGACAAATAAAAATTTTAACAAGTCCTAGCAGGACTGCCTGTTGTCTTCAGAAGGCACCATTTCTTACTTATCAATTTCTAAAACTTTCAACTTTTCAACTCTTGAGATGCTAGAGACAAGTCTTTGATGTTCCCCTGATGCTGGAATAGTCAAAGTCTATTGAAAAAAATTTTTGATTGCATCTTAAAAAAAAAAAAAAGCTTCTCCCAATTGTGTAGATATAGGTTACATCTTCACGATAACCTAAGAGAGAAAGAAGTAGATGAGAACAGTTTTCTTCAGATCAGCAGTAGTCAAACACACAATGCCCTGAGACTGATTCTATGGCTATTTTTGTTATCGCCCAGGACCTTCCTCCAGTATAATGTTCTGCTCTAATCTTAACAATAGATTCAATTCTTTTTAGTTAAAAATCATCTATAAGACAAGGCATATTGTTAGATAATAAAGATACACAGACAAAAATAAAAACTGCCCTTGCCTTCATGAGGTTTATATTCTACTCTAAGTTGAAAGTGATGAAAAATAGACTAGAAGTGAACCATAGAAGAAAAATGCGACTGGTTTAATTGCTTGTATATTGTCTTAATAGAAGAGGTAAATGATCTAAGGGTACTTACATTCAAGAAAAACAGATCAAGCAGGTCTCCTTTAAAATAGGTTTCAATCATTCCAGATGAGACATCATCCTTTCATATACAAACATATACAAAATCCTAAGGATTCAGGTCAAAACCTATATACACTTTCTTACCCTCTCCCATTCTTGTTTGCTTCTATCCATGCTTGTCTTCTTTGACTCTGCTTTTGTCCCTTAGGATGTAAACAGGTGCTGCCTTTACATACTAATTATGCTTTACATACTCAACTAAAGATCTTTCCAAATGCATTGTCCAGCCTGTATAACTTGGTGCACTTGGGCATTAAAATAGCAACTGATAATATGACAAAGTCTGTTGAGATACACCATTTACATCACTTGAAATTTTGATTCTTCAGAGAATGTATTGTTCCACAATTCATAGACATAACTAGGTAGTTATTGGATAGAGTGCTAGGCCTGGAGTTAGAAAAACCTTGAGTGCAAATCCTACTCTGACTCTTACTAGCTTTGGGATACACAACAAGGTATCAATCTTTTCTCAGTCAGTTTAATAAGATCACCTCCTTCACAGTGTGGTTGTGAGGAAGAAATGAAATAATATATAGAAAGCATTTTGTGAACCCAAAAATATTATGTAAATGGTGACTCTTATGCTTATTGGGAAAAATATATATATATTGAGTTTATTGGGTCTTTTGATGATTAATTCCTGATTGAAAAGAAAATTTTAAAAAATGAGAGTCTTAAAAAATGAGATGTTTTCAAGGCATAGCTTGGAGTCAATGAGAATATTGTCCATGTCCTCATTTGAACCTGAACTTAAAGTTTAGAGAATTTATTGAATAGACTACTAATATGTTTCAAACAATATGAGACTTTAATGAAGAGTTGGAGGAGGAGTAGAGAGTAGAGGTAGGGAGGAAATTTGGAACTGAAAACAAAATAAAATTGTATTAAAAATAATTTGTCTATTTGATGTGTGAGAAACAGATATCAGATAGTACAAATACTACATGAAGATTAGAGAAGGAGGGAAATCAGATAATTCTATTCCTTAGTGTGATTGAGTCAGTGATTTCAAGGTATGTGGAATGTTTCTGTGATTCAAGCAAGATTATTAGGTATTAAAAGATATTGACAGTAGCAAAGTAGGGATTTTAATATTGGGAAAATCCTGGAATGGAAAAGTGACTAGCCTATTTGTCAGTCTCTATATATGCCATTCTACCTCCTCCTTTTTTGATTTTGCTCAGTCTGTAGCTCATACCTTGACCGATCTCTGTCAGATCTCTGCCCCTTGCAACCCCACATTTTCTCTTGGGCTAGACCAAATGTTACCTCCTTCAAAAGGGCTTTTTCCTTTCCTCGAATTATTAGTCCTGTCCCATTTTGGGGAACTGATTTTTATATAGGTTTGTATGTATGGTTTTTATGAACATGATATATACCCATAATTAAATGAGTTCCTGGATGGCAAGAACTACTTTGTTTTGTATATATTTCTACCACGCTTTGCATGCTATCTTTTCCATAGTCAGCATTTAATACTTCTTAATTATGTCTTAGTAACTGTTGTACTTCTGACAGGCTAAAACTGTGAACGTTAAGAAAAACTCCTTATAGGAGGCGACAAGTGAGCTAAACTGAGAAGGGAGCTATGGATTCTAGAGGCAGAGGTAAGGAAGGAACACATTCTAGCCATAAAGGACAGTCTAAACAAAGACACAGGAACTAGAAATGGAATGTATAGGAAAGAAAATAAGAAAAACAGTTTGCCTAGAAGATAGAATGTAGAATGTGGAATTTCACAACTTTTCTATCCTCTTTCTCAAACAAATCTAATAAAGAAAAATTTATTTGAATATAATACCTCATAGACTTGTGATGAAAGTCCTTCATGAAAACGTAAAATCTTATAGAAATGTGATATGATTATTATATATTCTTATATTCATCTTTTTATGGCATTAAGAAAGAAACAGCCCCCTAAAGTATTTTTGTATTTAATTCTTTAAACACAAATAGAAAAAAAGAAAATGAGCTATTTTTTAACTTAATCAAAGTATTATCATTTATGTTTATAACATTTCCCCAATATAACAAAATGAGACAATTCTAGTAGGAATTGAGGCACAATGAATGGAATGCTGGATTTGGAGTCAGGGAGATCTGAATGTAAATCTGACCTCAGATACTTACTAATTGTGTGGTCCTTGGGCAACTCATTTAACCATAGTTTGCTTCAGTTTTCTCCAGTGAAATGGTTGTGATAGCACCTACTTTCCAATGTATTATGAGATTCAAAGAGATAATAGCAGAGTGCCTGGCACCTACGAGGCATTATATAAATGCTTATTCCCTTCCTTCATTTCCTTCCCTCCCTCCCCACTTAGGACTATGGAGGTGATATACACCTTCTCCTGTTCCCATATGGTTTTTATTTCTTCTATCAGAATTCTGAATTTTGAAAGATTTCTATTCAACATACTTTGGAACTCATGAACATTTTATAAGATACCATATAGTTAGTAATTTTCTAAATATTTTATGGAAAAATGCTATTTCTGAGCAATTATAGGACATTATTTCATCTGTGATAGTGTTCTAGTTCCAGGATAGTATAGATATTGGATTTGCAAGGATAGTTTGGAGCCTATGTTTATACTAGAGGAGTTTCTGTCAGTTTCTGAAGCATAGTGAACTTCTGGTATTTGACTGTAGTCCTTGATTATGTCTTTCTGGGTCATTCTGATACTTAAATTTTTGCAACTTGTTGTAATATTTGTAATATTACTAGCATTTTCTTGTATAAATTGCATTGATAAATAAGTTCAGCCTTCTTAGGGAAAATGTTTCTATAATTTCTAGTGATAGTGACCTGGTTCTGGGCAGTTATAGAACCCTACATTTTTATCCTATTTATGGGTCTTTATTTCTCTGTTTGTATTTTTTACTTTTTTAAATTAAATTTTATGTTTATTTTTAGTTTACAACATTCATTTCCACAAGATCTTGAGTTACAAATTTTTCTCCCCATCTTTCCCCTACCCACCACCCCAAAATAGCTATCCCACTGAATACTCATTCCCCCAATCTGCTATCTCCTATATCCTCCCTTATCCCCCTCCAACTTTCCTGTAGGGCAAGATGGATCTCCTTACCCCAGTACCTGTATATCTTATTTCCTAGTTGCATGTAATAATAATAATAATAATAATAATAATAATAATAATAATTTAAACATTTGATTTTAAAACTTTGAATTCCAAATTCTTTCCCTTCTTCCCTCATCATCCACTCTTACTAGAAAGATAAATGATTCATTATAGGTTGTACATGTGTAGTTACACAAAACATTTCCATAGTAGATATATTGCAAAAGACTTACTATATTTCCCTCCATCCTATCCCAACCCCTACTTGTTGTATTGTGTACTTTGACCCTGTCTCTTTTCAAAAGTGTGTGCTTCTAACTATCCTTCCCCCTCACACACACACAATCTGCCCTTCCTTCTATCATCATCCTTCTTATCCACTTCCGCCTGCTTTCATGTAGGGTAAGATAACCAATTTATTGTGTATGTTATTCCCTCCTTAAGCCAAATTGAATGGGAGTAAGATTTACCCATTACCTTTTGCCTTCCTATTCTTCCCCTCTATTACAACATTTTTCCCTTGCCTCTTTTATATGAGATAATTTACTTATGTTTCTCCATATCTCCTGTCATCATATTCCAGAATATCATATTCCAAGCCCTTCTGTCCCTTAATTTAGAAGCTGCTAGATCTTGTGTTATCCTGATTGTGTTTCCACAGTATTAAAATTGTTTCTTCTTGACTGTTTGTAATATTTTCTCCTTGATCTGGGAACTCTGGGAACTGGCTATAATATTTCTCTGAGTTTTCTTTTTGGGATATTTTCAAGACATGATTGGTGAATTCTTTCAATTTCCATTTTGCCCTCTGGTTCTAGAATATCAGAACAATTTCTCTTGAGAATTTCTTGAAGGATGACTTCTACTTTCTTTTTTTGATCATGACTTTCAGGTAGTCTAATAATTTTTAAATTATCTCTCCTGGATCTATATTTCATGTCAGTACTTTTTTCAAGGAGATATTTCACACTGTCTTCTATTTTTTCATTTGTTTGTATCTATTTAATAGTATCTTGATTTCTCTTAAAGTCATTAGCTTCCATTTGCTTCAATCTAATTCTGAAGGAATTATGTTCTTCAGTGAGCTTTTGAAATTCTTTTTCCATCTCGTAAATTCAGCTTTTTAAGGCATTTTCCTCCTTATTGACTTTTTGTGCTTCTTTTGCCATTTGAGTTTATCTATTTTTTAAGGTATTATTTTCTTCAGTCAGGTTGTTGACTCTCTTTTCATGATTTTCTTGCATCATTTTCATTTCTCTTCCCAATTTTCCCTCTACTGCTCTTACTTGATTTTCAAAATTCTTCTTGATTTCCTCCATGGCCTGTAAACATTTCATATTTTTCTTGGATCCTTTTGGTGCAGGGATTCTGACTGTGTTGTCTTCCTCCCATTCCATGCTTTCATCCTTTTTGTCGCCCCAAAAAGGAATCGAAAGTATGATTGCTCTGCTTGCTTTGCTTCCTTTCCTTGCTCATGTTGCCATTCAATTATTTGTCTTTTGAACTCTTTGCCATGGTAGAACTCTTCTTCCAGAGAGGAGAGCTTTGTCCTAAATCACTGGATTTTTCACAGTTGCTGGAGCTATTGGTTGTGTGCCATCTCTGCTGCCCCCACAAGTTCTGGCTCAATGGACACCCACCTTAGGACCACCACCCAAGATTATGATCCAGATCCAGGCAGGTCAAAGCAAGAGCCATTAACCTCAGAATGATCACTTGATCCCCCTAAGATTTGCAGGCCAGTAACTCTGAAGCAGCCATGTGGAGGTGGCTTCATAGCCGCTGTTCCTTCACTGGTTCTTGCTCCAACAACAGAGGCTGGACAATACATCATTCCCTCCAGTCCCAACAGAGTTCCACACCAACCTTTTACTTTTTCTTTGGCATTTATGGGTTGATATTTCTGGAAACTGCCACAGCTGGTGATCCATTTTCTTGAGATCCACTCCAGCCATTGCTAATTGGGGCTTCCCTGGGCCTGAATCTGTGGGCTCACTCAGGGCTAGGCTTGGTTCCCAGCATGCTGTGATGAACCCTTTCTGTAGGTCTGCCTGGCTGCCTTCAGCAGGAGATTTGTTTATCTTTTTCACTTTGTGGCTTCTGTAGCTCTAAAATTTGTTTAGAGTCATACTTTATAGGTATTTGAGGTGGTTATGGAGGGAGTTCATGGAGTTTTCCTGCTTCTTTGTTGCCATCTTGGTGCCAACCCTCAAATCCTGCATTTTTATATGTATATTCAGACAGTTCAATCATTTGTTCAATGTTTGTTGATGTTATGTGAATTGTGTACATAGAAGACCTTTTAATTCTACCCATTCATATACTGTAATTGCATAGGGACTGTACAAAGGTAAGTCATTTTTAGTTAGCTTCAAAAAAATCCAGTGATATACATTTGCTCTTAACCTTTGCTTTTGTGAAGTAAGGTTTTTTTACATAAATTATTTCTGATACGTATATATGCATACACACAAGTGTAATACATAATATATATAATATATATGTTTAGCCAAAATCTTTCTCCTTTCGATGAGAAAATGTTATTCTTTCTATAGTTATTTTTCTGTGAGAGATCCTGAGATTTGTAAATATTATGTGGATTTTTATTATTCTATTTTGTGTTCTTGATTTTGATAATATAAAAATATGTTGACCACTATTCTGCAGGTTGTCATAACTAATTTTTTTTAACATTGAGTTTTGATGCCAAGTTTCCAGTTATCATTGTTGTATGACTACCACCATTAATATCATTATTTGGACTTCTAATTATGTACAGAATGCCTAGTGAGAAATTTTCCTCATCTGAAAGAGATTGGCAATTTTTTTTCAATTCATCATTTGAGAAATTTCCCGTTGAAAGGAAGTTCTTAAGTGATGTGCCCAGTGACACAGAAGTCATATGTGTGTTGCCCATGGGATTTTAACCCAAATCTTCTTGAATTTGAACCTGGCCCTCTATTTTCCATGTTATGTCATCTCTGAGGCATTGCCATTGATGCTGCTATTGCTAATAATGACAACAACAATGGTGACGATGATGGTGATGATGATGATGATGATGATGATGGTACATGATAACTTCAGAAGTTCTGGGATATATGATGTCTTTGATGCAGGCACTCCCTTCACTTAGATTGCTACTTCTCTTTATTTTGATAAATAGTCTTCTTAAGTAGCTATAACTTAAATATTCATCATTTTGCTACAAACCTGAATGTAGAACTTTCTGAAGGTAACTAGGAAGATCCTTGAACAGTATAAATTGTCTGGATTTGCTGAAAGTCTTTGCAGCTTTGTTGACCTATGACATCCCTTTTTTCAAACATGTTAACTATCTAATGTATGCAAGTCATCATATTATGCCTTTCTTGGATCAGAGAAGTGAAAATGAAATAGTTCTATCCTCATGGGGTCTATATTTTATTCCTTTGTAATGCCATGCACCAGCAGATTCCCAAAGGAATGCTACTGTGAACAGCCTTTAGAGTTCAGATTACAAAATATAGTGAACACTCTGTTTATTCCATTACAAATCAAGACAAACATTCAAAACATTATAATATTCACAAC
>CM053589.1:187497755-187520787 GCA_028646515.1 Pseudochirops corinnae | reverse complement strand
TTGAGAAGAGTTGTGTGATTTGGCCAGATGAGACTCTGGGCAGCCGTTAAGCCACTCGGCTGTGAAAAACCCAGATGTTGGTGCTTCCCTCTCTGCTAACTGAATAGGTAACTGATGTAACGGTCAGGCGCTGGAATCCATCTGCTGATCTGTTTTTCTGTGTGTTTGTAACTTGTGTTTGCATTCTCTGAAGTTCAGGGTGTTGACTTTTCCCCCTGAACTGGATAAATGATATGTTTGATTAAAGTAAGATTTTTAACCCATTTTGAGTTGCTTTCCTTTAGAAAAGCAGATCTAAGAACCTGTGCTAGTAGCCACCCTAGGTATGCTAGGGTGCTTGCTGATACAGACATCTAATTTAATTAACATGCCATACCCTCAGGAAGATCTTTTATTGAGGGAATTTTCTCTGTGAAGTTTGTATTCAGTCAAAGAGCTGCACTTGAGGACACAGAAGGCCACCTGTAGCCTTGAGACCACAGGTTCCCCACTCCTGCCTGCTAGTCTAATAGAGTGTAGATCAGCTCAGATTAACAATGGAAGAATTTGCTCACACAAATATTCCTTTTATCAAGGGGATATTTATACACAGTTCTAAGACAAAATAGAATATCAAAATCTACACTTCCAGAATGGCAAACTATGGGGTGACTAGGTGGTGTGCTTAGTAAAGCACCAGCCCTGGCATAGGGAGGACCTGAGTTCAAATCAGGCCTCAGAAACTTAAAACTCACTGGCTGAATGAACTTCTTCAAGTCACTTAATCACAATTACCTTGCCTTCCCCCCTACAAAAAAGCAAACAAATAAATAAATAAATAAAGACCTGAAATAGAATGGCAAACTCTTTTGACTGCATTCTTTCTCTATATGCGAGTTTTACTATCTTGAAACTTTATATGTGTAATTACTTTCTTCACGAACACTAAATGATGGAATCGTAATAAAGCTACCTTCAGCCCCCAAATTCTAACTTTATTATAGACCCCACTGTACCTACCTAGCCCTCTACCAATGTTCTAACTTTTTCATATATGCTTCACTGCTCACTGGAAGAGCAGGTGCATCCCTGAACTCTTAATTTCCACAGAAACGGCAGGTTTCTCCATGTGATGGGAACTCAGCTACTGCCTTTACCTAGTCACTGCCCCAGACCCATTCCCACAGACACAGGTGTGTTCTTGTATTCAATCACAATCACATCATCCATCTAGCCCAAGACAGGACCAAAATACCCGACTATCTATCTTGACCAGACAGGATCACAATAACTAGTCAGAGGGCAGCATGACCAGAATGTTTAACCACTGAATCATAGATGGTACCCCTCCTCCAATACCTAATCTCTAAACAAACCCCTCCTGCCTTTTTAAAATTCATGATTTCTGTTTGTATTTGGATCTTTACCTGATAAAAATCCATCTTGCTTTCTCTGAAGTTGCTGGTTCCTCTTGGAAATTAGCCTCCTTCCTGAGAGGCATCATTCTCAATAAATGCTTATACTTGGATCAGATGTGGTCTCATTCTGAATTTTTTGATATGGTTCCACCACAACATGTCATGAAACTGCAACCATTTGTGGTTGGGCAGAGCCCCCACCTCAATAGTTTTTGATGTCCCTGTGTTTAAACCACAACACTAAATGCATCAGTGGTAAAAATGTGAATGATATTTAAGGATCTAATTTCACATATGTGTATATATTTATGAATATCTATGAAAATATAAATATCACTGGCCATGCAAAACTATATAAATGTACTTGTGAATATGTGCATATATATATATATATCTTATGCATATATATATACACATCTATACATACTTATACATACACATATGAATATATATGTAAATATTCTATATGCATACATATATATAAATATATATGTTTTACTATTTCAATTAACTCATTTTTTTGTCCTTTTTTACTCTTTATTATAATGGATGGTTCTCTGGAAGGGAGTTAATTGAGGGATACATTGTGAAATGTCAGAGAAGAAAAAAATAACAATATTTTAAGTGAATGGGAATCTATTTCCTTTACGTGAATCTCTCCTTATAGCAGATTCTTTCCATCTCAACCTCTTTTTACCCTTTCCTGGAGTAAATAATTGACAGACTGCCTGTCACCCAGTGAAGAAAAGTCACGCAAACCCAGAATAACCCTCAAAGAAATGGGCAGAAAGACAGGCTAGAACTAACCAATATAACACAATTTAGTCCAGAGGACTCTCTACTACTAGTCCACTGGCCAGGAAAGAGGAATAAAACATCATTTGGAATTTTAGATGCAAAATTCTAAGAAACAACAAAGTAGCCTAGGGAATTCCACCCACAAATCACCCTGAGGGTACCAAAGTCTCAGCAAGCCACTGAGAGAAGGCCTGGAGCAGATGTTTCATAGTGGCTGTAAGCCAAGTTGGAATAATACAGTGGGAGACTGAGGAGCCCAGAAGTGACCCTTGATAGGGATCTCAGAAGAAAACTCCCCAAGGCAAGTTGATAGGCTGGCAAAAGAAACATGAGCATTGTCTCACCTCTAAGCCACCATTAGGAGTCTGTTTTCAGAGACGTGGAGTAGATGCCAAAACATCCCTTCTATCTAACTTTCACTTTCAATTCAGGGTGCTTCTTCCACACCTTCCACCACAGACTATTCTTTGCCCTGATGTTAACCATCTAGAAAGCACAAGCCCTTGACAATTAGTCAATCACAACACCAGACGCAGGACCTATTTACCTTCTCTACATGCTCTGCAATGGGAGAAAATCAGAATACTTGAATTGCAGACCTGAGGCATAGCTCACTCTTTCCCTTTTTCTCTTTTCTGTTTCTCTTTCTCTTCTTTCCCTATACCAGCATCTATCTCCTAGGGTTGTTGTGAATATAAAATGAGATATTTTCAAAGTGCTTTGCAAACTTTAAAGCTCTATTACTTGTTAGAGTCCGGAACTAGAGACCTAATTCTCATGTTAGAGGTAGAAAATACAACCAATATCCTGGATCCTTGGCCACAGTTCCTGTGGCTTTCTGAAAAGGGTTGCAGTAGGATTATAAACCATCTCCAAGGAATGATAGCATGGTATTGGAGGAAGAGATTTTAAAAGTTTTATATTTTGTATTTCCATCCTTTAATTTAAAAAATGGTACATAGTAGGTACTTAATGAAAGTTTTGTTTGATGTATGTTGTGTGTTGTGATCATTTCTTAGCTCCAGTTACCAAGGGCTGACGTTACTCGTGATTAAAGAGTATTAAAAATCTAGAAGAAAACTGAGATTTATCCAATGAGAAAGAAACATTTTGTCCATTTGATGCCAAACAGTCAAATAAAGGTTGACTAAACTTTATAGACTTATTTACTAATCAAATGAGCTGACTTTTAATATATATTCATGAAATAAAGCAATTCTATGGTGCTATAAATTTCACATCTTTGTTCTCAGTAACTACATCTTTACATTATTATCTCTACACAATGAAATGAGGCCTCAAAAGGTTAATTTATTTGCTGAAATTACACATGTAATAATCATGTAAAATTTAATTTGAATCCAGGTCCTGAACCTCCAAGTCTACTGCCTGACTGCTGTACCATACTACCTTGAGTTCTAGGCTGCTAAATTATGATTCCATTTCTCTTTACATTGAACTATGTTATGTTGTGTGTTTTTTTTTTTAATGTTGGCAAACTGAAACAATCTAAAGGTGATTGGAAATTTGATTATATTTTGGAGGAAAAAGTCAAAGGTATCAAGCAGATGTAAGGATTTGTCTTTGAACCAGGAATTCCTTGAGTAATTCTTTTGCTGAAAGAGATCATACATCCTGCAAGATACTCTGAGCCTAGGGCTTCAAGAATGTTTTGATTATAGAAGGAGAAGAAAGTTTTTCCAGAATTGCAGGGGAGATGACATTCCATTATTAATGCTGTTAAATTGTCAAACTGTGCTTCCTAGAGAAAGACAAGACTTTCTATCACAGAGTTTCTAAGTTGGGATAATGCAATTAATTTCACTTCAATTAAATTCATTCCTACTCTAATAGGCATAAGAGCATTGAAGACTGATTGTCAGCAATGAAGTCAGGAATACCTGAGCTCAATTTCTCCATTTATCAGTTGTATGACACTGGCAAAGATTCATCTTACTGAGCTCAAATCTGGTATCAGAAACTTAATAGCTTTGTGAACCTGGACAAGTTACTTCACCCTATTTGCCTCAGTTTCCTCATCTGGAAAATGAGCTGGAGAAGAAAAAAAAAACCATTGCAATATCTTTGCCAAGAAAATCCCAAATGGGGTCACAAAGAGTCAGACACAACTAAAATGACTCTACAAAATAAAATGAAGTAGAATAAAAAAAAAGTTTTGGCAACTAAACAGACATATAAAGCACAGATGGTAACAGATGTAGAGGCTAAGGCAATTCACATTATTTGTTAAAAATCTGAGCAGGTTTTTTTTTTTTTGCCTAATACATATACATAATAAAGGGAAAAATGTCAACACTGCTCAGCATTGTGAGAACTCTGACCTCTGTGCTAAGCTTTAGTGATTGCTCAGATTCTTGTTCAGAGCAACTCCCTAGGGCTCATGCAGTCCACATCCATATGGCAATTTGAGATTTATTTGAGAGAGTTCTCAAAATGAGTTTCCAGGACAGGAATTTCATCTACCCATTATTCTGGTGATACAAGGATTTTCTAACTTTAAATTAGAAAGGAACATGTAACAGAGACACTGCCTCTGACAATCAGGAAGATGAGGATTAATATGTAGATTTAATGGATAATGATGATATTTCAATTTCTAAGTGTTTTATATTCTAAAGATCTAGGGCATAAGGGTGGTTATTCTCTTTTGGAGAGAAAAAAATTACATCCAAGACTCCAAGGGGAAGTGGAGAGAGAGAGAAAGGAGAGACAGAGAGACAGAGACAGAGAAAGAGATAGAGACAGAGACAGAGACAGACTCTTTACTAGGAAGAAAGCAATTAAAGGGTATTCCCCAATATGATAATGGGTATATGTTAAATCTGTCTCCCTGAAAGAACTCAGACTTAAGCTGCTGGACTCATATCTAAATAGAAGTCATAGAGCTCTTTCTTCTCAAATTATTAGGAGACATCCTATTTTTCAGAGCTAAGGTCCAGCAAGCAATCTGTACACAAAAAATCTTTTGTACTGATACTCTGTATAATCTTGGCCACAGCAAAATCCCAGAGTTGTTTCAAGGAATTATTGTATCATTTTGACCAACGTCAGTGGTTCTCTGAATTGAGAAAACTTCTGGTTGTGAAGTCCTGCTGTCAATCAAACTTGTCATATTGTTAGTGTTACCTCTCATTGTGAGGGCTACAGTTTGCTATACAGACACTGGTATAAGTATTAAAATTTGGCTATAGTCGAACTGGAGTTCCCCACTAGGGGTGGGGCCCCAGAATATGTGTCCTTGCTTACCAACCATTTCACCCACTTTGAATTTAAATTTTGTTTGATTCCATACTCTCTTGTCTCTAGGCTGCTATGTTTGGCTCTTGCCACCCCCATGTTAGAGGTGATTCTGTTGAGTTGACATTAATTGGTGTTAGAAGTGGGATTCCTAACAAAACCAGATCATTGGACTTGCCTGTACAATTGGTAATGGAACAAGGATAACCAGAGATTTATTTCTTCAGAGTCTGACCCCCATCCTCCTCATCTGGTTAGTGCTCTGCCCTTGTCCCTGCTCCAGTCCACTGAGTTTCTCCTTACTTTAGCTTGGTATTCTTTGCGAGGAAAACTCCAGGGCCTCTCTGCTGACATAGGTTGTCTCCAATCACTCTGGTAAAGATATCCTTTCTTAAACTGCACCTTCTGTTAAATGGCCTCTCTGTGTGCCTCTGCTATTTTTAAACTGTACATCTCTGTAAAATTGTAACTATGTGCCTCTTGTCCTTCTATGTGCCTCTGTTTTACTTTTTTTTAACTACATATCTCTCTAAATTTGAAACTGCATGCCTCAGGAAATATGTGCCTCTATTAAAACCCAGTAAAATAAGAACTATATTTGTCTTTTGTTGAAGCAGTGTCTGTTTCTTCTGTCTTCTCATTTTGTCTATGTTTTTGTCTTTGTAAAATATAAAATGCCTATATCATGTTTGTGCTGTAAGCTAAATTCTGTTATCTTGATGGATTTAAAATGCAGGCAGTCAGGAAAAACAACAACAACAACAAAGTTCTAAAGTCCGTAGCCAGAGAGTTAAGGACATTGTGAAAGATTAATGAACTTTCATACTTGAAGCAGTTGTCCCAGTCAGCAACACTAACTCTCACTGCAGGTTGTCTGTGGGAAATTTGGTTATAAGAAAAGAAAAAAAAATGTATATTTTTTTCTCTCTCTCTCACTTCAGCATTGGCTATGTTGGAATTACAGAAATAAAGTCAGATAGTTTAAGTGTGTGGAATTACTAAAAACATTTTATCAGATAAAGGAGTTTGAAGATTAATCATTATAAATTTGCTGGGGAGAACCCTTGGGACCTTCAAGTAATTCCAGGTACTCACTCCTTTCTTAAATAGCTTAGTAAATTTTGTGGTGCCACTCTGTAGAATTTGTTTAAAGGGAAAGCATTATGATTTTTATAAAACTTAAAAGCAAACAGCAATAGTAATAGCTTCATTGTTCTAGGGTAAGGAAGGAAGGCAAATAGTTTGAAAGTAACCCCACAGTGAAGAACAAATAGATAAAAGATTTGCACCTTATAGCAACCTCTTGTTCACCATTCCTTGACATTTCTGACCATGAAAAGAGAAAAGACTATTTAACCAACAAGACATCTATAACTCCCTCAGGTAAAGAGACTGTCTCCCTTTTAACCCTTCTGATCCCAGGTCAGATTTCCAAATACAGGTGATGAAAATAATACTGGAAAAATGTAGGGAAATTTGCTTTACAATCTATGTAATCTTAGGCAAGCTATCTTACCTCTGTTTGCCCTGGTTTCCTGTTTTGTAAAAAAAAAATTAATAATAATAATAATAATACCCAACTCCCAGGGTTGTTGTGAAGATAAAAATACATTATGATTATAAAGTGCTTAATACAGTGACTGGTCTGTGATAAGTACTACTTTAATATTATTTCTTTAATTGAATGCAATAGTTTGATACCTGATAACTCTAAAGTTGTTTTAAAATGTCAGAGGTAGAACAAAACCAAGATGGCAGAGTAAAAGCAGAAACATGTTTGAACTCACACCCCAAGCACCTCCAATACCTGTAAAAAATTACTCTACACAAAATTTGGAGATACAGAACCTACAACATGACAGAGTAAGATACATCTCCAGCTGAAGTCAGCCTGTTAAGTCAAAAGGGAGGGTCTATCACACTGGGCTGAGAGCACAGCACAGTCCCACATGGGCCATGCCAGTGCAGATCCATGCCCAAATGGCCAGAGCAGACCTCAGGTGACTGAATCACTGGAAGCTGTGGCAGTTTCTAGACTTTTCAACTGATAAATGCCAAAGGGAAAGTAAAAGGTCAGTGGGAAAACTGTTGGGCCAGGGAGAGAGAAGAAAGGGAAGACTGCAATCTCATCCTTGCCCCCAGGGCAGCAGAGGCAGCAGCAGTTGTGGCAGTGAGGTGGTTTCTTCCGGAGCTACAGGCTCACAGATGTTGGGAGGACCAATTAGCTGATTGACAACAGCAGGGATCTCTTTGATGGCACTGAGGCAGGATTCTCTGCTTTGCCCTGCTTGGATCTGGGTTTCAGTCTTGGGTGGCAATCCTGGGGTGAGGAGGATCACTGACACGGCAAAACTTGTGGAGGCTGTGGAGATGAAATCCACCTTACAGTTCTAATGCAGGAGCCTAGAAGTAACTCTGACAACAACAGTGCAAAACCCCAGAAATTTGGGGCACAGCACTCCCCACTCTGGAAGCAGAGTTCTATGATGGTGAAAGACACAAAAGTCAAGTAATTGGCTGGCAAAATGAACAGAGGAAGAGAAATCAGATTATAGAATCATTCTTCAGAGACAAAGAAGATCAAAACATAGAACCAGAAGAAGACAACAAAGTCAAAACTCTTGCATCAAAAGCCTCCAAGAAAAATATGAATTGGTCTCAGGTCAAGGAGGAACTCAAGTAGGATTTTGAAATCAAGTAAAAGAAGTAGAAGAAAAATTGGGAAGACAAATGTGATTGATGCAAGAAAATCATGAAACATGAGTCAACAGCTTGCTAAAGGAAACAAAAAAAAATACTGAAGAAAATAACACCTTAAAAAAAATAGACTAACTGAAATGGCAAAAGAAGTCCAAACAACCAATGAGGAAAAGAGTGCTTTAAAAAGCAGTTTTGGCCAAAGAGAAAAGGAAGTCCAAAAGCTCACTGAATAAAACAATTCATTCATAATTAGAATGGAGCAAATGGAAGCTAATGAATTTACAAGAAAACAAGATACTATAAATCAGATCCAAACAAATGAAAAAAAAGAAGATAATATAAAAATATCTCATTGGAAAAACCACTAACATGGAAAATAGATCCAGGAGAGATAATTTAATAATTATTGTATTATCTGAAAGCCAGGACAAAAGAAAAAAGGAGCCTAGACATCATCTTTCAAGAAATAATCAAGGAAAACTGTCCAGATATTCTAGAAACACGGTGATAGAGAATTTGAAAGAATCCACTGATCACCTCTTGAAAAAAATCCTAGGAATATTATAGCTAAATTCCAGAGTTCCCAGGTCAAGAAGAAAATATTATAATCAGTCAGGAAGAAACAATTTGCGTATTCTGCAAACACAATCAGGATGACACAAGATGAAGCAGTTTCTACATCAAGAGATTGAAGGGCTTATAATATTCTGTAGGTCGAAGGAGCTAGGATTAAAACCAAGGATCACCTCCCTACCAATACTGAGTATAATGCTTCAGGGAAAAATATGGTCCTTCAATGAAATAGATGATTTTCAAGTATTCTTGATGAAAAGACCAGAATTGAATAGAAAATTGACTTTCAAATACTAGAATCAAGAGAAGCATGAAAAGGAAAGAGAAATCATAAGGAACTTATTAAAATTGTTCAGTTTACATTCCTAAATGTAAAAAAAAAATGATATTTGTAACTCATGAGACTTTTTTCAGTATCAGAATAGGAAGGGAGGGAATATGCATGTGTGCATATGCATATGTGTGTGTGTTTGTGTGTGTGTGTATATGTATATATATATGGATATGTTTGTGGCTATGTCTGGATATGTGTATAGTGAGAGAGGTAACAGGATAAGTGGAATATGAAGGAATGAAATTTAAAAAATAAAATCAATATCTGAGAGAGGAATATATTGGGAGTAGGAGACAGGGAGAGATAAAATAGGATAAATTATCTAACATAAAAGAGGCAAGAGAAACCTGTTACAATGGAGGGAAAGAGCAGGCAAGTGAAAGGGAATGAGTCAAAATTACTCTCATTGGATATGGCTTAAGGAGGGAATAACATACACACTCAATTGGGTATCTTGCCCTAAAGGAAAGTAGGGGGTAAGGGGATAAGAAGAGGGATAATAGAAGGGAGGGCAGGTTGGGGGAGGAGGTAGACAGAAGCAAACCTTTTGAAAAGGGACAGGGTCAAAGGAGAAAATAGAATAAATGGGAGATTAGATAGGATGGAGTGAATTATAAGTAGTCTTTCACAATAGGACTACTATGGAAATATTTTGCATAACTACACATGTATATCCTATATTGAATTGCTTGTCTTCTCAATGGAGAGTGGATGAGGAGTGAAGAAGAGAGAAAATCTGGAACTCAAAATTTTAAAAACAAATGTTAAAAAATTGTTTCTACATGCAAAGGATATATCGAAGGTAATAAGATCAAAGATGTACAGGCGATGGGGTATAGAAATTCATCTTGCCCTACAAAAAAGTAGGGTGAAAGGAATAAGTTGGGGGAAGGAGGTGATAAAAGAGTGAAAAGACTGAGGGAAGGGGGTAATCAGTATGCCTGTCATCCTGGGATGGGGGTAAAAGAGATATGGGGAGAAAATTTGGACCTCAAAATCTTGTGGAAAAGAATGTTGAAAACTAAAAGAAATAAATAAAATTTAAAAAATAGTATCAAAGGTAATAATATTAATGATTTTTATATGTGATCATTAGGAAGTGCAATTAACTGAACTGACGTCATCTGAAGATTTTTTCATGTTTTAAACACATAATAGTGTTTGTGTTGTTATTGCATTTCTATATTCTCTTATTTTGTGAAATTTGAGAGGCAATGTAAGAGAAATTCTATGAGATAAAACAAATTTTTAAATTTGTATGCTGTTACCTATGAATTGAACTTTTAAAGGGATGTAATAAAAATAGTATTTGAAGATTGCTTATTATTGAACGAGGCATATTTTGTTATAAAACTAACAACGACAATAATGTTTACCATAATAGTGAATTTTTATTTTAAATTCTTGCTTACTATGAAAGTGATGTAGCTGCAACATATTAATGATAAGTCAACTATCAGATATTTGCTTTGTGTCTGAAGCCCCAGAATCCAGAAAGTTTTGACTTAAAAGTAAAAAATAAATGAAATGTTAACTGTTAGGAAAACATCAGGAAAGATATTCAAACCCTAAGTAGTGGTTACTGAAATTTTGCTAAAAATTCTTTTGGTTGTAATTTACTATTGTTTTGATTTTTGATTATAGAGATAGTTCTCTGACTTGCCATGAACCCAATAGTAGAAAATAGTATGTCTGGAAACTTCTAATGGTGGATGTCTGTGCCTGGAGAAAGTTTTGGGGATGACTGAAGTGTGACATAGGTAGAACTCTCCTGACTCCATTTCCTCATTGGGCTATTTCCTTTTTAAAAAGGAAATTTCCCATCTGGTTAATTCTGAGTCTTGCTTTTGGGGGAAGGTACAGCATCTCATTTGAGCACTCCAGCTGTAGTGAGAAAAAGGAAGCAGGAACAAACTCTACAGTTTCCTGCCCAAGACAAGATTTTTTTTTTTCAGGTATTAAGTGATGAGCAAGGAAGAAATGACATTGGAGTCTATGTGCTGTGCTTTTATTAATTTAAAAAAGGATTTTTAAAGCACCAAAAGCCTATCTATACCTAGTCCTCTTTTCTCTTAAGTCCTGAGGACACTGTATTGGTGGTTTGACTGTTGTCCTTCCTTCCAGAAGAGGATTACAATGACATCACTATGTTAGACTCAAGTTACACTGTGTTGAATTGTAGCTGATCAGACCAGTAAAAACTCGAAAGTCTCTACCACAGCAAGGGAGGAAATATTTCATGTGAACTTTTGGTGTCTGTCAATTTACACATCTCATGTTTCTTTTGAGGCACTGCAATTTTGCTTTGTTCATAAAGAAAAAAAAAATGGTTTTGTTTTAGCCAAAGTTAAGTGGCAAAGAATTGATCCATTGTATCTCAGTTTCAGAGGTTGTGTTGAGGGCACACACCATTCTCTTTAAGAAGCCATGGGTTAGTCAGAAGAGGTGGTCTCTATTATTATACTACAAACCCTTAAAAAGACCATTTGGAGCCTTGGAAACTCATTGAATTATTAATTTAGCCCTTACATGACTTTACAGTCAAACTGGTGAATAGCTTTCCCAACCTTAGAAAGTGAGGCTGATCTTTGGATAATAGAAATGTAATCCAGTTCCAGTGCAGTCTCAACACCTTCCACAGCTTGATAACACTTATGAGAGTCTGGTCTTTATTTGTGTTGCTTTTGAGAACTCTGAATCAACTCTATACTGGAATAGGAGATCAGTGTAGGGATATGGTGAGGTTCTAATAATGAAAAGCATGCTAGCCTAGAAGGCAGTACACTTCTGGGATTCAATTCTGGTTCTGAAATTTACTACGTATCCAAACTTTTGGAAAATCATTTAAATTGTCTGAATCTCAGTTTTCTCGTCTGTGAAATTGGAGATAACAATGTTTATATTCCTCTCATTAAAAGAGTTATGTGAGGAAAATAATTTGTTAACCTTGAAGTGCTATAAAAGTAAAATCCATTATTATTCACGTCAAGATAAATTGACCCATTGGAGTTTTTATATAAAACATATTTAAATTGAGCATAGTTATTTACTGTAATGTATCTTAGACCTTCCCAAAACACAAAGTAATACATTTTAAAACTATGTTTGATGCAAAGGATTATAAATAATGTCAGATGCTAAATTAATACTTGGATGAGAGGAATTTAATAGTCTAGAAAAAGTAGAATAGAATAAAGATAGTGTCCACTTAAAGTAGAAAAGAATGTTGGTTTGGGGGACAAGAACACCTAGGTTTAAATCCCACTTCAGATACTTACTAGCTGTGTGACCATGGCTGAGTCCCTTAATGTATCTGAAACCTATGTTATTCTAAGAAATTTGAATAACCACAACATCAACATCTGTAATAGCAAGCTTATGAGGTTATGAGATCTAAATGATATAACTTCTATTAAACACTTGATTACTATGAAAGCATAATTTATGTGTCTGATTATTATTATTGCTATGATTATTATTAAACATAGTTTGTTTTGTGATCAAAATTAGACAATGAAACTTTCAGAAGCACAAGTTATATAGTTGAGTGTGAGTTTGGGGGAAATTTGAGGTCTTTTTTTATCTCTCAGACTGAAATATTTAATAACTTTTAAAGATAAAACAAAGACAAAATGACTCACATTTTGTGAAGGCACATCCTGGATAGAGTGTCATGTTAGTTATTACTCCAAGAATTAATGAGTCACAGGACTTTGTATAAAAATTTATCCAGAGGACTTTGTATAAAAATTATGAATAACTTAGATCCCAGAGCCAATATGCATTGTATATCATACACACACATGCATACATATATATTTAGAATAAATACATTTTACATGCATAAATGCATGGATGTTTGTGTATGTATACATTAGAAACACATCTATGTATATGTCAAAATCTATCAATATTGATACTTATTTCATTTTAGATTCATAGATAGCTTTGAGTATGTAGGCTCCACCAGATAGCCAAAGGATCCTCTCCTCTCCTTTCCTCTTCTCTCTCTCTCTCTTTCTTTCTCTCTGTCTCTCTAAGTTAAAAATCACTGATTTAAAGTATACATATTGAAAATCACGATAATATTTGCTATTTTCTTGTCATGTTTTAAGAGTCAAAATGTCTTAAGTTCCACTGCAAAGTTCTTCTTGATTAATTCTTACTCTAATCAATGAGTTTTTTCTTAGCACTTAAGACAATTTTCACTTGGCTTCTCTTTACATCATCTAAGTTATCTTCTCTCTCTCTTTTTTTAAACTGAGAGGCCTGAGATGTCACTCATCGCTCTTCATACTTCAATCTTAGCTCTTCACACTTAGTGAATGACATGTGAGTAACTCAGCATTTATAGTAAAATTCTTTAAAGAGTCTGCCTTAAATAAGGAGTAACATGGTGAACAAACTCTACTGGTCACTCTTTGAATATCCAAATGGATAATTCCTAAATATTTTACAAAACTTAATCTCTTTTGATGCTCACAACAAACCATGAGATAAGTGTGATTACTTTCTTTGTTTTATAATTAAGAAAACAGACAAATGAAGGTTAAGTGACTGGTATAGGATTACACAGTTAAAAAGTGTCTGAGGTTAAATTTGAAATTTAAAATCAGGTTTTCTTCACTGCAGTACCAGCACTCTATTCACTGTGACAGCTAGCTGTCCCCAAGATTATGCTGGAGATTGAGACAATCAGTGAAGAAACAAACAAATTTATTAAGCATCTAATATGTGCCAGACACTACACAAAACACTGGAGATTCAAAATGAGGAAAAAAGACAGTCTCTGCTCTCAAGGAGCTTACAGTCTAATGGGGGAAACAAGGAAACACCTATGTAAAAAAAAATCTTTCTCTTTCTCCCTGTATGTGTATGACTATGCATGCATGCATGTATGTATGTATATATATGTGTATGCTTATGTATGAATATGTATGAGCATAAATATATACATATGTGTATATATACACATATTCATATATATATACATACATATCTATATGCCTAAATATCTATCCATCTATCCATCCATCTATCTATTTATCTATCTATCTGTCTATCCATCCATCTATCCATCTACCTGCCTGTCTATCTGTCTGCCTATCTATCTATCTATCTATCTATCTATCTATCTATCTATCTATCTATCTATCTGCATGTATAACCCATTGTAGTAGTCAAGTGTAGGGTAAAGAGGGCCTGCATTAAATGGTACCACTATCAGAAGAGAGAAGTCAGTGTATTTGAGAGATTTAACAAAAGTAAAATCAAAAGGCCTTGACAAGAGATTGGTTATAGGGGATGAGAGATAATAAGGAGTGGAAGATGACTCCTAGATTTTGAGTCTGAGGGAATAATGGGGAATTGGATAGGAAAAATAATTCATTAAAATTAAAATTGGGCAAGTAGAAGACATCAAAAAATAATAAAACAAAATCAAAAGCTTAAAAAATAGGGGAAGAAATGTGAAATATGTCTTGGAAGGACAAAAATGACCTGGAAAATAGATCCAGGAGAAAGAATTTAAGAGTTATTGGACTACTTGATAGCCATGATAAAAGGAAGAAGATCCTAAACATCCTATTTTAAGAAATTATGTAAGAAAGCTGTCTTGATATCCTAGAACCACAGGATAAAATAGAAAATGAAAGAATCCACCAGACACCTCCTGAAAGAGATCCCAAAATGAAAACTCACTGGAATATTATAATCAAATTCCAGTGCTTCCAGATCAAGATAATTTTTTTTAAGCAGTCAGAAATAAACAATTCAAATATTGTAGATCCACAGTCAAGATAACATAAGATTTAGCAGCTTTTACATTAAAAATATTATAGGACTTAGAATGTTATATTCTAAAGGGCAGAGGAGTTAGGATTACAGCCAAGAATCACCTGTTTGGCAAAATTGAGCGTAATCCTTCATGGGAAAAAAAATATCTCTTAATAAAATAGAGGACTTTCAAGTGTTCATTAAAAAAAACACAAAGCTAAATAGTAAATTCGGCTTTCAAATATAAAAGTCAAGAGAAGCATAAAAATATAAACAGGAATGAGAAATCATTAAAAAATCAATAAGGTTATTATTTTCATTCTTATATGAAGACGATCCTTATAACTCCTAAGAACTTCATTGTCATTAATGTAGTTAGAAGGAATATACCAAGACAGTCATGTGCATGAGTTGGCTCTTATGGGATAATGTCTTAAATATGATATTAAGGATTAGCAAAGAAGGATGTACTGGGAGAAAAGTGAAGGGAGAGGCAGAATGAGGTAAATTTTCTCATATAAAAGACTACACATTTATAAATTACATCAAATTGTTTGCCATCTCAGGGAAAAGGAGAGAGAATAAGAGAATTTGAAACTCAAAATTTATACAAATAAATGTTAAAATTGTATCTATGTGGAATTGAAAAAATAAAATATTTAAAAATAGAATCGTAAAAATAGATCTAGCTAATGAGACTGAAAAGTGATCAGACAGGTGGAAAGGGAATCAGAAAAGAGTAGTGTCTTGGAATAAAAAAAAAATATCGAAGAGTGTGATCACCAATGTCAATGACTTTAGACAGATCAAGGAAAATGAGGGTTGTGAAAAGGTCATTGGATTTAGCAACTAAGAGATCACTCTTCACTTTGGAGAAAGTAATGTGGGTACAACAATTGTGTCAGAAGCTAAAATGTAGGGTCTTAAAAAGAGAGTGAAAGAAGAGAAAGTGGGGACACCCTATTCTGATTCCTTTCAAGAAATTTAGCCACAACAAGCAAAAGAGACAAAGAGTGAAAGGTAGTTGAGATAAAAGCATCAAATGATGGTATTTTCAGGATTAGGGAAACATGGACATGTTTGTAGTCTTTAGGGAATGTCAGTCAATAGTGAGAGATTGAAAATAATTGATCAAGTATGGATGACAGAGGGGAACAGATTGGACAGATAGGAACAGAAGATAGAATGTTGGAGTAAACAGGATGAAACAGGATAACCTTAAAAGGTAAAGGAGTTAGTCTTGGTAGCCATCTCATCATGTGAGACAAAAGTGAAAGAGGAAATAATATGGAAGTCATACAAGTGATTTAAGGTTAGAAAGAGAGAAGTAGAAGCGGTAGCTCCCAGTGAATGACCTCATTTTTTTCTATAAAATAAGAGGCCGTTGTTTTTTTTTTTCAATTGAAAGTGTTGGAGGAGTTATTGAAGAATTTTGTAGACATCTTGATTTACAGTTTCTGAAAAGACAATATTATGCAGTGGAAGGAGCATGGGCACAGACGTTAAAGGATCCTGATGAAAAACCCAAGTCTCCGTTAATTATGCCTGGGGCAAAGTTTCTTATCTGAAAATGGAAGGAGTTGGGTTAAATGACCAGTTTAATCCATTCTGCCTCTCTACACATGTTCTTCTACTGTAGCGGCCAAAAATCATGGTTGACTCTTTGAAATGACTGATTTTTCAAAATCTGAGTGTTGAGGACTACAGTGGGTCTTGGACACTGATGGCTGAAGAAGCCCTCTTGGGTGTTTGGCCTGCTGATAGGGCTGTATTGGTTCCAAATTCTCCAGAAAGATGCACAAGCAAGTAGGTGTGAGAATTAGGTCCTTGGGATATGCGTACCAAATATACTGAAGGCCGGGGACAAAGAAGTACACAATGTCCACAGGGGAAAGCAATTAAGAAGCTTCCTATAAAAGCCTAGACACAGGGTAATAAATTTGACTCTCTACTTTTATCATTCCTGAGAATTCCCATCTCTCTTTTATGCATTCAACAGTACCTCTGGGTCGGTGATTCTTTCTCAGACAGGGCTCCCCCCATACGTAAGCAGATTTGAATAGAAAAATTCCACCTTTTTGGATCACCTTTAATTTTTTTTTTATTTTTTTCTTGCTGTCATCAACTGACATGTAGTAATAATATAATATATAATATAATATAATAATAAATGTAGATTAAAAACATGCATACATAAGTTGATGATATATGGGAGACAGAGACAAATAGCTGATTATATATAAAAAGATAATAAATGTATGCAAATGCATATATATGTACACATTTAGATATAATGATTGAAAGGTATTTTTTTGAAAGCTTAAGGTGCATTTACATATGAGTTCAAGATATTAGGCTAGATTATCTCTAATATTCTGTCCAGTTCAAAATACTGTGTTTCTTGAGGAAAGTCCCCTCTATTTGCCAAGTTTTATCTTCCTCAGCTATCAAATGAAGGGGCCAAACTCCATTATTTTAAGGTACCTTCTTAGCATTAAATTTATTGTTCTCATGGTTGTCAACATTCTTTGAAGCAGGGAATGTAAATTTAATTATGCAGATTTTATAGATAAGACACTGAGATTAAGGAATTGAATGACTTGACCAACAGTGAAAATATTATTATGTAGATTTCATAGATAAGAAACTGGGAGTAAGGAACTGAATGATTATAATGCCATGCATGAGAAACTTTCCAAAAGAATGCTACTGCAAACAGCTTTTAAGGTTCTGATTACATAGTATAGTGAACACTCTGTTTATTCCACGACAAAGCAAGGCAAAACATTCACAAAAAATCAAGGTACAGCATTTACAATATTACAACTTACCACAGAAAATCTCAATATAGTATTCACAACAGCTTATAATTAAAATGGCCACATAGTTTTCACCAGAGTGGTCACAATATTAAGAACAAAGAACAATCATCTGGTATCCCTAAGGAGGTTTGCCTCCTTACTCACTCATCCAGTCATCTCAGACTATAATTGTCAGTCTCCCACTCATGGGGCACCTAAGGTTACTCAATCATCACTTAATCAGCAATCAATTACTAAATATCATTAATCATCAAGTACGATCATAAGAAAATACACAAACCCTCCATCCCTAGGTCACTAGTAAGTTATATTATCATCACAGCATTCAATACCCAAGGAGTAGTCTTTTCTCCATCTTGATCTGAGGCAAGTTCTCAGCAATCTCTGTTCCTGGGGAGACAAAGCTTAACAAAGCCACAATTTCCATTGCTAGTATCCTCATCAATTCACTCCTTGCCTGCAGAAGAGTCTGAGGACCCCTGAAAACATCAGCAATACCCTCTTCCAGGATTTCTGTAAACATACAACAAGGAAATCCTTCTTCAGGAGTTCTGAGCCAACAGCAAGGTTCCAGTATTGCTGCAACAACAGCACTGCCCTTCACCAGCAGACAAATCTGGCAAAACAACATCAAAACAGAAAGACGATCACAGCACCACAGCCATGCTTCCTCAGTCCTCCCTCAGTTCAGATGGCTCTAGGACCCAGAAGAAATCTCAGCTGTCTCCAAGTATCAAAATCATTCCTCCCAGGTTTTCAGAAACAAAATAATTTTCTCCAGTCTAGGTGGGGCTTTCCTCTTCAGCTTTCTAGGCAGTAGCAACTTCATTCTCCACAATTATTGTCTTAGAAATTTGTAAAAATGTACTGGTTTTGGTTTGCACAAGACTCACTCAAATGGCATGTATTTAGAAAAATATGTGTTTGGGTAACAACTGGGGAGAAAAACGTTAATTGTGCTTCAATGTGAAGCTTTCTTTTGAAGTGTAAAATTCATGCTATAAGTGATTTTTGTGTAAGGCAATCCAGTACTACTTACATTAAGATTATCTCATTGGTGATTACTCTTAAAATTTAAATTTCAGGTATTAGATATGTGCTTATAACAGTCTTGAAATTTCTGCATACATTTTGATGCTGTTAAATTTGGAATTATATTAGAAATAAATAGGCAAAATATTAAGGCATTTTAATTATGTTCAAGATTATAAATTTAAAGTTTGTCTTTGTTTCAAAATAAGGGGTTTCCATTCTATGAAATGTGCAATTGTTACTTTAAGTTACATACACCCTTTTAAGTCAACTATTTATAGAAATGTGTTTATAAAAAGTGTTTATTGGTCACTGTAGGAAGTATGATCCTGTAAGTCTTCTTATGATTTTTTTAAAACTTTATATGGCTTATGTATATGTGAAAGGGGCTAGGTCTTCAACCCCAGCAAAGTATTATCATCACAGCATGATATAATACTGTACTTAAGCATATCATTACTTAGTGTAAGGAATTAAATCATGGACCTCAGCAAGGTTATTAAGAGTCAGCTTTGCCTCACAAGGTGAGGCCTCTAAACATCCTTTTTGCAGTGTCCAATATAAAATATAATTTTGCTATTAATAAGATGAGGAAGACAGATATTAATTAACGAGTTAAATACTGATAGAACTGACATGTTATCCCATAAATTGTAGCTGGGATTTTACAGTAACTGAGATAAAATGCCCAACATAGAATATGGGCATTTCAAAGTAATAGAATAGTTGGGAATTGATGCAATTAACTTAATTATTTCTTGAGATTACATCAGAGATATTTTTAGTTGAGGGAAAAACGAATTTGTTGAGGGCTTGCCGTTGAGAGAACAACAACCTCCTTTATGAGTAGGAATTGCAAAAGTTCCTCAACCAATGTAAAATCAGAAACCTATTTTAGGTTGATTACTGGAGATTGTTACTTGAAGACTTGTTGGGGTTATTAATTGCTGTTTCTTTCAGTTTAACTCCAGGTATAAACAATAAGAAGTGCTGCCCTAGGCACTGCCTCATGGTGCCAGACCCTGTAAGATACAGGTATGTAGTGCAAAGGAAGGTTGGGGGAACGACAGTTCTGCATAAACTGAGGTAGGATTCTCCCGATTTGATTGCCAAAAGCACCTGGCAAATTTCAGGCTTGGCGCAATGCTGCTTTACAGTATGATGTACATCTTGCCTGTAGCGGACATCCTAAATTTGGAGAATTGTGGTTTCCTTATTGTTCTTGGTAACAAGCTTCAATAATCAAAAAGTTTTAGAATTCAGGGGAGGTGCACGAGGCAGCTGCTGCTGCGGCCCCAGCTGCTGCCTCTCTCAGGCTGCCTCCCCCCCTCCCTGTCACAATTTCCCCTTTTCTCCCTCGCTGCCTCCTCTTGACTTTTGGAAGATTCCTTCATAGCTAAGAGAGGGGGAAGGAAGGATGTGCAGACTTCATCAGATCATGTATCTTGGGTCCTAAAAACTCGGGAAATTGTACTTGGGGAACTGTTAAGGCACTGGTATTATACCCTCCATCTAGATAACATTCTTGTGAGCATAGTCACCAGAAGCTCATGGAGAACTCAGCCCGGGGAACTGGGAAGTAGATTTTACTGAAGTAAAACCACGAGCTGCTGGCTATAAATATCCCTGGTAGTTGTCACTTTAAAAACCCATGAGAACCGGGTCACTTTATTCCCTCTAGTCCATTTTACTAATACTTCCATTATTAAGGCCCCCACCATGCAGTAAGTCTCGGAGGCCCTGCCTGTCCCAATATCTGAACCGTTGCATCGCTTCCTGCCCGGGGATTCTGTACTGATTCAGAAACACACAGCTTCCGTCTGGAGCCTAAGTGAAAAAGCCCTTATACTGTCATCCTGAAAACCTGTTTGCAGTGAAAGCAGCTCATTCCAGGCTAGCTACACTACAAATGAGGGAAAGCAGTTCCACCCCCAGAATGGAAAGCAGAGCCCTTTGAGGACCCTCAAAAGCCAAGACTGTTCACGCCTTCCACCTTGCATTGTCCTGTGGCCCCCCAATTTTCCCCCATTGGGATGCCACCTTGGAAGATGGACAGTCCTGGACTTTTAGAGACCCTGACCATTATGCTCCTCCCCCTACTAAATCCTCTTCACCGTGAGAAGTGGTTTTTGCTTTAATGCTTTTAATAGCTTTTGCCCTTCTTCTTTTAGTTTGTATTTACTTTGAATCTGTACTTAATTGTTTATTTGGGATAATGGTGATGTATTCTGGGACCTATTTGTGATCTATTGTATTTATGCCCCATTAATGGAAACTAGCCCAGCCCTTAAGTGTAACAACTTGTTCAGGGAACCACAGCTTGCTTGGTGGCTGTTACTCCTGTCACATTGTTAACTGTGAGGAAGCCTCCATATCCATATTCTCATGCCTTCTCAACCTTTCACCTTGTGGTTGAGAGTAAGTCAATGGTTTGACACTCTCATGAAAAGAGTGGGGAGTGTTGTACCCAAACCCAAATCTCAGGTCACTGCACACCACCTGATTTGTAGCCCATCGTTAAGCCTCTTTTATATTTCTATTCTACATTTTGTCATAGCTTGAAAACTGCTTAAGGCATGTCTGGGCAGATTGCTCAAGGCATAGTTCCCTGACCCCTCCTTCCCTAATCAGCATTTTATATATTCTCCTTGAATTATTATAGTGTATAAGGTTCATTATGGTGCAAGGATCTTATCTAGGGACCACCCTGATCTGTCCTGCTGACTAAGCAGGGCCCCCACCCTCCTCACCCAGAACATGACCCTGGCCTGTTCTGGGAAATTCCAGTCCCCTTTATGCCATGACCCTCCACCCTGCTCTGGAAAGTGCTATGTATGTATGTACATATATGTATGTATGTACATATGTATGTATGTGTTTTTCTGCTAAAGACAATATCAATCCAATAAATCTTCTTGATCAGAAGAATGACATGGTCAGTCATGAAATTTAGGAATATCATTATGGTAGCTACATGGAAGTTATTTTGAAGCGAAAAGAGACCTGATAAAGGAGAACAATTAAGAGGTTATTCCAATAATCCAAGTGTGAGGTGAAGACACACTGAATTCAATTAGTCATGCTATGAATACACAAAAGTGGAAAGTGATTTCAGATTTTGGAAAGAGTTTTAATCCCTGTAACTGAACAGGAGTTACTCCGACAAATATTTCCCTCTATTATATAGTATATGTACTTGTGTATATTTCTTAAATATGTTGATATGAAAGCATTGCTTTTATTCTCTCTTTCTTAATATTACTTGTTCTTAACACTAGTATTTCAGGACATGAAATGTTTGGAACCTGCTGCATGAAAAAAAGGAAAAAGATAAAAGAATGAAAAGAAACCTATGATTTGTCATCTTAACCATTTTCTAAAAATGGTGAGAGTTAAGAATGCATTCCATTTGTAGCTAAGTGCATCCATAGGAAGACTGTTTATGTAATGCTGAATATGCTATGGATATTATCATTGTTAAACATATGTTCCTAGGAAGTGAGAGAACATGAACCCAACACATTGATAAAAATGGCAAAATTGGGAGCCACTCGAGAGAAATGCTCAAAGTCTCAAATTTAACAGATCCATAATGAACCTGCAAATTGAGAATTAACACCTGTTCTGAGTCATTATCACTAAGGAAGTGCTAAGTTGTTTATATGTGAGAAATGTTGTTATTCTTCAAGGTCAGTCCCTAATATGGATCATTTACATAATGTTTCTATTAGCTGTCTCCAGTTCTTTGGAGAGTAAGACAGAAGATAAGGAAAATTTAAAACAATTACAGAGCTAATATTTTTGCCAGGCTAAATAGAGACATTTACTTATCAAGGGTCACCCAGCAAAACATAGACAGTACTTTTGGGAGGACATAATCTACATAAAAATTCAAACAACAGAGTGACAGGTTTCTCCTGCCTTTTTTCTTGTGCTTGGTTAGATTGTGCCAGCATGGAGGAAGGGGGAGGAAACAACTTTTGGATTTTTCTGTGACTTTGATTGGGTAGAGAAATAATGATCAGATCCCATTCCTCTCACTCTTCTACTGTGTGTATATATGGAGCTGTCCAACAAAGTATACTCTTTAAAGCTATAATGTTAATAGGATATGAAGATCTTCCCATTCCATTAATAGGCTTATGTGGCCATACATTTTCAGTTATGAATGTCCTACTGCTTTGAGCTTCAGCCTGTAACAGCAAGCACCCTAGCATACCTAGGGTGGCTACTAGCACAGGTTGTTAGATCTGCTTTTCTAAAGGAAAGCAACTCAAAATGGGTTAACGGTTTCACTTTAATCAATCAAACATATATCATTTACCTAGTTCAGGGGGAAAAGT
>CM053589.1:187470468-187497255 GCA_028646515.1 Pseudochirops corinnae | reverse complement strand
CCCAACTATGATACATCCTGAGTCACATAGAGCCCATTGGAGGAGGAACTTGTCTAAAGGAAACCTTGCTTAGCACAGGCTCACTTGAAGGAAGCCATTCCCACCTCTTGGTACTTAGTCAATCAGGCACTGAACCACTTAGGTTGTGATGCCTGCTGACTCTGAGCCTATTAGTTGAAAACTATATACTGGAAGGTTGGCATTTTACTTTGGGGCTTAGCTTAAGAGAAGTACCTTTTGATTCCCTGGGCATGACTGAATCTCCCTTTCTTAAGAACTCCCACCCACCCACTCAACCCACCCACTACTCCGAGGTTTGTGTTCTCCTCATCCCATGATGTATATAGGTGGTTGCATTACTTTGTTCAGATGGTAGGAGCCCCATCTCATGAATCTCTGTGCTAATTTTTCTACTTGTATTTTGTAATTATCTGTAATTAAAGTAAGGTTGTATAGTGTTTAAAATTTGTCTTTCTTTTAGCAAAGCAGATCAAAGAACCTATGCTAATAGGTCATCCTGAGTGTGCTAGGGTACTTACTACTACAACAGCATGAAAGGGAGCAGGACTTCTTCATTCCTAGTGTCCATTGTAAGGCCATTTAATGCCTAATGGCAACTTAAGATGAGTACAAGGAGAAGGAAAAAGAGATAAGGGACAACAAGAAGTAAAGAAGAGGAAAAAAGAGGAGAAAAAAATGACAATTTCATGTAGCTTTGCTACTCATAAATAATCTTATAATTGTCCTTCCTCTACCCCAGAAAGTAACTTCAATTTTATGTTAAATGATTACTTCTCCTAATGCTATTGTATCTGATATTAATGATCTTTGAATGCATTAATACAGGCAAATTGGTACATTTACTTAGCACTATAAGAATGATTTAAAATAACAAATTTTACAATTATTTAAAATTTAGAATTATAATTATTTTAAAATATATTTTATTGAGAAAAAAGGAGATTTTCTCATATTCTTACCTCAACTTTTCATTTTAAAACTGAAGAAAAGCAAATCCTGATATAAGCATGTTTTGTCAATTAAGAAAAAATTTCCAGGGTGAAGCCAAGATGGTAGCATAGAAGCAGGAAATTCCATGAGCTCCCCCAACAAGAAGCTCAAATATCTACAAAATATGATTCTAAACAAATTTTAGAGCTACAGAACCCACAAAATGATAGAAAGAATCAAATATCCTGATGAAGGCAGCCTGGCAGGAATACAGGAAGGGTCCATCACAACACACTGGGAGCAGAGAGTAGTCTCCATGAGGTATGTGGGTTTGGCCTCAGAGTGGCCCTGACCAGGCTGCCAGAGTAGACTTCAGGAGAGTGAATCACCAGCAGTTGTGTTGGTTTCCAGACTCCTCAACCCATAAATGCCTAAGAGCAAGTAAAATGTCAGTCTGGAACTCTGTTGGAAAGGAAGAGCAAGTCTGGCCCCTGCCTCCAGGACAAGAGGTGGTAGGAGTCATGGTGGCTGCAACTGCTTCCCCCAAAATGCTGCCTCTAGAGCTCCTGGCCTGCAGATAATAAAGGGACCAAGCAACCATTCAGAGGGTAATCTCTCTTGCTTTAACTTGCTTGGATCTGGATCACTGTTTTTGATGGAGGTCCTAGGGTATGTGGCCAATGGAGCAGAAATTGTGGGGAATGCATAAAGGGTACCCCCTTATAGCTCTGGCAGTTGCAAAAAAACCCAGTGATTTGGGACAAAGCTCTCCTCTCTGAAAGCAGTGTTTTACCATGGCAAAATGCTCAAAAGTCAAGTAATTGACTGACAACATGAGCAAGCAGAGGAAGCAAATCAAGCAGAGCAATCAGACCTTAGATTCCTTTTTTGGGGGGACAAAAAGGATCAAAACATGGCATGGGAGGGAGAAAACAAAGTCAGAAGTCCTGCATCAAAAGCTTCCAAGAAAAAATATGAATTGGTTACAGGCCATGGAGGAGCTCAAGAAGCATTTTGAAAAATCGGGTAAGAGAAGTAGAGGAAAAAGGGGAAAGAGAAATGAAAATGATGCAAGAAAATAATGAAAAGAAAGTCAACAACCTGACTAAAGAAAACAACACCTTAAAAAATAGACTAACTCAGATGGCAAAAGAGGCCTAAAAAGGCAATAAGGAGAGGAATGTCTTAAAAAGCTGAACTTGCCAGATGGAAAAGAAATTTCAAAAGCTCACTGAAGAGAATAATTCCTTTGGAATTAGATTGGAACAAATGGAAGTTAATGAGGAGGGATGGGGGAGGATAGAAGAGAGAGCAGAAGGATGGGGTATTCAGTAAGATTGCTATTTTGGGGTGGTGGGTAGAAGACAAATGGAGAGAAAATTGCAACTCAAAACCTTGTGGAAATGGATGTTGAAAATTAAAAATAAACAAATAAAAGGAAAAAAAATCAAATTTCCACAATAACTAAATTTACAAAGCTCCAATCTGTACTTGTTATCGTCCCCTCTCTATGCAAAGTTGAGTAGCATATTTCCTCATTAGTCCTTTGGAATAGTGGCTAGCTATCATTCTTATAAGAGCTCCTATTTTTTTCAAAGTTGTTTGACTTTATCATATCACTGACATATAAATGGTTCTCCTAATTCTGCTTACTTCATTTGCCATCATTTCATGTCTTCCCAGGTTTCTCTAAAAACATTCCTTTCATCATTTCTATAACTCAATAGTGTTCCACCACATTTATATACCATAACTTGTTCATCTATTCTCTTAATTCATGAGCACCTTCTTAGATGTCTATTCTTTGCCTGTTCAAGAGGGTGTGTATGTGTGTGTGTGTGTGTGTGTGTGTGTCCTTACAACTCATTTTGCTTAGGACTAATCCCTTCCTTAAAACACTGTCCTTTGAATGAATTCTCTATTTAGTATTCCTTTTTCCTCCTAGATCCCTACTGAGTGTAATTTCTTTATTCAACTGTGATGTGTATGTGTGTGTTCTTCCTTACTTTGACTAATTAAGATGAGAGTGAGGTAGAAGAATCATCTGCTAACTCACCCACCTCCTTCTTATTGGTATAGATGTTCATTTGCATCCACTAATTAGTTGAGATCATCTTTCCCAATATTCCTTTCCCTTTTCCCTGCTACTTCTGTAGTCTGAGCCACATCATTGCTTCTGTTTATGACTGAACTTAATCCTTTCTGATTATAGCCCCATGGATTTCCTACCCAGGGACCCCATTTCCAAGGCCTGCTTCTCACTCCACCCTGGAAATATGATTCAGAGCTGGGTATTGGGCGACTAAATTGCTAGTTGGCACCTATTCACATCACAGGGCCCTAGTATGGGTCTGGTGGCTCCCCAGTCTGGGTCCACGGCTTTTTCTCAACCTGGAGCATAGCCTCTCCTTTGTTGCTGAGGTGTTAAAGTACTCCATGAACAAAGTGCCCCTAACCTACTCAGTCTCCAGTGTCAGCAGACTTCTTTATCTGTGTCCCTGTGATGGTTTGAGCTGATCGATTCCTTTACAATGTTATTTTTTTTCTAAAATTCTCTTTTAAGTTTTGGACTATTCCATTTTTAATTCTGTTTGGAGGATCTGTGAACAGGAGCTCACTGTATTGTTTACTGCTCTTCTTCCATCTTCAAAATTTCCTGAAGACTAAGGATTCTGAAAACTTGGGTTCAAATTCATTTCTAACACTGCTTATGTGACTTCTGGTAGTCTACCTAGCCATTCTGGGTCTCAATTTCTATTTTTCTTACATGAAGAGATAGAAATAGACTACTGAATTTCCTCCCAACTCCAAATTCTTCAATATCCCTGCCAAAACTCTGAGCAAAAGAGGTATTGGATGATACAGAATCCATGTTTTGTAGAATAGCTATTGTATCTACACCATTGCTAATGCTTTCCTCATAAAAACTTTGTGAAGTTGGTAATGCCAAAGTTACACTTATTACATGAATAAGAAAAAATAAATTTAAATTTGTCTAAAGTTTGTAAAGAAACTGATGCATTAGTCTCAGGATATCATGGCTAGTTAGAGCATTTAACAATCACTTCATATGTGCCAGACACTTATTACTAGAGATATAAGTAAGAAGGATATTCTTTGGTCCTGAGAAGCTTAGAAATTCTAATGGTGAATGACAACTCATAAAGGGAATCTTGAAGGTAGATGAGGGACTAAAGATGACCTGAAAGTGAATCAGAGGCATTAGCAAGATAAGGGAAAAGGTCATTAAATAGATCCCAGGATATTTCCCAGAAGAGAGCTGATCTATTTTTGACAGAATTACTTGATTTGTGAATCAGGTGAATGATATAGCAAGAGAATAGTTCCATTACATAAAGCAAGTTTATTGATGGGGGATGTGTAGTTCTGCCCGGGAACATGAGCGCCGGAATATTCTGAAAATACAGAAGGACAGTAACCCCAAAACACAGAAGTCATGATGACAGTTATGTCTCTGGGTCAGTGTGTCCTGTTTTATTCTGCATTTCGCGATCCAGATATTCTGTTGATATGCTCTGTTCTGGGGACGTGAGCTCCATCCTTCCTTTTTATGTTTACCTGACCCTCATGGTATCAGAGGTGATTACAGAGGAGGTGGGCTATTTGCCAAGGGGCTCAGTAGGGGGATAAAAGAGGAGAAGCCCCAGGAATGAAATATGGATGAAATATGGATATGGATGGATAAAGAGAACAATAAAGCTGTCTGAATATCCCTAACTCTTCTGGCTCCTGACTCTACTTTGTGGAATTTGCTGGCCACATTACAGGAAGGCACAATGAAGACCCTGAGGAGAGAAAAAAGGGTAATACTGGCTGCCCACTGGCATTAGGCCAGATCAGTTTATAATGTTTCTTTTCACATCCTTAAAAAATATATAAATGGAAGTTGGATGAGAGTAACATTAAATGGGTACAGAAATGGCTGAATGCCTGGTTATTTAGAATGGTGACAGTTGGGTCAAAGAAGGATTTTACAAGTGAAAGTAATACAGTTTTGACCCAAACCCTGTTTGCGTCATCATTTTTTTTTCCAGTGAGTGGATGAGAATATAGAAAGCCTGCTTATCAAAACTGTGATAACAGGACTCTAACAGTATTAGCTGATGTGCTATATAAGGAAAATAAAGATCCAAAAGAGATGTTGGCAGCTTAAAATGTTGGGAGAGTCCAAATAAGATTAAATTTGATGGGAAGAAATTAAAATTCCTAACCCCACGTAATATATAAAGGGGAAAAACATAGTTAGGCAACTATTGAATGGGGGGAGGATATAATTTGCAATTTTCATGAAAAATATAGTGGGGTTTTAGGACCCTTGCAACTCAATTTGAATCAAAAGCTTGATGTAACATACAGAAAAATCTTATGTACTTGCAACTTTCAAGTCAGGATCAAACTGTACTCTGTAATCTTATTGAGCTCTTTGATATATTAAAAGAAAGAGATGAATAATCCATCAATACTTTTGTATCTTGCAAATCTTAGTTTAAAGATTTTGATTGCACATTTTACAATCTATGAATTACAATATATTTCTTTGTCATAATGACATTCTAGATAGAGCACACTGTTTACAGCATACTACATTTCTTTACTGTTTTCAATGGCCAGGTAATAGTCAGAGAGGTGGTTTGAATTAATGACGATGATAATATCACTGAAATGGGTTTTTTTAAGATTTGAAAATAATCTTTCAAATATTATTCTATTTGATCTTTGTTATGCATACCTCCATTTTAAAGATGAGTAAACTGAAGCAGACAGAGGTTAAAGTAACTTGCCTTAGCCATACAGTCTGTAAATATCTGAAGATAGATTTGAATTCTTGGTAATATCCATTTCTGGATGATAATTGACATCATTCCCAGTGACAGTGAGTCTACATCAACACTTTGTCCTAGCATTCACATTTTGTTCTCCTTCCCTTTCTTTCCCTCTCCTCCCTTCCCCTCCACTCCCCTGTCCTCCCATCCTCTCCATTCTCCTCCCATTCTCTTCCCTTCTCTTTGCTTCTCTTCTCCATTCTCTTCTCCTCCTTTCTCCCTCCTCTCTCTCTCTCTCTCTTTCTCTCTCTCTCTCTCTCTCTCTCTCTCTCTCACTCTCCCTCTCTTCCTCCCTCCCTCACTCCCTCTCTTCCTCTCTCTCTTCTGCCTTTGCTCCTTCCCCATCATGAATCTTCCATTTCTCATATCTATATATCCAACTCTAATGTCTCTCCAATTATTTATTGGGTGTTTCAAAATGATATCCTGAAGAAAATCCAAACTCATTCCATTGAAAATAGAACTCATTATATCCTGCTCTTCTATTACAATTCCCAATTTTTATTGTCAGCCTCATCATTCTTTAAGTCTTCCAGGTTTATAACCATGGGATTATTCTTTACTCATCACTCTTCTTTCCCACCATATAGCCAAACAGTTGCCAAATCATGCCTGCCTTACCTTTATAAAATATTTCATAACTAACACTTTCATTCTACTAACAAAGCTACTTCCTTTGTCCAGGATCTCATTAACTCCTTTCTGGTCTTTTGGAATAACTTTTCAATTGTGCTTTCTGATTCCAGTCTATTATAATTCTGATTAATGATTTAATCATCCATCAATGATTTTGATTAAGATGAGATATGACTCCTTTCCCTTCTCGGGAAAGTATGGTTGCTTCATTTTGACTCGAATTTCACATATAAATCTGGACTTTAAAGTTACTCAAAATCTGATCCGTATCTCTACAGTCACATTTCATGTTACTCTCCTTCAATGCAAACAAACTGGAATTTCTCTCTGCTTATCATGAACAGCACTCCATATTCTATTTCCATGACTTTGCTAAGTCTGAACTGTACTCCTTCCCAATTTCATATTTCTATGTAACTCAAGGATTTAATATAGAAAGCATTTTTGGAACACCTGAACTACTAGTGGTCTCCTTCCTAAGCTACCTTATGCTTGTTTTGTAATTATTCTATATACTAATGCTGTATTTATCTTCTTTTTGTTCAATTGTGCAGTAATGAGTGACTTTTTGTAATCCTATGGACCACAGCATTCCAGGCTCTTCTGTTCTCCACTTTTCCCTTAAATCTGTCCAATCTCATGTTCATTGCTTGCATGAGACTATCTGTCTCACCCTCTTCTCAATGTTCCTTTTGTCTAAACAGATGTATACATATGAGTATGTAGTAGAATATAACCTCCTTCCAAGTAGTATGTTCCATTTATTCTCTTATTTCAAAGCCTAGCAAAATACCAAGAACATAGTAGGTGCTTAAAAAATACCCTATAATTCCCAACTAAATTTCTCATTTTCTTGCACTGCCTGCCATCATCTCTAACCTTCATATCTCTGCCAATGTAATGGCAAGTCAGCTAGCAAATAAAAATAAACCAGGGGCAGAGCCAAGATAATGGAGTAAAAGCAGGAACTATCTGTAAAAAAATGACACTAAACAAATTCTAGAGCTACAGATACCATGAAATGACAGAGTGAAACACATCTTCAGCTAAAGCCAGCCTGGCAAACCAACAAAAAGGGTCTAACACACCAGACTAGAAGCAGAGCACAGTCCAGTGTGAGCTGTACTGGCACAGATATGGCCAGAGTAGGCATCAGGGGCCAGAATCACTGGCAGGTGTGGCAGTTTCCCGACTTCTCAATCCGCAAACACCAAAGACAAAGTTGAAGGTCAGTGGCAAACTCTGTTGGATCTTTGTGAGAGAAGCACAAAGTCCAAACTCAGCCCTGGGGTAGTGGAGGTGGCAGTGGTGGCAGTAGTATTAGTAGGAGCAGCAGCAGCATTTGCTGCTTCTGGAACTCTGGGCCCAAAGATGGTGAGGCGATCAAGGGGATGATATAGGGTAGTTGCAGGGATCTCTTTGTTGGTACTGAAGCACGATTCTCTTGCTTTGCCCTGCTTGCATCTGGGTCACAGTTTTGTGTGGGGTAAGGAGAGCTGTCATGGCAGAGCTTGTAGAGACTGTGGAGCAGAAATCCTCCTCACAGGCAGAAAATATTTTTTTGGGGGTCACTCACAGGACAGAGAGAGGAGTAAACACCCAAGTTAAAAAGAAAATATTACAAGCACTCAGAAAGAAACAATTTGAGTATTGTGCAAACACAATCAGGATAACACAAAATCTAGCAACTTCCACTTTATGGGATCAGAGGGCCTGGAATATGATACTCCAGAGGTCAAAGGAGATAAGATTAAAACCAAGAATCACCTACCCAGTAAAGCTGAGTATAATACTTTAGGGGGGAAAATGGATATTCAATGAAATAAAGGACTCTCCAGCATTTTTGATGAAAAGACCAGAGCTAAACAGAAAATCTGACTTTCAAATACAAGAATCAAGAGGAGCATGAAAAGGAAAACTGGAAAGAGAAATCAGAATGAGAGGGGTAAACACCTTTCCTTTGATCATATCACCTTGGAAGAACTGAAAATTTATAGGTTCCTAGAAATAGCTCTGACAACAGCTGTGTAAAATCCCAGAAACATAGGAAAGAGTACTCTCTACTCTGGAAACAGAATCTTACCTTACTAAAGGCCTCAAAAGTCAAGTCATTGATGGGAAAAATGAGCAAACAGAGGGGAAAAAAAATCAGTAAAAAAAAAAATCTTACTTTGGAGACAAAGAAGATCACAATAAAGAACCAAAAGAAGGCAACAAAGTCTAAACTCCTGCCTCAAAAGCCTCCAAGAAAAATATGAATTGGTCACAGGCCATGGAGGGGATCAAAAAGGATTTTGAAAATCAAGAAAGAGAAGTAGAGGAAAAAATGGAAAGATAAATGAGAGTAGTGAAAGAAAATCATGAAAAATTGCTCAACAATTTGCTAAAGGAGACCCAAAAATAATGAAGAAAATAACACCTTATACAATAGACTAAACTAAATAGCAGATGAGGTCCCAAAAAAACAAGGAGGAGAAGAAAGTCTTTAAAAGCGGTATTGGCCAAATGGAAAAGACAGTCCAAAGGCTCACTGAAGAAAATAATTACTTCAAAATTAGAATGGAGCAAATGGAAGCTAATGACTTTATAAGAAATCAAGAATTTCTAAAAAAATAACCCAAAGAATGAAAAAATAGAAGACAATGTGAAATATCTCATTGTAAAACCCAGTGACCTAGAAAAGAGATCCAGGAGGTATTTTTTTTAAAATAATTGGACCATCTGAAAGCCATGATAAAAAAAAAAATCTTACATATATTTCTTCAAGTAATTATCAAGGAAAACTGCCCTGATATTCTAGAACCAGAGGGTAAAATAGAAATGGAAAGAATCCACTGATCACTTCTTGAAAAAGATCCCAATAAGAAAATGCCTAGAAATATTGTAGCCAAATTCCAGAGTTCCCAGATTAAGGACAAAATATTGCAAAGAGTCAGAAAGAAACAAATTGAGTATTGTGCAAACATAATCAGGATAACACAAGATATTAGCAACTTCCACTTTAAAAGGATCAGAAGCCTTGGAATATGATAATCCAGAGGTTAAAGAAGATAAGATTAAAACCAAGAATCACCTACCCAGCAAAACTGAGTATAATACTTCAGGGGGAAAAATGGATATTCAATGAAATAAAGGACTTTCAAGAATTCTTAATGAAAATATCAGAGCTGAACAGAAAAATTTGACTTTCAAATACAAGAATCAAGAGAATCATGAAAAGGTAAACAGGAAAGAGAAATCAGAAGGAACTTTTAAAGTTCAACTTAAAAGGAGAGATAGAAGAGGGTGAATTATGTCACATAAAAGAGGCAAGAGAAAGCTATTACAATAGAGGGGAAGAGAGAGGAGATGAAAAGGAATGAGTCAACCTTTCTCTCATTGGATTAGGCTTAAAGAGGGAATAACATGCACACTCAATTGGGTATCTTACCCTACAGAAAAGTAGGAGTGAAGGGCATAAGGGGGGCGGGATGGTTGTGATGATAGAAGGGAGGGTATATTGGGGTGGGGATAGTCACTAGCAAACATTTTTGAAAAGGGACAGTGTCAAAGGGGAAACCAGAATAAACGAGAGACAGGATAAGATGGAGGGAAATATAGTTAGTCTTTCACAGTATGACTACTGTGGAAATTTTTTGCATAACTGCACATGTATAACTTATATTAAATTGCTTTTGTTCTCAATGAGGGCTGGTGAGGAGGGAAGAAAGAAGAGAATCTGTAATTCAAAGTTTTAAAAACAAATGTTAAAAGTTGTTCTTACATGCAACTGGGAAACAAGATATACAGGCAATGGGGTATAGAAATTCATCTTGCCTTACTGGAAAATGAGGAAGAAGGGGCAAGAGGGGAAGGAATGTGGGGATAGAAGTAAGGGCAGACTGGGGGAAGGGGTAATCAGTATGCATGCCATATTGGGGTGGGGGATAGGGGAGAGATGGGGAGAAAATTTGTAACTCAAAATTTTGTGGAAATGTATGTTGAAAATTAAAAGTAAATAAACAAATTAATTCTGGAAAAGAACATGAAAAAAAATAAAATAAACCAAGGACTTATTGGGTATACAGCCCCCATGAAATTCTTTCCCACTTTATTTATACCTCTTGAAATACCTATTTCCCTCCAAAGTTTTATTGATGCGCCAACACCTGCAGGAGACCTTTCCTGGTGATATCTACCCCCAACTGTTAGTTCTTTCCTCTGTTCTCAAAAATGTATTTTTATATATGTGGCATTACCTCATCCTCACACATGTTATTTTCTATCTTTTTAAATTGTAAGCTCCTTCACGACATGGATATCTGGATTTGGATTTGAATTACCAAAATCTACTTTATTTCCTGCTACATAGTTGATGCTCAAAAGCTTGCTGAATTGCAATGGGTTGAATTAAATTATTCCCCCAAATTCGAAAGTGTACCATATATTGGGAATGTTTTATCAATATTTTTATTTAAGTCAAAGGTCTTTTTTTTAGGAATTAAAATGAATAATTCCAACTACTTGAAGTATTTCCTAAACTATTCATATGAATACACTTGAAGTACTCCAGAAGAAAAAGGGTAGTAACTTGATAAGTTTTTTATTAATTAATTTTTAATTTCCCATAGAGCTGATACTCTTTTGGGAATGGGCGGGGGGAAGAGTATTTTAGAAATAGGAACCCACCATCATAGACAAAACTAGATGCTCTCACTCATGAGGGAATGTCTCATAGCCCTTCCTGGTTTATTATCCCCAATACAAAATGAGATAATTCAACCTAAATTAAAAAAAAAAAACCTGTAAGAACTATGTCATATGAAAGGCATTGTGGCAGATGCTGAAACAACAAAAATCCTTGCTGACAACTCTTGCTAACTATTTTCCCTTTAATGTGGCCATCAGGATTTTAAATTCAGATCTGGATGTGCCAATAAGGATTACATAGCCCATCATTCTTATCAAACAGCTGATTAAACTAAAGTTCAGGGAGACTGTGTTGTATACAATTGCATGAATTCCAAATCCATCTGTCTTTCTGAAGGCAAATTGTCTTCAAACTACCAACTCAGGACCTTCAGATTCTCTGATTGATCTACGGACTGCTGTTTTAAGTCATTCCCTCCAGGAATCTCCAACTCTTTCCTTTTGACTTTGAGAAGCAGATGCTGAGTAACCTTACTGACCAAGGCAGGAGGATCATTGAGCACTCCATGTCCATTTCAACTTAATTCATCTTTGCAATGACCTGTATAATATTAAACACAAATAGTCTATTAGTCAATAAACATTTGTGCCTACTATGGGGAAGGAGCTGAGATGCAAAGACAGCCCATATTCTCAAGGAACTCACAGTCCAATGGAAAGGCAACGTGCAAAAGGAGAAGTAAAAATGTGATTCATGCATGATAAGCTGTAGAAAAATAAATAGAAAGCAGATACTAACAGTGTGAGTGATCAGAAAAGGCTTCTTGTAGATGAGGAAAATTTAAGTGGGACTTGAAGTCAGGGAAATTAGAAGACAGAGATGAGAATGGGAGAGAATTCTAGGAATGGGGGACAAATGATAAAATGGTGGACAACTGTTTAATGGTGAGGGAATCAAACATCTTATGAGACAAAAAGGTATTCAGTATCAATATAGCAAAGTCTGTGTGTGTGTGTGTGTGTGTGTGTGTGTGTGTGTGAATGATTATGTAAAACACTGAAGGGATCAGATCATGAAGAACTTTGAATGAATAAAAATATTTTATATTTGTTCCTGGATTTGATTAGGAGCCACTGGAATTTATTTGATATAGAACAGTGCGTCAGGAAGATCACTTTAAAAGTTTGGTAAAGGGTTGACTTAAGGAGAACACATTAGAGAGGGAGATCAGGAGGTGATTAAGAGAGTCCAAGATTGAGGTGTTGATGGCCTGTACCAGGATAGCTATAGTATCAGAGGAAAGAAGGTGCTATGTTTTAGAAATATGAAAAATTACAGGCATTTGCGACAGATTGGATATTGCATGGGGTTGGGGAGATTGAGGAGTCTAATATGAAACCTAGGTTACTAGGACATGTTACCATAAAATACCTTAAAAGTATTGGGACAGTTGTTGACTAGAAGTGAAGATTTGGGATAAAGGATAATGAGTTCAGTTTTGGACATGGTGAGTTTAAAATATCTATAGGCCATCTCATTCAAAATGTCCAAAAGATAGCTGAATATGCAAAACTAGAAGTTAGGGAAAGTTTAGGGATGGATAATGAAATTTGTGATTCAACAAAGTAATAATTTAAGTCATGGAAGCCAATGAGATCACCGAATAGAGCAATAAAGAGAGTAAAATCAGATTGTCCCAAACAGAATCTTGGGGAATACTCAGTGTCAGTAAACAATATTCAACCAAGTAGATGGAAGAGTGGTAGAAAGGTAGGAAAATGTAGATGGATTAGTGTGCTGACAAAAGACATCACCCTCTACTCCTCTGTATTTCCTCAGGGGGTTATTGACAGTATTAAAAGCTACAGAGGAATCAAGAAGGATGAGAATAGAGAAAAAAAGTTTAGAGATTTGTCAGTAAAGATATCTTTGGTGCACAGGATGCTTTTAGTGGAATAATAAGGTCAGAGGACAACCTTTAGTGAGTTAAGAATAGAGTGAGGGGAAAGAAATTGGAGATAGCCTTCTCAAAAAGTTTGGTCACAAAAGGGTGTATTAAGCAAAGGTTTTTGGAAGATGCTAAAAAAAAAGTACCATTTCTTAAGCAAGTGGGAAGCAGTAAATAGGCAGGGAAGTATTTAGGGGATAATAGGGAGGGCCATCAGATGAAGATGAATGGATTGGAAAGACAGAGAAAGTGGAAAATGAAAATTATATTTTTAAAAGAAATAATCATCAATAAAAGCTTGGGAAAAATCCACTAAGATACAGATTTTCTTAAGATGACATTTCCCAGAGCAGAGCCAGGATGGCAGAGAAGTACCAACTTGGATGAATTCTTTCAATATTCTCCTCCAAATGACTTTACAATAATTCCTCAAAGCAAATTTTGGAGTTGGAGATCCAACAAAAGTTCAGAAAGGGATAATTATCCATTCTAAGACAACCTAGTAGATCAGCAGTAGAGGTGTATTGCACTTGGATGGAGACCTATCAGGAGTGCAGTAAATGTCTCACAAATACGAGCACCAGCACCAGCAGTAGCTTTCGAGGTGGTTGCAACAATGGCAACAACAGTAGCTCCTTCAGGAGCTCTCAGCGCTGAGAGAATTAAAAATAAGACAACTAGTTAGAGATTTCAGGGAACCCTTTGTTACAACGAACACAGTTGGTGCTTATTAACAATTCTATTGCCAATACACAGTTCTTGGTCACAACTCCTAAGTAAAAAAGGAATGTGTGTGGTTTGTCACAAGGAAGGAAGAGCCCTGGTCTCAGCTCCAAGAGAAAGAGTGGTTTTATTACTTATAACTGCAAGGGAGCAAGCGCCATTCCTGAATAAAATACAGAGTGCAGAAAAAGAGAGCAGAGACCACACTTCTCCCAGAATAATATCATCTCTTGAGCCCTAAAAATCTGTAGACCCCCATAACCAGCATAGCATAATTTTAATGTCAATTTAAAAGTCAAGAAACAGGCTGGAAAAAAGAGCAAACAGTAAGAGAACTTCATAAAAAGCTACTAAAGTGACAAAGAAGACAGAAACAACCTCAGAAGAAGAAAATAATGTGAAAAGAGCTACAAGCAAAGTCTCCAAGGGGAAAAAATGCTAATTGAACAAGGAGAATTAACCTCTTGATAAAAAAGAGTTTTAAAAATACTGAAGAAAACACCTTTAAAAGAATTGGCCAAATTGAAAAAGACATACAAAAACTTACTAATAAAAATAACTCTTTAAAAATTAGAATTGTGCAAGTAGAAGTTAATAACTTTATGACACAGCAAGAAACAATAAAAACAAAGTCTAAAGAATGAGAAATTGAGAAAAATGTAAAATATCTCATCTGAAAAACTACTTCCATAGAATATAGATCAATAAGGTATAATCTGAAAAGTATTGGGTTACCAGAAAGACATTATGAATAAAAACAATGACAAAAGCCTAGTCATCATATTTCAAGAAATAATAAAGGAAAAAAATACTTTGATGTCTTCCATCCAAAAGTTAAAATTGGAACAGAGAGAATTCATTGTAATTTTTCATAAGAAAAAAAACTGACATTTAATGAAATATAGGATAAATTTATGCATTCCTGATGGAAAGACAGAGAGATGAATGGAAAGCCGGACATTCAAACACAAGACTCCAGAGAAGCATAAGAAGTATACACAATCATAAGGAACTCAATAAAGTAAAACTTTTATATTGCTTTATGGGGAGATGATACATGTAGCTCCTAAGAACCTTGTCATTTTTAGCTCAGTAAGCAAAAGAACATGAGTGTGAGTCAATTAGTTTGGAATGATTTTGAAAAGAAATGAAGGGGTGAGAAAGAGGGATGCACTGGGTGAAGGCAGAAAATACAGAAAATTTTCTTACGTAAAAGAGATGTACAAGGAAGAGCTTTTACATTGAAGGGAGGAATAGGGGTGGTGGGGTGGTGGCAGGCAATGCTTGAATTTTAGTCTCATTGGAATTGGCTCAAAAAGGGCTGAAGGGAAATACAAAGCAATCATAATTGTGAAAGTGAATGAGATGAGCTCACCCATAAAACAGAAGTGGGTAATAAAATAGATTAGAAATCAGAATCTAAAAACATGTTGCTTACAAGAGACTCACTGAGACAGAAGGAACTAGAGCAAAATCTAATATACTTCAACTGAAAACAAAATCAAGGGCAACATTCATGATCTCAGACCAGAAAAAGCAAAAATGGCCCTAATTAAAAGATATAATCATGGAAATTACATTTTGTTAATTTTTTTCTATAAAAAATAAAGTAATATCAAAAAATTAAATCAAGTTTCTCTAATATATGCCTTATTCTTTTAATATATGGAGAGAACAAAGTGAAATTTATACCCAACAAAATAAGTCATTCTCTAATTGATAAATGTTCAGAGAATATGAACAGGCATTTTTCAGAAGAAGAAATCAAGCTATCTATAGACATATGAAATATGAATATGAAAAAATGCTCTCAATCACTATTGATTAGAGAAATACAGTATACCACCTTATACCTATCAGAAAAGACAAATAATAGAGGGGGTATAGGAAAATAGATATTTTATTGTATAGTTGTAAACAGATTTAACCATTCTAGAGAGGAATTTGAAACTATGCCCAAAGGGCTATACAACTATGTATACCCTTTGAAGGAGCAGTTCCATCACTACATATGTACCTCAAAGAGGTTTTTTTTTTTTTTTAATATCCTATATGTAAAAGATACTTATATTAGCTATTTTTAAGGTGGCAAAGAATTGTAAATGAAGGGGATGCTTATCAAATGGAGAATAGCTAAAAAGACATTGAAATATATGATTGTTACAAAGTATCAAAATGCTTTAAGAAAATACCATTAGTTTCAGAGAAACAGAAAAAAAGCAAGACATGAACTGAATCAAAATAAAGTGATAAGACTTAGAGGTAATGTTGCACAGTGTAATATTGTAATTTTTTTTTTGCTTTTTTTTTCTAGAGGGGGTGCAGGTCAGTTGGGGTAAAGTGACTTGCCCAAGGTCACAGCCAGTAAGTGTTAAGTGTCTGAAGGCATATTTGAACTCAGCTCCTCCTGACTCCAGGGCCTGGGCCCTATTCACTGAGCCACCTAGCTACCCCCAACAATACTGCAATATTGTAACACCAATGTTGCAATGATAATCAACTATAAAAATGTGTCTACTCTGAGCAATACAAAAATCCAAGCCAATTCCAAAGGAGTCACAATGAAAAAACAATGCCATCTCTCTCCAGAGAGAGGAAGGAGGAACTTTGAGTGCAAATTAAAGTAGATGTTTCTCATTTTACTTTTCTTACCTTTTTTTTGGTAATAAGGCTAAGACTGAAATGTTGTATAAGATTTCACATGTATAATTGATGTTATACTGCTTGCCTTCACAGTTAGTGGGAAGAAGGGAGGGATTTTGGAACTTAAATTTTTTTTAAAAGGGGGCAGCTAGGTGGCACAGTGAATACAGCACCAGCCCTGGAGTCTGAAGGACCTGAGTTCAAATCCACTATCAGACACTTAACACTTACTAGCTGTGTGACCTTGGGCAAGTCACTTAACCCCAATTCCCCTGCCTTCCCCCCTCCAAAAAGCAAATAATAATGATGATGATGATGATGATGATGATGATGATGATGATGATGATAAAATTTAAAAGAAAATTAAAAAAGAAAAGAATGCTTTTTTTTTTTTTCAAATGAAGCAAGTGTTCAACACAAACATAATATTCAACAAGGCACTTTGAAAGACAATTTTTGAGGCTAAAAAGAAAAAAAAGGAGAAAGAAAATGAAGACTATTTCTTCAGGGTTTAAATGGCCCTAGCCATGTATATTACCTGTACCTATGATTTAATATCCTAGGATTTTAGGTGATTGCATATGCTTTTCATAGACATTATGGAGGTTGGCCAGACAATGTTATTAAGTTTCATGGGTGGAACATTATCTAATATCCTCTATTTATTTTTGCATTTTCAAAAAGTCTTTTGATGAAGAATTTTTTTTTCTAATGATGAGATTTCTTTCTAAATAGGTAGGGGAACCAATTATAATATGTATTTCGAATATAATGGCGTTTTCCAGCTATGCTGCTGGATCTCAATGGGTTCTACTTCTTCTTTTGTCTCCAGCTTTCACTTTGGGATCATACTCTCATCCTGTTTACTATATCCAGTCATTTGCCCACCCACATCACAGCTACTAGCAGTCATTATCTCCCCTCTCCCACTTCTTTCTTTGGGAAAAACATAATCACAAAAGTAATGTTAGCATTTCTATAAATGAAATGACAATCAATTGACTCAGATTACATTCCATTATCCTTATGACTCTTCTAATTAAACAAACAAACAAACAAACAAACAAACAAAACTCTTCCCTGCTCACCTTTCTCTTTTAGGAACTGTTATCTTCCTAGAATGTAAACTCTCAGAAGGCTAGGATTTTTTTTTTTAACATGTATGCCCATTGTCTTTCACATAATAAGTATTCTAGAATTCATCTTCTTTCTTTTTTCCTCCCTCCCTCCCTCTTTCCTTCCTTGCTTCCTTCCTTTTTCCTTCCTTCCTTCCTTCCTTCTTGTACTGCATATATGCATATACATATATATACACATATATGTCTACATATGTGTGTGCATATACATGTGCATATATGTGTGCAGACACACATATAGATAGATGATAGATAGATAGATAGATAGATGATAGATAGATAGATAGATGGATAGATAGATAGATAGATAGAGATATACCCACATACGCTGAAGGGATTAGAAGATCTCTTAAAATCCCTTTGTTTTCATTTAGGGCAAGGACTGTTTCATTTTCCTGTTTGTATCCCCAGTCCTAGGCACAATGGGTTAATGTGAACCTAATAAATATTTATTTATCTGTACCAAATTAAATTGGTTTCCTTTCAAATATACTGTGTATCCAATAGACTCAGAAGACAAATGCAATTCTGTCCCAGTGTCTTTCCACCTGATTAATCACACACACACACACACACACACACACACACACACACACATACATACACACAGACACACAGACACACAGTTCATACAGGGCTTGTGAACTTAATCAAGCTGCAATATTCATCCTCCCTAAATCCATTCCCCACCATCATTAAGAGGAATCCATCCTATCCTAGGAGATAAATCATTGGTTTTATCTACAATCTACTCAGAGAAGGTTTGTACTACCAGGATAAATGGAGATTAAAATCAATACGATGAGAAATGCAATCCCAATTCATAAGACTATAATTTAAGTAATTTTCATATTTTTCATATTGATTTCCTGATCTCACTGAATCAGTTTTATCTTAGCAGTGATTTTTTTTAAATGATGCAGTGATCCCATCTGTTTAATTTTTTTTTTTTAATAACTATTTCCAGTGTCATCCAAGCCTATCTTCTAAAGAAGATGTCAGTAGGGCTGTATCCCAAAGAGATCATAGAAAATAGGAAAAGGACCCTTGTATTTCTTAAATACAAGAAATATTTAAAGTAACTCTTTTTGTGGTGGCAAAGAATTGGAAATCAAGGGAGTTCCCATCATTTGGGGAATGGCTAAATAAGTTGTGGTATATGAATGTGATGGAATAGTATTGTGCTACAAGAAATGAGGAGCAGATGAACTTCATAATAACCTGGAGAGACTCATATAAACTGATGTTGAGTGAGAAGAGCAGAAGCAGGAGAAATTTGTACACAATTAAATACACAATGTGCATGTGACAACTAACTTTGATAGACTGGGCTCCTCTCAGCAATGCAAGGCTATAAGACAACTCCAAAAGACTCATGATGGAAAGAGATACCCACATCCAGAGAAAGAACTACAGAGTCTGAATATAGACTGAATATAGACTGAAGCAAACTACTCTTTTTTTTTTGCTTTGTTTTGTTCCCTCTTTCTCATTGTTTGTTCCATTGGTTGTAATCCTTCTTTACAACCTGAATAATGTTTAATGTGAAGGTATTTGTAGATTCTATATTTGATTACATCCTTCCATGGAGGGGAGAAGAGGAGGAGAGGAAAAGGGAGAAAATTTGAAACTCAAGGGATTGTGTCCTCTTTAGGCACTATATATTCAGTAATGAGACATTTGCCTGTAGTTGAGATTGTGAGCAGAAGCCTGCAGTTATTGTCAGTTGTACACCATTATCCAAGAATAAATGCAAAGCAGTCAAATGGGACCCAGTGAATCTACCTTGGATTCATACAATGACTCGGCAGGAGTCTCATTATCCTTTCTTTTTCTGTGATGTCAGTCCCTGTGGGGAACCTTTTGCTTTGTACCAAAGTTCATTCAAGCCCGTTAGCCTGTTCTATTCGTGTTTCCTTCATGAAAGCAAACTCGCTGTTCTCTTTTATATAAACCTTTGCTCTTAACATTAAGGCTAGGAACTGAATCTTCCCCATCAGGAATCAATATTTCCCCCTACTCACTCTATGTAAGAACTCTCTCCTAACAAAGAAATAGGACATTTTATTTTCTCTGTGGTATTTTATCTTCTGCATGCATTTAGTTTTAAATTAGAAGTTTAAAATATTAGGAGTATATTCTGACTTCTATCATTTTGTGACCAAAAATGCAGATTTCTTTATAAAGGCTGTGCTTAATTTTCTTTGGAAGAATAATTTGAAGGGGTTCATCCCCAAGTGACCCACTTTGCTTTCTATTGTGCTTTGCTTTGAGGAACAGATAATGTTTAAACTACTGCACTTTGTAAAAAAGAGAATTATAATATTCATTGTGTAAATCACAGAATTCCCTGAGGTGACATAGTTTTGAAAGGAGAAAGTTGGGAGCTTGCATAACAGAATAGGGATGTGTAGGTCCCTCTAGGGGGTGCTGACATTTGTAAAAGCAGAAGATCAAAGACATAATTTCCAAGACTCCTTATTGCTGAAGATTTATAAGCCAATACTCCATGCCTGTTTGAAGGAAGTATTTAATAAAAGCTTGGCAGAAGAGAGATCCTGATTTTCTTTTCCCAACTTTCAGAGAGAAGACAGGAGCTTCCAAATTCTTTTCAGAGAGAGGTACATGAAAGGACTGAAATACTCTCAGAAGAAGCTGACATATAAAGGAGGCAGTGCTTCATGGCTCAATACCTATCTCACCACACCAGAGACTTCTGGGAATTTCATACCTTGCTCCCAGGGGTAGAATGTGTTCAGTCTGTTTTTTCCTGTAAATTTTCACATGCTTTCTTTAATTTCTCTTCATAAATGGATGGGATATACAGTTTTATTTTCTGTTCATTAGGTGTAATAACTACCACTGATGGAAAGAAATGATGGGTTTTATTTTTATTTTTTCAATACTGTTGTTATTGTTGTTTTTTGTTCATTCTGGAAGAGGACCATGAAATCGGGATGGTGAATTGGACTTAAGGAAGGGAGGGCTGTGCAAAAGAGCCAGCCTTTCTCTCTCCTCCTAAGCCATCTGGGTTGCATGGAAAGATATAGATCAGGATGAGTAGAGATGGACCCAATTCAGTGGGAGACCTTGGTCTTTTTTAAATGAAGGTCTTTCCCAGGTCTCAGTTTGACTAAGGCAAAATTGAATCACTGATTAGGGTCAAGAAAACCCCAAATGGGGGGAAAGATCACATAGACTCAGACAAGAGTGACACAACTGGTGTATGTATGCACAAACACACATGTGTGGATATGGATTTAGGTACATAGATTTGTTTATATATACATGTGTATAAATACATATTTACAAATGTGTATGTATATGTGTATATATACACATGCATGCACATATATTCACACACATATATTCTAATCCACCCATATATATACATATATATGCATACATATATATACCTATATCTATACATAGATATGCATATGTGTGTATATATGTGTGTATACATATACACATACATATATAAACATGTGTGTGTGTGTGTGTGTGTGTGTGTGTGTGTGTGTAGGTATGGAGATAGGTACAGAATGGTTACTGAGCCCAACCCACAAATTCCAAAAGAGTGGAACAAAATTTCACTCTATACAATCTTTGACCATCTCTTGCATAGCCTCTGTTCTAAAACCTTGACTGAAATAGGACCCTCCCACTCTTGGGAAATACTATTCTCCTTTAGTGCAGTTTTTCCACCAATCTGAAATCTGCCCCTGGGTCTCCTATTGCCCTTATTTTCACAGTGATTAGATTACATTCTCTGCCCCGAGCCCTAACCCCCTCCAGATATGGCAAAGTATAATTGATCTTTGGAATATTTTTGCTTTAAAAAATGGTCTGCTTCATGGGAGCTAAATCAGTTTTAAAACATCATTGATTGGCCTTAGTAACATTATCTTTTCCTCATCATCAAACAGTACCATTTCAGCTGACTCTTCTCCCTAGTCTGCTAATTACCAATTACCAGTGATAGGCTATGACTAAAAGAATTTCATTAGAATATACAGAAATCCCTAATTGAAATGTTTGTGAAAATGAGACAAGTGAGCCATGTGTTGATCTCCAATAAAGTTATCATGGTCTGACTTGCACTTTCCTCTCCCTTCATGGCCTTTTTACTTCCAGAGACATTAATAATGAGCACCAAAGACAACCACTTCATTGAAAATTATCTTTCCATTCAGTGGGGGATTCCATTCCAGAGTTCCATCTCTTTTCCAATTTAGGGCTAAATTTTAGCCCTAAGGCAGCATGATGAAAAGGGATAAATAGTAAACTGGAAAGTGGTAGATATGGATCTCAGCTTCAGTTCTATGTTGGAACAAGTCACTTCACTTTCTAAATCTTAATTACTTTATCTATATCATGAGTCTATCGTGATAAGCTTTGTACTCTGCCTTGCAGGAATCTAGCGTAAAGCATTATGCACATAGTAAAGCTGTTCATAGATACGAGCAGGCTTACTCTGCTACCTCATCATGGCAGAAAAGTGACTTTGGTTTCTCTGTCTCTGTCAGAAGAACACAGTCTCCATGCAAAAATAACCTGAAGTGGAGTCCTAGAAAGAGAAAACTATGTCCATTTTTTCAAGAACAGACAAGTTGAGTAAGAATGGGCACACTAGCAGTAGACTGGAGAGATGATAATTTCCATGGCAATGACATTCCATAAAATAAAGTAATTTTTTAAATGCTTCTCCATCTCTGTATGGTCAACTTCTTCTTTTGCCAAGATTATATAAGAGAGATGAGAAGATTCCAATAATTTCACTGTGTTCATGTTTTTGATAAAATCCAATCTATCTATGGGTATTCTGAATGTGAGAGAACTGTCAAGGCACCAACAAGTTGACATATTCATGGAGGAAATGAATCATATTAATCTTGACATCTGGACTACAAATGAAACCAGAATTGGTAAAACAGAGCTGCAGCTCAGTGGGATGACTCAGTCTAGTCAAGGAGTTAATGGACTTCATTTTTACCAAGTATAAAAAGGGAGGAAAAAAAAAACAGCATCATTTCTTAAGACACGAGACTACCTTGTAATACTGTGCTCATCATATGTATTTTCAGGAAGACTACAATGACAAGAATTACGATGCATATCTTATCATCTACTCTAGATGGTGAGGATAAAAATACATTCTATGAAGAACCTGAGAAAATGCTCAAAATTAAATCAATGCTTGCTCAAAATAATCAATTTAACTATTCACAGAGGTAAAAACAAACAAAACATTTTTGAAAAGTTGATGAAGAATTACTATTGCTCAGATTGTAAGATTACAACATACTATTTTAAGGACAGCCCAGAGTGTTGGAAAATTATTATATTTTGAATAAAACTTGTCTGAGCCCAAAATTCAGCAGGGCAATGGACTGAGAAACTCTTCAGAAATTGACCAATTTTGAGAAGTAAATGGAGGAAGTATAGAGGAGTATAGGGGAGTAAATGACCAGTGTGTAGGGGAATAAATGAACAATAATAACCACAACAAAAGAAATAAGGAACACTTGTTTTGGAAAGGGCAGTAAGTAATAGAGTATTGTTTGAGCATAGCAGCCAAGTTTTAGGGAGTAATAGAGAGCAAAGTTATATTATTCTTGGAATGGAAGGCAGCCACTAAATGGATGAGGGATTTGCTGTGTGTAGTATCAAAAGGTTGAAGTAGTGGCAGTTAGTGGGAGTTGCAGAAAGGCAAATTTCAGCTTCGTGTAAGTGGGGAAAGCATCCTAACAATTAGAGTAAACAAAAAAAATGCATTAAATTGCCTCTGTAGGTCTCTTAACCTGGTGGACTTCAGGCAAAGGAAGAAAACATCCAAGAATCAATGTTTTTAAAAGTCATTTTAGTCCATGTCCTTCACTCTCCATTTTATAAAGAAATCAAGGGAAAGAAAAACTAAATGCCTTATCTCATCCTTAATTATACAATTAGTAAAGTCAGGTTATAAAAAATAGTTTCTTACTCCAAAGTTAGCATTCTATTTTCTACACTATAATTTCTTGCCTTTTTTGGCAATTGTGTTTTGTTTGTGTAAAGACTGGATGATGAGGTGACTTATGAGGACCTTTCCAATATTGACATTCAAAAATCATATGAAACACCACAATACAATAGTTTTTGCTTCGTTGTCTAAACTAATTAAAGCTTGTGGAAGGGGTATTATTATAGGATTTTGAGTAGAAGAGGGGCATGATCAGGCAGTGAAAGATATGTTGGATTGCTGAGGGAGGAAAAGATATAAAAGTTAGTCAAAATGAAAGCAGGAGACTGCTGGAGAATGTTAGGTGAGTTGAAGGTAGGGCTTACATAATTGTAATGGTAGCAGAAACAAAAAAGGGGAAATGGAACTCAAATGGTTTTATATAGCCAGACAAATGTCACCAACTGCAGATATAAAGCAAAGAGGAAGGGAGAATGAAAGACAGAATGTATACTCTGAATATGGACAGTGCAGTAAATGGCAGAACTTTGAAGAAAATTAACAAAAAAAAAGAAATGAAACTGATGGAGGGATGTGTAAATGAGGATGAAAGAAGAGTCAAAGATAAAATCAAGCTTCTGAACATTGGTGATGGGATGAATGGTTGGCCTCTTAGACAAATGGGGAAAAGTCTCAAGGAAAGTTGATTTGAGTGGAAGCTTTGGATAGGTTGAGCCATTGCTGGGCCTGAGGATAGAAACTGTGTAGTCAGATATGTAGCCTGCAATCACAGTACCAAGTAAAATTCATGAGGACATGAATAATCAGTCTGTGGGCCAGGTGAAGATTGTCAAAGCATTCCTTTCTATAAGATTTAACATGCTTTGACAAATAAAAGTGAATGCTTTGACAATCTACACTTTTCCCACTGAGTCATTATCCACATTCTCACATTTTGATTGGTGCTGCAAGTACAGGCTATAAGTGGCACCTGGAACAGGGACCTGGCAGGGTACAAGGGGAGCAGTCTCCTAGAAGTCCAGAGAATATGAAAAAATGAACCTTGTCCAGGCAACACTTTGCAGAACAAGGTGAGGGGGCAAAAAGCACAGCAACTGTCCCCGCAGCATGAAGCTGGCCGGCATTCAAAATGAAAAGAGGGAGGGATGGTGTCCTGGCAGTACTAGGGCAAGGGATAATCACCAGGTTCAGTGGGATCAATAGGGAACATAATAACAAATAATTAGATAAGTCGGATCTTGGAAAAAGCTTTCAGGAGAAAATGGGACAGGTTCAAAGTGAAAGTAGAGACTGAGAATATTTTTTTTATTATTTAAGACTCTTAAAGAAATTAGTAAAAGAAAGAGGATTATTTATCACTAGCAGTCAGTTACAAAAATTCTTGGAATGTGTAGAAACATCTTGTCCCTGATTTCCACATAACAGGAAAGATTTGACGAAATGGGAGACAGCAGGAAGAGAGATAAGGGAAAGGCTAATGGAGGAGGAATTCCAGCATTTCCCCATTTCTGCCTTTTTTCTATGGAATATTTTAAAGATATGTTTTGCATTAAAAATGAAAGTGCCAAAGGTGGCTCAAATGATTCAGTATGATGTAGCTGTCTCTAATAGAAGCAGAGAAAAAGAAAATTTCAAAGTAAGTCTTATCGAGCCTCTGTTAACATTCTGGAAGACAAAATAAATGTCTGATTTTTGCAGAAGATCTTTAACCATGAGTGCACTGCTCTTGTCATTTTCTGTATCTCTCTGCTTTGATAATCTGTTTATGAGTATGAGTGAGAGCAATTAGTCATGCTATAAAATCTAAAATGCACCTGGACTTCTGGACATTCTTTGAAAGTCCTTTCACTCCCCCTTTTACTCCCCCTCTCCTTTCTTGTCAGAAGACAAAATATTTTATTATTTTTTTATTATGTGGTGGTAATGGCAAGTCAGAGTTTAAAAGAGGTATCAGGATAGAATTTGAAAAAAAATATTTATGCAAAAACTATTTTCATTGAAAAGTGTCAACAGAAGTTTTAAGATTTTTTAAAATTTTTAAAATCTCTTCCTCTGCATTCAGCTCTGGTCAAGTTGAATGCCAACAAGGAGATAAGAAAAGGGGATATTTTCCTCTCAGATCTGAGAGGCAAATGGATGAGCATTTAACCATTTCCTGTTTCACATATTAGAGAAAAATTCTGTGTATCGGAATGCAACTAAAAGTCTATTGAACTCACTAGGTTATTTTAGGGAACGTGAAAAAAGTGAATAGTGTCACTTCTAACTTAATGCTAAAGATAAGTAAAAATTTATTATACTATTTGGCACAAAAACAAATTGAGATTATACAAAGATCAGAATAAGAAACACATCAGAGGTGAAAGCTTCAAACTCTCCAATTTGGGGGTGAAGGGGCATGGTGCCACTAGGTTTTTCCAGATTTCCACTCCCTCTCACTGGCAAGTTAAAACATATCACTTTATAAGAACTTTTAAGGAATAAACATAGCACTGAAGTACAAGGTAAAATTAGCTGAAAACATTTTACAAAAATTTCTTAAAACCTCTGCACTTCACAAGCCCAATTTTTTTATCAATAATTTTTGCAAGTGATGATTTGGAAATACAATTAATGTTATGGTGACATTGTGTTGTTGTGGTCTTCTTAAATTGTAGTAAAATTCTATCATACCATAAAAATTGAGGGATAATGGTAAGCCAGAAATATTGTTAGATAAAGCAAATTTTTGTTCTGAATTTTGTTGAAATTATTATATAGAGGAAAAGTTTGTGTAAAAACAGTTATGTCTCATGTCTTAAAATGTTTATTTATTTATTTATTTATTTTTTGAATTTTATTTTAGTTTGCATCATTCATTTCCAAAAGATTTTGAGTTACATATTTTCTCCCCTTCTTTCCCCTATGCACCACCTCAAAACAGTTATCCCAGTGTGTCCCCCCTCCCCCAGTCCATTCTCTCCCATGTCACTTTTCGGTAAGGCAGGATGGATCTCCCAACCACAGTGCCTGTGTGTCTCAAGTTCCAGTTGGATGTAGTCAATAATAATAATAATAATAATTACATATATAGATATATATTTATAACATTTGATTATGGAACTTTAGATTCTAGATTCTTTCTGTTTCTCCCTCGTCATCCATCCCCACTGGAAGGATAAGCAATAAAATACAGGCTGAACATGTGAAATTGCGCAGAACCTCTCCATAGTGAGCACACTGTGGGAATATGATTACATGTCCCTTCTTCCTATCCTGCCCCCCCCCATCCACTCTCAACCCTGTCCCTGTCCCTCTACAAAATTGTGAACATT
>CM053589.1:187436467-187469968 GCA_028646515.1 Pseudochirops corinnae | reverse complement strand
GAGGCCCAAGCCTAGAGAAGGCCAGAAGGACTTTTGGAGAGCAGTATCCAGTATCATAGAGCCTGAGTTGCTGAGAGAAAGACAGCTGAGAGCCCGTGGGAGCCACCCAGGACTTTGAGAACTGCCACCCGGAACTGCCAAGGACTGAGGAGGCATGGCTGTGATGCCAGTATTTTGTCTGTCTGTTTTGATGCTGTTTTGCCAGATTCACCTGATGGTGAAGGACAGTGCTGCTGTTGTAGAGGTCCTGGAACCAGGCTGTTGGTTCACAAGCCCTGAAGGAGGATTTTCTTGAGGTACCTGCACAGAAATCCTGGAAGAGGGCCTTGTTGATGTTTTCAAGGGTTCTGGGACTGTTCTACGGGCAGAGTGACTTAATGAGGATGCTGGTTATGGCTTTTTTGAGCCTTGTCTCCCCAGGAACTGAGATTGCTGAGAGCTTGTCTCTAGTGAAGATGAAAGAAGGCCCTTTCCTTGGATTATTCAATGCTGAGCTTAACCTTTTAACTTAAGGGTGGATGGCCTTTTGTGTTCTCCTGCCCCTTTTGAGATTCAGGGGTGGGAAGCCTTTGAGTGATAGACCAAATGAATGTACTTTGTTTGTGGTTGGAGACTAATCTCCATTTGAGAAGAGACTTTTGACTGACTAAATGAATGTACTGTCTAGGGGTGGAGTAGTCCCTGGATTGAATTGAGAATTTACTAAAGGAACAAGTTACACTGTATTTTGACTTTTTCTCTTCTGTGAATATTTGCTAAATAAATGGGGTTTACTATGCTGGTAATTCGAACTTTGGAAGTTGCCTTTGCTTGACATTACATAGCCTCAGAGTTGGCACACATGGTTAATGCAGTAAACACCCATATTCTCAAGCCTTCAAAACAGAACATGCTACCTCAGGCAAAGATCTTCTTTTCCTCTTGGTAATTGCTCAGTCTCAACACAGCTCACTCCTAGAAGCTCTGCCTCCCCTTCATCTCCCATCACACATCCTCCCTTCCCTCCCCCCGACTCCTGCAGTCCTCAGAATGAGTCCATAGCAGAAGTTCTGGATGGCTCAAAAAAAAAAAATGAGTTCACACTGCCACCACAGCTACTTCCAGCCTGGCTCCTACTTTGCTCTGTCTCCTGCCTGTCCCACCCCTTCCTGCTACTTCAGCAAGTTCACAGGGCATGGAAGATCTTCAAATCCCATAACCATTACAGAGGCCAATATTTAGATTGTAATTCAAAGTTTTCCAATTGTGTTATACAAATCACAGCATTTAATTCTCCGGACTCTGTGAATTAGTTGCTATAATTATCTCCATTTTACAGATAAGGAAAATGAGTTTGAGAGAGGGTAAGTGCCCAAATATTAGTTCTGAAAAAGAACCAAAACTGCCCTGACTCCAACTCCAGTATTTATGACACAGTGTCCCTAGGACAACGGATAGTATAATCCTCAAAAATGTTTTGAGCACAGTTTAAGAGGAACTTTTTCTTCTTTCCCAAGCTACTTCTTCCCCACACCAGGGAATTGAACGACAAATGAAATTTGAAAAATTTCAATGCAAATTACAACTTTAAAAAATCAGCAAACTTAAGAAAGTTTCTGATTAAGTGAAAAATATAAGCAACAACCTGTGCATATGAATGAGTAGTGTCCCTTTCCCTCTCTTCTGACCTAGGAGAGGGCTTTTTACTGAGCTGGGACCCTTGGATTATTTTCTGCATTGAAACACTGTTGATGATCTCTCCAAGGAAAAGAAGGAGGAAATGACACTGCACCAAAAGCATTGAGAGTGAATGCTAGTGTTGGAACTAAAATTCATATCTGATAATCAAAATAACTGAGATTACTGGAATTATCAAGCAGCATTGTTAATTCATGATGACAATCTCAAGTGAACTGAACTGGAAGATGATCAGAAAAGTAATGTAAACAATGAAGGAAAGGCATCTAGGAGCTGACTGTTTACTGTAGGTGATAAGAAAGGTGGATAAAAGTAGCAAGAGAATCTTTACTCTCAAGGAACTCAGATTTGAATGATAAATACAAAAAATTCAGGAACGTTCAGTTGCACAGAGGAAAGAAGGTCCATTGGTTCTTTTGGTACCCTAGCACTGTTGCTGTTTATAGCCAGACATTTGTAGGTGGCAACTGCAGAATGAGCCTGTCATATATTATAATTAACAGATTTTAAGTGGAAATAACTTGAAAGAAATCTAAGATATGGATAAATTAAAAAGATGACCTGTAAACAAGAAGAGAATGAACAATGATCAATACATAATCTGACCTTTTGAATTGATTCCATCCTTGTAATATCTGGAAAACTCGAAGAAGGTCCCAATCCAAATGGGTGACCTCCCTGAGATGAATTTGTGGAAGGACATGGAAAAGAGCAGCAAAGGCTGGGCAGGCAGGGGTGGGTGGTAGCCTTGATTTTGGAAAGGAGTTTGGACATATCTGGAGTGTGGTAACTAACCTAACTCTCTTGTCTAGTTCTCTAGATTACTGACCTTTGCTCTTTTAGGAGGACTTAGATGAATTCAGTTCATTTCATCTTTAAGTACAAAAGCATGCCCAATAATAACCATACTCTCAATTCAATATTTATGCTTTAAATAGCTATCACATGCAAGGCACAGTACTAGCTTCAAGGCATAGAGATATCAAGGATTCTAATTTATATATAACACTGGAAAAGAGATTTCAAGCTTTGTCAGCACCTTACAAACAGGTAATCGATGCTGAGCTTATTATGAACAATTTAAAACAAGAATAAGGAAAAATATGACAGAATAAATATACAATGGAGAGAGTATTGCATTGTAAAGTGGGAGGAGTGCTGACCTGGGAATCAGAGGACCCTCGTTTGAGTGCCAGGCCCAGAAGCATAATAACAAAATGGGAAGAGTCACCCTTAAGAACAAAAAGACTTGTGTTCAAGGCCTACCTCTGACATACTAACTCTGTTTTCCTGGGTAAGTCACTTAACAAGTTAGAGTCACCCTCAGTAAAAAAAAAGAAAAGAAAATGTGTAAGTAAAAATCATACAAGATTTGCTGAGTTATTTGCATTTCATCAGTGGAGGGAATTCCCACAGATAATAACCAAAAAGGAGGCAGGGCCGTGAGGATGAGAATAATTGTAGTGTCTATTACATAAGGTTAGTAGGTGAGAAGTGTTTAGAAACCTTAAAATATAATAGCAATGTGAAGTATCATAATGATAAAACTGTAATTCTGCAATATTTTGCATTATTATTATTATTGTTTATTATTATTATTAGGGCTATTTTCCCCAGTAGAGAAGTGTAACAAAACCAATTCCCCCATAATATAAACAGTATTTCTCATTGGCTTCGTAATGTTTTATGTGATTTGGGAGAGCATCCCTTTAACCTTGCTAACTTTATTTTCCTTGGGCAAACGTTCAAATTCATCCATATTTCCAGAGGAGAAGATATACCCAATGCAAATCTCCCTGACCAAGCAAGGATCAAAGCTGGCTGTGGAGGTATTGCTACTGATGTCTGAAGACAAAGACAAAATCTGTCAGAAAATATGATCTAGTGAAAAAGATTGTTCTGGAAGTTATACTTTTATGCAGTTAGTGAAGACTTCTAGACTCAGGAAAGGTATTGGTTCTTTCATAAAAAAAGGAAACTGGGCCGGGGATCAGGGAGGGAGAAGAGAAATGGATTTCTAGTTCACACTGTCCAGAACATCTTTCATTACACCCATAATACCCTGGCTCACACCCACCCCTCCTCCAAGCATCCCTATTTGTGTTGTAGTCACCAAATTTGTGATTTAAAATTTGTGAAAAGAACACTGAATTTGGAGTCAAGAGATATCCTCATTCTGATCATTCTTCTGATACTAGCTCTATAACCATGAAAAAACCTGCTAAACTCTCTCAGCTTCAATTCTCCACTTGTAAAACGGTACTGATAATAAACTCCACCTCACAGCTCTGTTATAAGAATCAAATATGTTAATGGATTTAAAGTGGTTTGCTAGTCTCAAAGCACTGTTTAAATGTCACCTATCATTCGCAAGCCTTCACTCTCTTTTGCTCCCACTTATCCAGTCAGGTACAATGTCTTTCTGATTCCACTTGCCCAACATGTCCCATGTATCATCCTCACTTCACTGTGAATATAGTGCTATGACTCTACTATTGACAACTCTCTCCCAAATGATCTCAGCTGTTTTGTGGGTGAATAATCCTCTGTGGATTGTTAGGCTTTTATCCAGAGCTCTGCATTTGGTTAAAATTCATCAAGGTGATTTTTTGCTGGCAGAGTTAAAGAGCCCATTGTCACATCTGATGCAGAGTGAGACTTCAGAAAAAAAAGGTATCAGTAAGAAGGGCTTGTCATATGACCTTTGGAAAATTCATTCACATGATTTCATTGCTACTGATAACTTCTAGTTGAGGAAAATCTACCAATGAAACATTCTAAATCTCTTAGATTAAGTGTTATCTGCAAAATGGGAATGAGAAGAAACATTGCGCATACTTTGCAGGCTTGTTGTGAGGCTCAAAGGAGAATATACAAATAAAACACTTTCTAACACAAAACCCTATATAAAATTTAGTTGGAATTCTTAATATTTTAATTGGGATTCTTATTATGGCACTTGGTACTACTACTCAAAAGATTGTTCCATGTTTTTATAATAAATGAGATGCGGTATGATATAATAAATTAAGCCCTTGAGTGGGAGACAGGAATATCTGAGTTGAAATCCTACATCAGATATTTGCTCCCTGTGTTAAAGTCAGTAAAACTTTCTTGACTCCAGTTTTGTCAATCTATAAGTAGATTTAGAATTGAAAGTCTTTGATGTTTCAATTTGTTTTATATTAAAAATTCTTTAATGCACTCTCTGGTGTACTTAGAAGGCCCAATGGATAAAGTACTGGGGGTATCAAGCCAGAAAGACTCATCTTCATGGATTCAAATTTGGTCTCAGACATTTACTAGCTGTGTGACCCTGGACAAGTCACTTAACCTTGTTTGACTCAGTTACCTCATCTCTAAAATAAGTTGGAGAATAAAATGACAAACCACTCAAGTATCTTTGCTAAGAAAGCCCCAAATGAGGCCATGAAGATTCAGACACAATTGAAAAATGACTCAACATTGCACCCTTTATTACCCAACCATGTTTCACATTTTATGTGTCTTAAAAAAACAAACAAATAAAAATTGGAGTTTCCTAATCATACCCATGGGGTTATTCCCCTTTCTGGGTCTCATTTTCCTCAGTAACATTGGGCAAAAGGCGTAGATGACATCTAGCATTGCTGTGGGAGCATTGGGAGCCACTTCCACCAATTGTCCTCACTCTTCTCTCACCTGGGTCCAACTGGGTTCCCCACTGACCTTTCACTTTCTCTTTGGCATTTGTGGGTTGAGTAGTCTGGAAACCTCCACAGCTGCCAGCAATTGAATCCTTTGATGCCTGCTCCTGCCCAGTCTGTGCCCCTGTCCGTGCAGGTGGGCCCACCCAGGACTGTGCTCTGCTCCTAGCCTTGTATGACAGACCCTTCCTTTTAGCCAGCCAGGCTTTTCTCAGCTGGAGATGTATTTCACTGTCACTTTGTGGGTTCCAAAGCTCCAAAATATGTTTAGAGCCATTTTCCACAGGTATTTGGAGGTGACTGAGGAAAGAGCTCAAGCAAGTGTCTGCTTTTGCAACAACATCTTGGCTCTGCCCCCCCCACTCCCCATATTGCTTCTATTTCTAAAGCCTTTGACCCCATCACATTATCTTGGCCTCAAGAAATGCAATTTGAGTGTTCCCTTCTTTTGAAATGCTTACCAAATCAATCCCATAGGGTTAGCCTATATCGCATTTTTATATACCTCACAAGCTTGAATTGAGCTAGATTAAATCAAATTAGGGCAAAGAGAAGGAAGATGGCTTTTAATAACAACTAAGTGCCATATTCTTGCTACTCATCTACTCTCAATGCATCCTTTCACAACTGAAGAAATAGAAAGGTGTTAAGATATCATTTGTTATGAAGAAACACAACTCTCTAAACTAAAACACTGGATATTTTCTAGGCCAGGGGTGGGGAACCTTAGCATTAAGGCCACATATGGCCTTCTAGCTCTGTAGGTGTGGCCCTTTAACTGAATTCAAACTTCACAGAGCAAGTTTTCTTAATAAAATAATTTGTTCCTTAAAACTTGGACTCGGTCAAAAGGCCACACCCAAGGACCTAGAAGGCCTCTTTGACCTCGAGGCTGCAGGTACCCCACTCCTATTCTGTGCCAACCTCTTCTTTTTTTCAATGAGAAAACTGAAGGCCAGAATGGTGAAATTACATATCCAGGGACACATGTGTAAGGGTCAGACTTAGGACTGGAAATCAAGTTCTCAGATTCCAAATGCAATACACTTTGCATGAAAACTATACCACCTCAATACTGCCTCAATGATACCAAAGTTTTTTTTTTTTTTTTTTTTTAAGTAAAGCCTGATTTTTCCCTGCCTTTTCAAGGATCTTTATATTTTAGATCCCAAAGACCAGGAACAAAGTGTCATTTGCAACATTTCCAGCTAATTCCTTTTTGCTCAATTACCAAGAGTTAATACATTCTGTCAATCGAATCTCCACTGTGTCTCTCTTCCTCATTGTATCCCCTTTTCACCACTCACACAATCAAGGTAAGAGGAGACTGGGGTGGGGGGAAAGTTTCTCTGGACTCTTATCTTATGTTCTAGAGCTAGTATTTCCCCCATCCAATCCATCCTTTACCCAAATAGCTAAAATCCCTTTATGGTCTGGCCCCAAAGGAGCTTTCTTTAATGATTGTTCAGGATTTCCCTTCATGCCAACTAGTTATAGTTATAGCCAACTAGTCTACTTCTTATTTGAGTTATTCCAGCTCCCACTTTGTTGTCTTTGCTCTGAAAGTCTCCAATAGCTGGTACGCTCTGTCTCTTGACCTTTGCCTTGTAGAACCTCTAGATTCCTTGAAAGCACAACTTATAGGGGTTCATTAGAACTAGCACTAACCTGGAAGTTCCTATATTTTTTAAGAAGGGAATGCTGAGTAAGAAATATGAAGCAAACCAATTCCCAATGCATATGTCAACTACATACCACAATTGCTCATTACCTGAGTATCTTGATTTACCTCACTACGAGCAGCTCCAACATTCATTTTTGCTCTCAAAATGGGCACCAAGCAGGGGAAGGAGGCAAGATGCTGGCTGGCTCCCTGGAGCCCAGGAAGTTCTTATATTTTACAATAAAAATTAATCAGTGCTATAAATCAAGGCATGATTTAATGTTCTGTTCATTGTCTATACTTAAGAAAGTGATGGGGAAAATGCAAATAAGGTAGCCCAAAGTTCACAATTCCCCTCCAAAAGAACTAGTTGTTTAGCGTTTAACAGCACACTCCCAACTTGTCAGGCCCTACAAGAACAGTTTCCTGATCTTTCTCCCTGTAAATTGTTTTCACCTGCTTGGGTGTGGGTGCGGTATGGTAGAATGTGAGGACATTTTGGATTTATTCTCTGTAAACCAATCTGTGTAAATGTTAATTTTGCAAGCTATAAGCACTTGAGGGCAGAAACTATTGGATTTATGTCTTTGTATCATGCTGTAGACAACAGGTAAAGCAGCTTGAAACCTTAGTGAGCATTGGCAAATCACTAGGATTGCTGTACTGTAGGCAATTAAAAGTCAAAGACGCAGAGAAGATTCCAGCTTAGAAAGGCTAGCAAATATAACTATAGTTGTAGAGAAAATTTCACATTTAATAATGGCTTGGAAAAAATGATTATCAGCTTGTTTTGGTGTTTGTTTTTCTTCCAGCAAAACTTATATACACATTAAGCACATGTGGTTACGCAATGAACAGTTAGAGAGGGGATTTACTGAACATTGTTAAAGGAATCTGGTACAATATTTATTGTGACTTAGATTTCTGAAAGCCTTAAAAAAGTGGATGGCTCCCATTTATGACTCTGGGAAGCTCAATGTTCTCAAACACTGCATTGATACATATATTTAAACGATCCTTTTAGAACCTAAAAATTCATGGTTTTATAGCTTTAATTATAGTATAAATCCTATTATATGCTAAAGTACCACATATGTATTGGAAGAAAACTTCCTGGTGGTATAGAGCTCTTTAACCAGTACCTGGAATGTGTGTTAATTAATTCTGGGTTCGACATATTTTTTTTTTTTTTTAGCTTCTTGAGGCAGATTAGTGTGGTGGTAAGAGCTCAAGACTGGTTTTGGAGCACCTGGGTCCTAATCTAAGTTCTACTGGTTACCTATATAAAATTGTACTTGTTTATTGCAAAGTAACAAAGAGGAGGGATAGAGCATTATGTGTGAGGAGCAGAGAGAAGACAGCTCATCTGATTGTGGAGTGAGGCATGTGAGTAATGGGGTTTTAAAAGTTCAAGAAAAAAATGTTATATTTGGGTCCAAAAGCAATGGAAAACCATCATATTTAACTAAGCAAGAGAGTTACACACTCAGACTCACAATTCAGGAAAATCATTTTGGTACTTTTGTAGAAGGGCTAGAGACAAAAGATTGGGAGATCGATTAGAAGCCTGTTTCAGTCACTGAGGTAAGAGGTGTTGAGGGCCTGAGTTAAAGTGTTGTTGTTGTGAGGGGAGATAAAGGACTGGATTTGAAAGGTATCGTGGGGTTAGAAAGGTTGATTAACATGCTATGAACACAGTCACTTTACTTCTCTAGGCCCCAGCGTTTTCATCCATAAAATGGGGTTATTGGGCTGTCAGACATCTCTAACCAATCATAAACAGTTGTTTGACTTTGAAGTTGTATCTGGTTGATCATAGAACTGATAGCTAATAACTCCCTCTGGTGTGCTTATGGGTATTTCCAGTAAAGAAGTAGTTTGTGGCTAACAATCATAAAATCCCGTTCCCACTCTAAAGGGATTTTGAGATTCATTATTGATTTTGTTGAAAAGAATATGTACTTCTTACTCTGAAAAATGTTCGGGATGCTGGAATTTGAAGATAGACCTCCAAGTCCCCTCCAACACTCACAAGTCAATGATCTCATTTCATTATGTTGATAATTTTAAATTGTCACCAACATCAACACATTTGTGACAATATTATTTTATTATGTTTTTTGCTAAGATTGGAAACAAAGTAGAAGCCCATTCATTGGAGAGTGACAGAAGAAATCATGACTTATGAAATGTAGTTGAATTTCACTGCATTATGAGATGATATGAATTTGAAAAATGTGGAAATGTGTGTTTATATGGTTCCATGTGTAGTAAAACAAATAGAAAAAGAATAGACTATAACATGACATGACATAATACAACACAGAACAATATAATATTAATGTGTTTAAATATACACATGTGTGGGTATATATGTATGTGTGTGTATTTATGTATGTATCATGTAGACATATATGCATGTGATAGATCACTAGCTCTGCAGGCAGGAAAACCGAAGATGAAATCCACTCTCAGAGTCTTGGTGTGATCCTGGCCAAGTCACTTAACCCTGTTTTTCTTAGAACTTCAATTATAAAATGAGCTAGAGAAGGAAACAGCAAACCACTCCAGTATCTTTGCCAAGAAAATCCCAAATGGGGTGACAGAGAGTTAGACAAGACTGAAAAGACAACAACAACAATAACAAAAGGTGGTATAGATATTCTGTTTTCAAAAGAAAGCTATTAAAGGAAAGCCAAGATGTTTCAAAGAGTGTCAGGTATAAACACTTTGCCTTCTACTCTTTTCTGTATTATTCTTCTCTGGAAAGTCAGTGTTCAATAGTCAAAAGAAAGAAATTAGAGGCAGAAAATCTTAGATTGATTCCTGCCTCCACTACTGCCCACCTGTGGCCCTCTCTCAGCTTCTCTCTCTCTCTTTTTTTTTTTTTTGAAGTGCAAAAAGATGATAACAGTGCCCATTCCCCTTAAAATAGGTTGATGTGAAGAATGTGTCTAATTAATTAAATGATAAAAAATGCTAAACAAGATCACAGTTTTCAAACTGATAAGAGACTTAGATGCTGTCTAGTCCATGCCCTTTGTCTTACAAATGAAGAAACTGAGGCTTAGGGGTTTGAAATGAAATAACCAAAATTGCATATTTAGTTACATGGTCACAAGGCCACACAGACAGTAAATGGTACTCAGGATTTGAAACCCCCTTTCTCATTTTACCACACACTGACTCCTGATATAAATGGGAATGAGTGGGGTACTCTGTGAAGACTCCTCAGAATGAGAAGGGAGAGAAACTATCTGGAAACCAGAAATAGACTTTTGTAAGATTGGACAGACCTGACTCTTGGGTTTACACAGCCTAGGACCCTTCCCCCCTTGTCTTGCTGTCATCAGCATTAGGCCCCTCTCAGAAGTTTTAGACTTCCACCCTTGTATACCACACTCTCAAAAGCATTAGGTCGTTTTTCAGGAGTTTTTGATCTCCACCCTTGCTTGTGAAGTTTTCCCCTCCCTTGCTTTGGCCTTTACCAAATGAGGCCATGGATGATACCTTGGCTTCCTGTCCCACCTCCCTGCCCATAGGAGATAGTGGTGGGCTTCCTTGTTATTCACCATGGGTTAGATTTTGCATTAAGACTGAGAGCCCACCTCCCAGCTAACAGAGATAGTGATGGGCTTCTTAGTTTTCTGCCATTGGGTTAGATTTCATGCCAAGACTGAGAGCCTGCCTCCTAGTCAATGGGAGAAGGGACCGCCAGGGGGAGAGGACTTGACTGGCTTAGGGTATAAATTCTTGTTCTGTGTTTTGTAACATGCCTTGTCTCCTTGATCCCCACCATGGAGAGGACTGCCCTCTTCCTGTGGAGGAAGAGAATAAAACATCCTGTTCCTTCCTCAAGATACCTCTGACTTTTGATTTTTCTTGGGTAGGGGATTTTTGGGGTCCCCATACCCCACACAGGAATAATTATGATATGCCCTGGCATAACAACTATTTTGAAAGAACTAGGGTAAGGCTCTGATTGTTTGGTGTGTGGGGTACAGGGACTCCCAAAATCCCCTACCCAGAAAAATTAAAAGTCAGAGGTATCTTGAGGAAGGAACAGGAAGTTTTTTATTCTCTTCCTCTGTGGCAAGAGGGAGGTCCACTCCATGGCAGATCAGGAGAGGAGGCATGTTATAGAAGACAGAACAGGAATTTATACTCAAATGCAGTCAAGCCTCTTCTACCCTGCTGTCCCTTCTCCGATTGGCTGGAAAGCGGGCTTACAATCTGAGTAAGAAAATCTCCCCCAAAGATAAGGAACAAAGAAGCCCACCACTATCCCCTATTGGCTGGGAGGCAGGCAAGGAAGCAGGATACTATTTATGCCCTTATTTGGCAAACCTTAAAGCAAGGAAGGAACAGGGGAAAAGGTCGCCAGCAAGGTTGGAGGTTGAAAACTCCTAAAAGGCCTAAGCTGCTAAGAGTGTGGCACACAAAGGTGGAGGTTAAAGACTCCTGAAGAGGCCTAATGCTGATACGGCAGCAATAAAGAGTGGGGGGTGGGGGTGGGGTAGAGGCCAAGAGGCGGGGAAGAAGGAAGCTGAACTCCAGCTTGCTCCCACAAAACTTATGGGCTGAGAATTTTCACTTTTTCCATTCATTGGGGAAGCAATTGATTATAGGATCCTTGAGAGCATGGAATGTATCAGTCTAGGTCTTGGTGTCTATAGCAATGCCTGGCCTATATCAACTGTTTAATAAATGCTTGTTGACTGACTGAGCCTTTGTGGAAGATATGGACAAAAGCCCTTAGGAAATAAGGAACAGATGTTTGAAAAAGTCATTACTGGAGACAGTAGAAACATGTGATGAAATCAAAGCTCTTACAAGGACTATGATCATGGGTTTATGATTATCATCACATTATTGGTCATTGGCAGTAACTTAGGTTTGTTTATGGTTTACAAAGTGCTTAACAGTCATTCATTCTTAACAAAATTATTAAGGTAAAATTGTTTACTGATGCTATGTGAAAATGTCATTAACATTAGTCATTATTAGTTATTATTATTAGTATGAGTATTCTTAAAACTGTTACTACTACTGAGGTAGTTTGAAAGGAAGGATGGGACAGAGTTGTGTATGATGAGGTGATTACTAAATAAAATTGGGTAGGAAAAGGTTAACAAGTGAAATCACATCATTAAAAACTTGATTGAAAAGAAGAACAAATACAGAGCAATGAGGTGGGGGTGGAAGGCTGGTTATGTTGGAACCCAGCTCTCATATGGGTTGAAGAGGAGACAATACATATATGAAGAGGTTTAGAAGTCTTCTGAACTTTTAGAGAGGTGAGAAAACTGAGGGCTAGGGTGGAGGAGAAACTTTTAAAAGAGTATATAGATTAAGATTAGGAGGGTGGGGTAATAGAAAAAGGATAGAGGGGTGGCTAAAATAAGTAATATGAGGGTACGGGGAGAAGATAAGGTAACTGGATTTGGATGAAAAGAAAGGTTGAGAAGGAAAAGAATGAATAAAAATAAATGGAGGGAAATTCACAAGTAGTAATTATTTTGAATGTGAATTAGAAAAAATATAATAACATTTATTTGGAAAAAGAAAAAGTCAAGAATATCAAAGGAAATGATGGGGAAAAAGTGTAAATAAAAGTGGCTTAGCAGAATCAAATCTTAAAATGTATTGTAAGGTATATTTATCAAAACTATCTGGTACTCTGGCTAAGAAATAGATAAGCAGATTAATGTTATAGAATAGACATACAATCTATAGCAACAAGTATACGTCATACTCTTTTTTAATAAAGGTAAAGACTTAAGATTTTGGAATAAGAATTCATTATTTGGTAAATATTGTTGGAAAAACTAGAAAGCAGTGTGGGGAAAACAAGGGAAAGAACTGGAAATTGACGAGATGCCCATCAATCGGGAAGTGACTGAACAGGTTGCGGTATATGATTGTGATGGAACACTACTATACTATAAGAAATGATGAGCTTCTTGATTAAAGAAAATCATGGAAAGAAGCATGAATTAATGAAGAGCAAAATGAGCGGAATGTTGTATAACACTAAGTGATATTGTTTTGATGATGACTTTGAGGGGATAAGTTATTTTGACAACCATAAATACTGAAATAAACTATAAAGGATGTATGAAGAAATACACTATGTACATCCAGAGAAAGAATAAATAAAAGTCTACAAAGAATACATTTACACACACACACACAAACACACACACACACACACACATTTGTGTATTTGTGCCTAATGGTAACTATCTCTAGAGTGAGAAGGGGGAGGGGAAAAGAAAAGAAATCAATTTCCATGATAATTTTGTTATACATTTGAAAACAATAGCAAGTTGTGCATAGTAGATCTGCAGACTGATGTGTGATCATCTTTTTTTATTGTTCTATGTTATGGAAATGATTGTTTTATTCCATTAATTAAAATGGAAATTTAGAAAAACAATAATTGGGATGTAGGTACTACAGTATCTGCATTTTAGATGGGGGGAGAAGAGATTGAGTCTCAGAAAGATTAAATGGTTTCTCTGAATCAAGAGTATATACATCAAAATCATGATTTGAACTTCAGTATTTCTGACTCCACCCAAATTTAACAGTTTATTTCATCTTTGCCATAACATAATTTGATTCATTTCCTGGGGCAGAAATTGATTTTATCTATGTTCACACTCTTTTGTTATAAGAACTTCTTCCTTGGCTTTATAATACTTAAGTGGCTTTGTTTCTAGTAATGCTTCTTAAATGTGCCTAATGCTGAAGTTTCAAAAAATTCATATCAAAGTAAATGGACCCTAGAGCCAGTGTCAAAATATTTTTCAGCTAGTGATGATAGATGGCATGAAAAGGTTCCAAACTATGAGCATTAGAAATGTTCAACTTAGATCCAATGATAGACTGGCTGAAGCCCCCGCAAAAATCCTCAGCCTACTGAGTCTGGAGAGACCATAATGGCTCTGACATGATATCAAGCAAAGACCTCAATGCTTCTCTCTCAATGATTGAAACTTCATAGGGCAATCCTTTAGACCAGTGCTGTCAAACTGAAATAGAATCGGGACATACAAAACTATACATAAGCATACATATGGGCTGCATTTTGACTTAGTTTTGACACATAATATTATTTATGTTTTATTATATTTTAATTTATTTTTAAAATTATTTCCCAATTACATTTTAATCTGCTTCCATGTGTACTCAGGAGTAGTCCACAGGCTATGTGTTTTCCATCTGCTTTAAGAGACTACAAAGCCAAAGTGGTGGGATGATAGAATATCTGTTCTCTCTCTACCCATAAGAGATCAAAATAGTTGCTTTAGTTAATTCTATTCACAAGAAAAACTAATTTCCAAGAAACTTCATGAGACTAGGTGTGATCTTAGTTACATATTTCAGTGTTCTAGTCAAAGAAGTCAGCTTCTTTGCAACTCATGCAAGGAGACCCATCACAAATATCTTCAGACTTCGAGATTTACTTCCATACATCAATGGCTCCTTACAATTTCTCCTTATAAAGTAACTTTGCAAACACAACCAGGAAAGCTATATACTCGCTGACTATTACAATGTAAATGGAGAAAACCAACTCAGAATGTTAAAAATGAAAATCATCAGATTATTAAAAATAGTCTGGACCACAAAGAGGAGATATGAGGACACCTTGCTTCACTCCTTTTCATGGGGATGGAGACGGTTCAGGGCTCTGAAACATCACATATAATATCACATGTCAGGTTTGGGCTTTTATATATTGATGAGGTTTGTAATTTTTTCTTCTTTCTCACTTTCACAGTCCATGTTCCTGACAAACTGGTCTACTAGATGTTCCAAATACATGATGTTCCATCTCCTGCCCTCACGCTTTTGCAAAGACTGTCACCCAAGCCTTGGAAAATTCTCACTTCTTATCTCTGCCTTTTAGAATCCCTATTTCCATCAAAAAGTTCAGATCAACTGATACCTCCCATATGCAAACTTCTAATCCCCTCCCACCATTATTCTCTGCATCTCAAAACTGCTTCCATTTGTAAATTTTGTTCATTCTCTCTCTCTCTCTCTCTCTCTCTCTTCACACACATGGATGTCTACACAATTTAGATATAAAGATACAAATACATACATTATATATGTATATATATATACTTATATACACAGATGCATATATATATGTATTTGAAAAATGATACTTCAATAGCTTAAAACTTTCCTAAGACTTGTGGTACACTCTGAATATATTCCTACTGTTGCTCCCAGTTACTCTTTCTGGAGGACAGTTTGACTTAGTCGCAGAGCATGTGAAGGGGAGAAATGTGAAATAAGGGAAATGGACCTCCCCTTTGTCCCCTTCTCTCTCCTCTCTTTGGAGAAATTAGTGACCATTAGTGAAGCAAGTCACACAATTTTTTCAGACATGGTTTTTATGGTCATTCTTGCTGAAATGCATTGTTCGTTGGGCAGGTGTATATAACCAGAAAATGAAAAATATAAAGATTATAATATGAAATAAAAACAACAATAACATTAATGAATGTCAGTAAAATGTTTTCAACACATACAACTTGGTGTTAAACTTGAAAATCAATTATATGGATTCACAGTAGTAGTAGTGTTTCTTTCATATGACTTGTATATTTTATGTTACGTTTGACACTACAAGGCAAAGTGAAGGACTTTTTATTTTAATTTATTTTTTACTACAACTAGTTATAAGATACCTAAAAGGCTGGTCTGGAGAATCCCTAACACACAATTAGCTCCAGCTGGGTGTAAATTCTGTATTATAAAATAGTGTGTTTTATACAAAGTTCGTGCAAGTATATTTTATTTTTTTAATGCCTTTGACAATTACATCAGAAAAATTTCACCTTGATCAAAGCTATAAGTCACCACTTGAGAATATCATAAATTTTCTACTCTGTTGATTCCAGAAAACAGAAATCACTACTCATTTTCTCTCTCCAAAACAGTACTTTGTTTTTGTTTTTCTTCTTATAACTACATTTTGCTAAATAGGTCTTCAATACCTTCAGATGCTTTGAGAAATAGTTCTTACTTTCTGCAAGAATTTTGGATTCACTAGATATTGGACAAGAGGGTTCTTCCTCCCCCCTGACTCTAATGTGTAACTGATAGGTGAGCAATAGACAAGGCCAAGTCCAGATGAGGAATTTGTTTCAGTTTCTGCAACACTGGAAAACTGGATGAAGCCTTTGGACCACAAAGTAGCTTTAACAATATCAATAGGTTTGGACTGTGACCTTTAAAGGCAATGTAGATCTGCCCTTTACCTGGGTAGATGTCCTTTCCAACATTTTCCCCTATCATTTATAAGTCATCAAGCAAAAAGATTGCCTTAAGTCATTTGTTTCAATGATAGGTTCAGACAAAGAGATGAACTACCTTAAATAGTGGAAAGTCTCCTGACCATTTTCCTCTAGCAATGTATTAAAAATACACACTTTATAGTTTTGAATCTGTGAATTTTCTCTTGCTATTCCATGATACTGATGGGAACACTGGGGACAACTAAGAATTATCTCAGGAGATTTGAATTCCTCCATAACTGTCACTGGCAATATTATCACATGATACTATTTAAGTATTGGGAAGTAATTCCATTGTTCTTCAGAGGTCAGTTACCAATCTAGAATTTTCCTTCTCTCTGAAGCCTTCAGTGATTCTTGTCTGAAAATTAGTTCTGAACAATAATAATGTGAATGTATGAGATACAAGTTCAAGGTGTTCCAAAAGTGATTAAAGTTTAAAACTGCTTAGGGCATTTGAAGCATCTTATATATACACATATACATATGTATATGTAGATGAACACGTATGTCTTTGCATACATGCACATATACACAGATACACATGTAAAATATTTTTTCTCTCTATTCTTAATTTAATTAGGATTGCAAGTATCTTTTTTGAAACAATTAGGGAAGAGTTAGGGAGTAAGAGAAAAGTTCGTTTTAGTGTTGTTACAAATAATAAAAAGAAGGTCATTGAAATATTTTTTAATACAGAGAAAAGCAGAGATTCAAAAGGAAATACACAGATAAACAGGAGAACTTTGAAAGTTACATTCAGTTTGGTAGGTACTATTGAAAATTAAGTGTAAAAGAGTTCCATGGTTTCATATAAATGTTGTTATTCAGTTGTTTTAGTCATGTCAAACTTTATGTGACCCTACTTAGAATTTCCTTGGCAAAGATATTGGAGTGGTTTGCCATTTCCTTCTTCAGATAATTTTACTTTGGGGAAACCGAGTGAAATACCCAGGGTCACAAAGCTAGTATGTGTGGGAAATGAAATTTAAACTCAGATCTTCCTGACTGCAGGCTTCTCCTGGTACTCTATGCCCCATGCCTCTTGGTTGACATATATACATATATACATGTGTGTACATGTATATAAACTGGTTCATCTTTTTCTGAGTTCCATTACTAATGGATCAGTTGCATGCAGCAAAGTAAAGAACCCACTTCAAAAATAAGAAAACTTTAAGTCTTCCTTTCTGATGTTGACTGCCTATAGGACTAAGTAAGTGAATTAACATCTCTGGACTTCAGTTCCCTCATCCATTAAAGTATATGGTTGAACTTCATGATGATTGAGTGTCATAGTCATCTATAACCTTATCATCTGAATAATACTAAGAATGAAAAGGGACCTTAGGGATAATCTAACTCACTATCCTCATTTTACAGATAATAAATCTTATGCCCAGAGAGATTAAATGATTTTCTCAAGATTTCACAATTAGTAAGGAGCAGAGCCAGGACTGGAACCCAGCCCCGATTCCAAAGATCCATCCTGCTTTGCTTTCTCACTAGACTATGTTGCAGGCATTTCATAGTGCACTGAATTCCAGACTTCTGCCTTAAAAGTCTCCAAGGGTCAGATTTGTTTTCAAGTGATTTATATTCCCAAATAAATCAGCCCTAGTGCATTCCAAATGAGAGAGGTGAAGTGGCTGCAAAGAAGGGCTTGGAGTCAGAAGTGAGGCCCGGACTGCTTCTGATCCATATTGTACTAGATGTTTGTCCAGGACTGAGTCCCTTAACTACTTAATGCCCCAGGCACATCTCATTTCAGAATACGACATATAAAGACATTCCTGATTTATATCAATGGAAGAGTTTCCAAAACTAAATAGGATTTGCCTATACTTATGGAACCATAGTATTTAATCCAAACACAATAAACACACTCTCTCTCTCTCTCTCTCTCTATTTTTCTGTCACACACACACATACATACACACACAAACACACACGTACACACACGCACACACACACACACACACACAGACACACACACACACACACCCCATTTATCTTCTCTGAGTCCTACTTTACTTATTGAGGACAGGTTGGTATTAATATTGACCTGGAGGACCCCTAACCTCGCTTCCCACCCCACATGAGTTGTCCTGTATTTAAGTGGTTTAATGGCCTCTATGAAGACTACAAAAACTGTCTTAGTCTTTCATTCAACAAACACTGACAATTAGCAACTATATAATCAATCAGATCTATAAGAGTCAAAAATGATCTTCCTTTCCCAAATCTTCCCCTAATCATAAGGAAAATAAATCAGTCCTTCTGAACATAAGCATAGTTGAATAAAACACATACATCCATTTGCCTTGTCCAAAAATACATTTCAGCTCCTTGAGTCCTTGCCCTTTGTGTCAGGAAGTAGGGAGCAGACTGTAGCATCAAGTCTGTTGTTATGAATTTCATTGATTAGCAGGAAGCCCCCAGTTTAGCAGTATTTGTCTGGCACATGAGGGTTATAAAAGCATTTTTCTCCCCAACAAAACTCTGAGGTGACGTATGTGTCATTATGCTTATATGACAGCAGGGATCAAAGAAATAAAATGACTTGCCTACAGAAACAAAGGTAAGATTCAAAATCAGGTGTCCCATTAAAAATATCATACTTATCACCACACAACCCCGTTGCCCTAGAATCAAAATATTATCGTACGCACAGATACTTAATTCATACCCTGATTTTCATTTGCTTACTTGACAAAGATAAATTGCAAAGACTAGAGAAAAATAAAAGTTTGTGGTGAAGGACTATATTAGTGAAAAATATAATAATACCAGTAGAATGAGAGATCGCTCAGCAAGCCAATAATTGCTATACAGAAACATAACAGAAATTTCCATGATGATAATGTTGATATTATTAGTAATAATAATACATTTAAGGTTGCATAGTCCACCTTAGGGATAGTTGGTATTATTCTCCCAATTTTACAATGAGAAAACTAAGGCTAACAGAAGTAAGCACTCGGCCAAGCTGGTATAGTTGGTGAAAATGTCTGACAGCATTAAAAATCATACCTTTTTTTTTTTTTTTATACTATAAGTCCTATGCACTATTCACTGTGCCACCTAACTGCCTCAGATAACTTGGGAAGGTGTCCAAAAACATAAAATATTAGAATTTAGGGGGAAAAAAGACAACATATGAAGAGATACTGTGTATGTGTCCCTGTTTGCTGTAAAGATTGTGTGTGTGAATGTGTGTGTGTGTGTGTGTGTTCCAGAATATCTAATTAACACCCTGATGATAAAGAAGTCTGATTAATGAGAAAGGAGGCTTTGCCAAATAAATGGTGCTAAAATTGTCTCAGCTTAAAATAGATCGGTGAATATTTGGCCAGCTCCTCTTGAATCAGATATAAATTGAATCACCTTTAACAATATTAAGTAGACACTAAAACATGAATGACAAAAAAAAAGTTTCTAAAAAAAGTCTTTTATCTTTCCCTCTTGCCCACCTCCCTTTACCATGAGAGAGAGTAAATATTCAAATGTATATCAACTGTTTGGAACCTTTGAGATGACTTCTTAGATTTAAACACTATTATGTTATTGATCAAAATAAATATTTTAGTTCTAACACAAAAATATAGATATTTATGTTTATACACACATTTGCATATAAAGCACACAATCCCTTTTAAGAAATGACACAATTAAGATTTGGAAGGTATACGAGTAAGCTTATAAGAAATGGTGCAGAGAGATGAAAACAGAATAAGAACCATATTACACTGATGAATCACAGGACAGAGGGAAGTCAGTATTAAATGGTTTTGCTAACTCCCTGAATCAATAAACTCCAAGGGCTCCCGAGTGCCTCTATTACCAAATAGAAAATCACCTCTTTGCCATTTAAAGACCTTCATGATCTTGTCCCATTTTGACATTCCACAATTCAGGGAAAACGACCCCTTTGTCATTGGTTGTTCCGTATCCACATGACAAACTTAACCACCTGAATCCATGCCTTTTTCTGGCACCCATGCCAGAACTGCAGTCCTTCCTCCCCTTTGCCACATCAGTAGATATACTTCAAAGTTCCATTCATATTTCACCTTTCAAGGGAAGGCTGTAAAACGCCAGCTTCTGATGACCTCCCATGACCTTATGATTGAATCACCTTTATTTGTCTTTTTCTACATATTCATGTACATGTTGTTCAAAAAAATCAAATTATCCACAATATGAAAGCTCATCCCAGATTACTAATACTGAGATGTACAAATGTGACACAGTGTTACTGAACTTTAAGAAAAGATGATGAAGAGACAGAAAAGCATGGAAACATTTGTATAATCTGAGGAAAAGGAAAGTAAAGAGAATATGTGCATGTGTATGTATGTGTTACTATCAGTACATGTATTTGTGTGTGTATCTGTAGTCTAGTCATTTTTCAGTTGAGCCTGTCTTGTCATGATGTCTTGGGAGTAGGGGATTTCTTGACAAAGATACTTTCTTTGTCATTTCCTTCTCCAAGTCATTTGACAGATGAGGAAATTGAGGCAAACAGGATTAAGTGACTTGCTCGAGGTCATGCAACAAGTAAGTGTCCAAGACTACATTAGAATTCAGGTCTTCCTGAATCCAGGAGCAGCACTATGTTCACTGTAGCCCCTAGCTGTTTACAAATGCATGTACATGCCACCTACCTGCCTATATGTATGTGTGTATAGTATGTACATGTAACATGTGCATGCATACATGTACACATATACATTACTATTGTTGAGTAATTTAAATTATGTCTAACTCTTTATAACTCTATTTGGAGAGTTTTCTTGGAAAAGATACTGAAATCATTTGCATTTCCTTCTCCAGCTCATTTTATAGATGAGGAAACTGAGGGAAACAAGATTAAGTGATTTACCAAGGGTCACACAGCTGCTAAGTGTCTGAGGCAGGATTTGAACTCAGCTTTTCCTCCAGGCTCAGTACTCTATTAATTGTGCCACGTAGCTGAATTTCTATATATACACACTCACACAAACTCATATATATGCATGTATATGTAATATGCATATGTAATATATAATATACATATTTGCATATATGTATATATCATATATAAACCTTATTGTTATTGAATCATTTAAGTCATGGCCAATGCTTAGTGATACCATTTGGGGTTTTCTTGGCAAAGATGCTGGAGTGGTTTGCATTTCCTTCTTCTGCTCATTGTACAGATGAGGAAATTAAGGCAAATAGGGTTAAGTGCCTTGCACAGAATCCCACAACCAGTAATTGTCTAAAGTCAGATTTGAACTCAGAAAGATGAGTCTTCCTGATTCCCGGCCTGGCAGTGTATCCACATTGCCAGCAAGCTGCCCATAAATATACACATACTGATTAAAATAATATAAATGGAAACATCAAAATGTAAACTGAACACTATATAATTGTGAACATGTTTGGCATCCAGTTAGAAATAAGAGCATCCATCCTCCTTCTTTACGGAGGTGGGATGGGGGCCTGTAAATGTGATGCGATTCTAGTGTAGGTTCATTTTCTCAAGCCACTTTTATTTGAGTTTTTCTTTGTATTCTTTATGATATTGGGTATTTCTTGGAGTACGAGAGGAGGAATATATTGGGAGATGAAATTGATACAAAAATAATGGATATTATCCATGTGTGATTGTGCTGTATGTCCTTTGAAGGGACAGATGGCATGTGTTTTGTTTTGTTTTGAACATTCCATAGATAGCTCAGTACTGATAATCCCTTATCATTACAGAAAAGGTCAGCAGCGCTGCTCCCAGCTTTTGGTAAAGGGAAATTGTTGAACCTATTTCAACTCCACAATTCTTTTAAATATTTTTTTCAAGGAAATAACCAGTGAATCTGCATGGAAAAAATGTTGACATGCATATTCTTTTGAGGGTAAAGTTTTAGCAGTCTTGTTTGTTTGTTTTATTACCAGAGAGCAGATAAAAAACTACCAAATGACATCTTTTTTAATGTTTGCCATTATATGAATCTAGAACCCAGAGAGAATATTTTTGCAGGGCTTTGCTCATCTCCTCTACTGTCTTCCCCCCCACCCCCCGAAAAATAATTGCTTATCCTTCCTGTGACTTGTTTCATGGATGTTAGGATTCACTTAAATTTTACATGTTGAAATGGAAGAGAAGGATGTCTCACATATTCACATAGATATAAAATTTCATCAGTTTGGGAGATTCCTCCAATGATGAATCAGTCAATAGACACTGATTTAGTGCCTACTATATACCAGACACTGAAGATACAAAGACAAAAAAATAAATAAACTGGGTCTTTAGAACTTTTTTTTTTTTGTTCTTTCAGCAAAAATAGCATGTACACAAATAGTTATGTTCAAGTAATACACAAAATAAATGTATGGTGATTGGGGGAATGGGGATGATAGGAACAGAGGTCAGGAAAAGTGTCATATACAAGGTGACCTTTCAAGCTGAATCTTGAAAACAAAAAAGAGATTCTAAGGTTAAGATATGAGGAGGGATGTCATATAAGACATAGGCAACAGCCAGTGTAAAACCATGTTGTTGTGTGGAGGTTAGAGAGAAGAGGTGAGGGTTTGCTGGCAACTCCAGGGGTTGATTGCTATAATCCATCTGAGAAGGGTTAAGGTCCTGAGTCAGGATAATACCATTGTGTGTAAAGAGTAGTAACCATACGGGAAAGAGAATGGGGAAATAAAGAGATTTGACACCTATTTGTAGATGTCGAATGAGTGTGAGAAATTGAGAATGAGACCAAAATCAGGAACCTGTGTTAAAGAAGGGATATTGGGGTCTTTGACAGATACAACAAACTTTAAAAGTTGGATAGGTTTGGTGGGAAAAATTATAGGTTCTCCATAAGAACCCATACAAACTTGTTAATCACATGACTCCCTTTGCTCTACCATAAGTGAAAAGGAAAAAAGGAAAATACTCATGAAGCTTAGTCACAGACCCCATGATTTCAGAGTCTTTGATGAGACATTACGCCACAGAAAGATGTAACCTTAGGGCTCAAGAGGTGGATGTATTGGAAGAGGAAGAGGATTTTCCAAATAGCTTTGGCATAGCATCTGTGCTTGGCTGGCCACAGAAGTACTTCTCCCTAGCATAGAAGGAGAGAGATTGTAAGCTTGTAAAGGGAAGAGAAAAAAAAAAAATCAAAGTTGGAGGATTGGGTGAGGACAGGTGTTTTAGATAAACACATTATTTATCTATTATGTGAAGGGTGGAACGTGGCCAGTCTTTCCATCTGTCAATTGTTTGGATGGGCATTGGTCATTTCACAGCCTTTGGGAGATTGTAGCAACCATTTCAGAGACTACTTCTCTAGGATGCACAATGACAAGAACAAATGCCAAGGAAATATTATAGCTTCTCAAGCCAGAGGCTATGCTTTTGAATTCTAGTCCCATTACTTTTTTGTCTATGTGACCCTGGGCAATTCATTCTTTCTCCCATTCCCTCATTCTTATCTGTATAACTAGGGTGTGGAGCAGAAACACTCATGAGGCCCCTGCCACCTCTAAATCAGTGATATCAACCTAAGTAAAAGGATAAAAATGATGATGATAATGATGAAGATAAAATTCTGAACCTAGAGTAAGGAAGCCCAGAATTCCCATCTTACCTCAGTGACTTATTAGCTGTGAGTATGGGCAATACTTTTGACTTCTGTCAACTTTGTTTTTTTTATCTGTGTGTGTGTGTGTATTAACACAAGGTCTATTCTGAGTCAGGCACCCTGCTAAGCATCTGCTAAGTCTTAACTCATTTGATACAGCAATCCTGAGAGGCAGATGCTATTATTATGCACACTTTACACTTGAAGAAAAATTGAAGAAACTGAGGAAGACAGTGGTGAAATGACTCCGCCTGGGTCACAAAGCTAAGAAATCATCTGAGACAGAATTTGAATGCAGATGTTCCTGACTCCAGGCCTAAAACACTATCAATTGTTGCACCTGGGTGCCTCTAGATTGAACTTGGTGACCTCTAAGCTCCCTTCTCCCTCTAAATCTAGGTTCCCATGATATAATCATGGTTTATAAAGTACAAGGGCATTGAAGATGATTGAAATAAGGAAAATATTCATTGTAAATCAGCAAAAAAATTAAAGGAGATTTTTATATTTTATTACATTTATTTATTAAATTATTGTTTTTAAACACTTAAAATCAATTTGGAACAATTTTAAGTTTTCGTTTATTCAATTAAATATTAGATTATTTTATTTATTTAAATGTTTTAGAATTTGAAAGATTAAAAAGAAAACACTGATGCTATCGTGTATGTGCCCACATTTTCTGGCAGTTCTTTCATTCTCAGACTTATTGTCACAATGTCAAAAATTTAGGTTCGAAATCATATATTACCATCCCAATACTCTTCAAAGTCATATAAGGACTAAAACAAAAGCACATTGTGGGTTAGGAGGTTGGCAGAAAATAAAGAAGCTGAGATAACCCCAAAGACTCACTCTAAAATCTCAGGATCATATTGGAGCAAGGAAATAATGGTACAGACCTAAGGCAGTTAGTGTTAACTTGGCTCTCAGACAGATTGATGTAGGACCAAGATATTTGTGAATGTGGATCATAAAAGTGGTTTTTAGGTCTTTAAAAGGGAGCTTTTCCGACCCCCATTGAGTATATACACACAAACACACACACAGTGTGGATGTATACATGGTGTGGGTATATATATACACATACACATATATATGTATATATATATGTATACATATATATTTATATATACACCCACAAATGCATATATCAAGATGTTATATACACACAGTTATATATATATGTGTGTGTGTGTATGTATACACATACATACATGTACTATATAAATATATGTATACTGATGCATCTGTATATATAGACATAGACACATACATTTACATTCACAGATATATAGAAGTATGCATACATGTAAGACATAGAGTGTGTGTGTGTGTGTGTGTGTGTGTGTGTGTGTGTGTGTGTGTGTGTGTGTGTGTATGAGAGAGAAAGAAACAGAGAGTATTTGCTTGAACCCTAGCATATTGATCTGAGTTTTCTGAAAGTTCTGTTAGGATCACAGATAGGATGAACTTCGTTTTAAGATTATTAAAGATTAGCCCAGACTGAGTCAGGGCAGGGACTGGTTTTGGGTGAAGAAGTGTTCCTCAGGGAGATAAGAAGATTTCTAGAGAGTTGAAGATGGAAGAAGACTGTGAGTGACTCATTTGTCAATGTTACCTGTCAAGTAAGAATTATGATACACTTCATGGGGTTGTATTAATTTAAGTCTTAAATGAGATAATGTGACATCTACTGTAATTCTTAAACTATTATTAAAATGGCAACTACTATTATTACATATAATTAAGTTTAAATTCTAATGCTCTTGGCAACTTTTCCCCAACTTCTTTCCCCAGCCATATTAAGTATTCCTCTCTCTTCCATGCTCTATGATCAAGGAACACTAGCTTTCTCATCACTCCTCACAGAGAAGAAGCCATCACTCATTTGAGTGCCCTTGTACTTGATGGCTGTCATACATGGAATGCCTTAACTCCACATCACAAAGTCCCTTTCTCTCTTTGAGACACAGCAAAAATGCCAAACTCTAACTGAAGTCTTTCCTGATGCCACAACTGTCTGCTCTTTTTAAGGATCCATGAGGACAAAAAAACAGTTTTCTGACCATGATATTCATTAATACTTAAGCACAATACATTTTCCCTGTGTCCTTAAGAGTTCAAAGCAATTAAACAGTTTGACTCACCTTGGTCCACAAACAAAAACAAAAGTGCATCACTTTTTAAGTTCAAATTGATTCCAGAATCCGCTTGATCAAGACTTCCTCCTGCAAGAGCTTTTGGTTAGGAGGGTCATATCTATTAGTATTTATTGTATGAAAATTAAAACACCTCACAATTATGAAAAGCATTTTGACCTTCTAAACATCATAAAATGCTTTAGGGACACACAGCATGTCTAAACCACACATTAGCAGAGAAAGAACATAATCTAAAATGCAGAGGAGTTGGGTTCATTTTTACCTATGCTGCCTTTTAGGTTGGTGACCCTGGGAAAGTCACCTCTCCATTGTTGTTCACAATTTTTTCCTTCATAAAACTGAGATTTCTGACTAAATGATCTCTTTTCATCATATAGATGTATAAATTTGTCTGCCTAGGGATCCTGAAAGAGAAGCAGTGTTTCCCAGTGGGAAGAGTCCTGTCTCTGGAGTCAGAACACCTGAGTTTCAATACCTTATCCCCTCTAACCCTGAACTATTCACTCAACCTTGCTGGACCTTGCTTTCCTTGGCTGTAAATTAAGCAGCATGGACTGTGTGTCCTCTGAAGTCTCCCAACTGGAAATTTATGATGCTAAATACATATATCCTTTTAGAAGCAAGGGAAGGGCTAAGATGCTCCTTCTATTTTCTCTCAGGCCCCGTACCCTTTAGATGTAGTTTAACTGTAGTTGGCATTATTGCAAACAAGCACTGATTTCTTTTCCATCCCATAAATATGTGAGCAATGCTAATACAGGCAATTTAATGCCCCAAGTATTTTCTACACTCCAGAAAAATCATCTATATTAAATAAAGCAACTCCCTTAAACTCGATGATCTGTATCTGGGATTCATTCTCATTTTCTTCCCACTTGTATTTGTCAGCTTATTTATGAATACAAGATCCTTTTCTATCCAGCAATTTTTGCATTATTTTTATACCAACTTAATTTCCAGAGATTCTTTGCTCTTCCTTTATCTAATACTTGACATACATACATACATACATATGTGGATTTATTTTTGTGTTATCCACACATATACACACTTCCTATGTCATTCTTCAACCTTTTCTTGATTGTGCTTCAAAATGTAGTGAATATAACAAATCAGGGGCCATCCTGAACTGGCTGACTGCCCCATGATATGGTTTTCTTCTAAGGTTTTGATGTCTAGGCATTCTAATAAAGGGACTCCATCTTCAATGAAATATTTGTTTCTTGTGAGTCAATGTCAGATGTGATAGATTCTCTTTGTTTTCTCATCCGCCAAAACATAGTTTATCTTTGAATTTTCATGGGTATTCAACAGAGAGAAATGCAAAGCCTCAATTGTTCAATCAATGTACAAACATTTGTTAAGTACCTACTGTCTCACACACTATGCCAGGCACTGTACTAAACAAAGAAAGAGAAGGAAAAAAACAAACCAGGAATAACTACAAAAGAAAATTATGCAGCCTCATTGTTTTTAATTCCCTGCCTGAGTACCTTTGGGCAAATTTTTTCATGTCTCCAGGAATCAGTATCCTTATCTATAAAATTAAGGACTAGAACATATGATCTTCAAAGTGCCTCCTGGATCTAAGTCAGTGACGGCATGGAAGTCCTTCCAAATATAAGTAATGTTGAAAAGGGGAGGCTGAATGGAGAGGTTAAAACATTCTCTAATCACTTAGTGGGGTGAAGAATAGTCATCTATTGACGTAGGAGGCATGACAGAGTAGATAATTAGGATTATATATGGACTCTAGAATAGAAAGCTGACAATCCTGTAAAACTATCTTCATTGCAGAAACAAACTCATGCTCACCTGGAAAGCATTGGTAGTTACAGCCTCATGTCTTTGCTTTATAGTTTTTTGCCTCAGAAAGGAATTTTGAAATTTGTGGAAGGCCAGTGAAGTTTAACCATGAAGAACAGGGAGAATTGAAAAGATCATTGGAGTCAATAGTAAGCAGAAGGCGATTTTCACATATATTTAATTACCATCTTATATTTGTTCCAGGTGTTTGCTTTCAAGAGGGTTTCTGGGTTTCAACAACAGGCCTTTTTCTAATATTAATTGAATCATTTAGGGAGGATAAGATTGGGAGAGAAAATAGTCTATAAAATTGACCATAGAGAATCTTCCCCCATCATTTGTGTAGAAGATAAAGATTACACCCAGAAAGGTGTGATGGTTTGCCTATGCTACAACAAAAAAACACTAATAACATTAATACCTAATACTTAGATACCACCTTATGTTTTACAAACAGACCTCTGAAGTCTCCTTCCCTAGAGATATTCAAATATGTGTCCAATGACAATATATAATCTCATTAGATATAGAAGTAGATTTGCCCTTAGAGGTCTATCTGTCCCTCTAATTTTACAGGCCAAGAAACTGAGATCAATAACATTTCAGCAATTGGCCTAAGGTATTAGAGCTAGTAAGTCACAATTAATTTCAAACTGCAATTCCTTGACTCCAGATTCAGTTTTTTTATAGTAAGTCACATTTTCTTCCCCATCCTTCTAAAATCTCCCTTTAAGGCAAAATCTATTATTGAACTCTGAATATATATGCAGAAATCCCTTCAGCTTTCAAGTACAGGGAAGGGGCCCTGTGGTATAGTAATAAACACATTGGCTTTGGAGTCAGCATATCAATTCATCCGTCATCAAACATTTATTAAAATGTGCTATATACCCAGGTCTATAATACAGAGGATAATAAGAAAAAAGTGAACAGACATTTATCTCAAGGAGTTTACAATGAAACAGATATCAACACAGTAAGAGAATAACATTTACTGCTAACTCTTACGACCTTGTGCAAGTCACTTAATACTTCTGGGCCTCAGTGTCTTCATCTGTAAAATGAAGATGTTAGACTGGATGGATTCCAAGGATCCTTCCAATTCTAAATATATTATTCATAAACATGTACTAACGACAGTAATAAGAATAATATCATCTGGCATTTAGGTAGCATAGAGCCTGAAACATAGTAGACAATACGTGCTTGATTAATTGGATGTTTATTGACGGAGTGTTTTAAGGTTTTCAAAATGCTTTAGGTCAGAGATCTCATTTCATCCTCACAACAGCCCTAGAAGGTACGTGCTGTTATCCGCGTTTTATGTGACGACTCCAAATGCATGCTGGGTGAGGTTATAGGAAAGATTTTCATAGAGTCGGAAGAAAAGTGGTCCGAGGCAGGATTTAAAGCCATATCTACTTGACTCCAAGTCCAGTACTCTATCTACTCACTGTGCCTGCTAGTCTGAATCTTCAATAAGGAACAGGAAAAAGAAAAAAAGCTGTATTTTTGCTTCATTTTGGCTTGATTTTTAAAAATCAAATAAGTGATGATATTAACTGTTTTGGGAATAAGTAGATGGGCTTTCCAATACTGGTCCTGCCACCTAGTAGATGTGTCACTTTGGAAAGCCACTTATTCTCTGAGTTAAATTTTTCTCAGCTGTAAAAAATGAGTGACTTGTTTATTATGATTCCTTATGTCATGTCTAGTTCAGAGTCGGTGTTCCTACGAATTTAGATATCACGCTGAGTTTTGCTGCTTATGTCTGTTGTTCTCAAAGCTAAAATCCAAGCCTCTACAGGAAGCCTTTCTTGATCCCCAAATAATCCATAGATTTTTCCTCTCTTAACTATCTCTACTTTATCCTTTACTTTTCCACAGTTTACTTGCACACATTTGTTTGAATGACTTCTCTCTCATTAGACCATGGGTTCCTGAGAACAGGAACTATGCTTTACCTTTGTTTATGTTGCTTAACACAGTGCCATGCTTGTTGTGGGCACTTATTAAATCATGGAACTGCTAAATTATTATACAATATGACCATGGGGGAGTCTCTTCATCTCCCTGCATCTCAGGTCTTTTATCTATAAAATTATCATGTTGACTGAGAGAGCTCTAAATGGACCTTCAATTTGAAATGCTTATGTACCTGCTTAAGGACTGCTTGGTAACTACCAAATAGTCAACCTTGTATGAGGAAATACATTAAAAGTTGGAGAAGAATCTCCATAGTTTTGAAGTCTTTTCTTTTAAATCTGAAAAATTAGAGTGTTTCCCTATGTCTATATCTGCTAGTACTCCAGAAAAGTACTGAGATTTTATCATCCATTTCATCAGTCTCCAATTTTGTGGCATTTGTAAATGTTTTATAAGCAATTGTAAAGGCAGTAATCCTTTCAAAGAGAAAACCACTCTGATTCTCCTTGTATATTACATGCTGAATATGAATTCCATGTTTTTCCTTATCTGAGTGCAATGTACTTTAAATAGTTCAATAAAGGAGATTACGAGGTTTAGAACTAAAAAAAAGACCTTGGAGAACATATTGTGCAAGTCATTTTCAGAAGAAGGAAACTGAGGTTGAAGAAGGAAATTGATTTTTTTCCAAAATCATTCAAAGTAAAATCTCACATCAGAGTTATAAGGCTTCTTATAGAACATCTACTCCTTCTTCTTCATTTCATAGTCAATAATGTGATAACAGTGACAATAATAGATTTATAATTTAACATTTTATTTTCCCCAATTACATGTAAAAAACATTTTTTTTCCCAAATTATCTCCTTCGCTCCTTTCTCTCCCCCCTCCCTGCCATTGAGAAGGCAAGCATTTTGTTATAGGTTATATATGAAAAGTCATGCTAAAAGTATTTCCCTGTTAGTCTTGTTGTGAAAGAAATAAAAACAGACCAGAAAAAGAAAATAAAATAAAGAAAAATTATGCTTTGATCCACATTAAGACTCAATCAATTCTTTCTTTGGAGATTTATAGTATTTTTCATTATAAGACCTTTGGAATTGTCTTGGATCATTGTACCAACAACAATAACGGAGAGATAGAGGACAGGAAGTTAATTTTGGAGACATAAAAACTTGGGTTCTAATCCTGACTCTCACCACATACTGACTGAGTGATTTTGGGCAAGTCATTTAATCACTCAGTAGCCAATGTAACTTTGTAAAATTAGATGTTAGAGACAAAGGATAACTTTCATTGGTAGAAGGAATTTCCATGTAAGGAATTATCTGTATCTAGGAAATCACAGGTCATATTCACAAAGCAATGGTCATGTCTGACATAGATTTCACTTTTAAAAATGTATTAAAAAAATATAACCCCTTCCAATATTCATTTGAGTTTAGTTTTTTTTTTTTAATATTGTTATTATTGGAGATGGAACTGAGAAGGAGAAGAAAAGGTAGGGTATTGAATAAGTTCATCCAAAGTCACCTACAAATCACTTTAAATAGTGTCCTAAGGGACAGAGTGAAAGATTTTCCAGCCAAAAACAACTTAGAAGCTGATCAGGAAAGGCCTATTGCACCTGGATGAGATTAGATAACCCCTTCCCCAATCTGCTCTCTCCTATGTCCTCCCCCATGGCCCCTCTGACTTCCTGATAGGGCAAGATGGATCTCCCTACTACAGTGCCTGTATATCTTAATTGCCAGTTGCATGTAGTTAATAATAATAATAACTATTATTATTATATATAATATATATACATATAGAAATATATATAGATTGAGGGAGGGGTTATACAGTGGGATGGTTGTTTTGAGGTGGTGGGTAGGGGAAAGATGGGGAGAAGATTTGTAACTGAAAACCTCGTGGAAATGAATGACATAAACAAGAAAATTAATTAATTAATTAATTATAAAAAAAGAAAGGGGAAGTAAACAAGAGAAGGGGGTGAGGCTGATAAAAGGGAGGGAGGATTGGAAGAAGTGATAGAAGCAAAACACTTTTGAAGATAAACAGGGGAAAAGCAGAAATAATATGATAAATGGGGGCAGGTGGAATAGGATGGGGGAAAATATACAGTACTCATAACAGTGGGGGAAAAATTACAAGTTCTCTGACAAAGACCTCATTTCTTAAATATGTAGAAAACAGTCAAACTTGTAAAAAAAAATGAAAAAAGAAAAGAAAGAAAAAGAAAGAAAAAAGAAAGAGAAAGAAAGAAAGAAAAAAGAAAGAAAGAAAGAAAGAAAGAAAGAAAGAAAGAAAGAAAGAAAGAAGGAAGGAAAGAAAAGTAAAGAAAAGAAATCACTCAATAGATAAATTGCTAAAGGGTATGAACAAGCACTTTCAAATAAAGTAATAAAAATGATCTAGTCATATGAAAAATATGTTCTGAATTGCTATGGATTAAAACAATTCTGAGGGGCCACCTCATACCTGTGAGATTGGCTTATATAACAGAAAAAGAAAATGACAAATGTTGGAGGGCAGGTGGAAAAATTGAGACACTAATGCATTTTTGGTGGAGTTGGGAACTAATCCAACCATTCTGTAGAGTAATTTGAAATTATGTCCAAAGGCCTAAAAAACCATGCATACCCTTTGACTACTAGGTCTATATCCCAAAGCAAATAAAAAAAGAAAAAAAAAAAGAAAGGAATCTCTACGTACAAGCGTATTCATAGCAGTTCTTTTAGTGGATTCAAAGAACTGGTTATAGAGAGTATGACCACAGATTGGGGAGTGGTTGAACAGGTCTTGTCATATGATTGTGATAGAATGCAATTATAGTAGAAAAATTGATGAAGAGGATGTTCTCAGAAAAACCTAGAAAGAATGATATGAACTGATATACAGCAAAATGACTAGAAACAGGAAACATTATGCACTATAGCAGCACTATTGTAACAATGATCAACTGTGAATTATAACTACTCTCGGCAATACCACGATCGAAGACAATTTCAATACACTTGTGAAAAATTTTGTCAGTCTCCAGAAGAGGAAAAAAAAAGAAAGATGGAGTCTGAATGAAGATTATAATACATATTTTTTAACTTTCTTTAATTTTCTTGTTGTTTTTGTCTGTGTTTTCTTTCACAATATGATAAAAATGGAAATGTTTGCTTGATTACACATGTGTAACATATCAAATTGCTTGCCTTTTCAATGAGAGGGTGGAGAAGGAAGGGAAAGAATTTAAAACTAAAAATTTTAAAGAAAATATTAAAATTTTTCATATGTGTAATTGGAAGAATAAAATAACAAATATATATTTTAAAATATTGTTATGTCCATTTTATATACAAGAGAGTTGAATTCCTTAGGATTTTCACTTTCTCAAGATCATTAGCATATTAGATCATTTTATAGAAGCTAATGGGTTACCTCAATATTAGCTCTTGTTAATATCAAGAAATAATAGGAAGCCTGGTATAGTGAATAAAAAGACCTGTACTCAAAGCCTGCCTGCGTCACATACTGTGACACCATGAACAAATAATTTAATTTCTCAATGTCCCAGGCAACTGGCCTAATCTATAGATTACAAATCAGTTGACCATTGAAATTAGAAATTTCTCTGAT
>CM053589.1:187411578-187435967 GCA_028646515.1 Pseudochirops corinnae | reverse complement strand
ATCAGACTTTGTTTGTTTGTGGCTTAGTTGATCCTTGAGTTCCCAGCAACAGAAGTTGTAAAGGTTTTGAGATGTGCTGAACCCTGTGAACTTCAATGTGTACCAAGAAATGCCCGGAGGTCTAGACAAGAACCGGGGAGCTGCCTACCTCTGAATCCAGGTGACTGTTTGGTGGATTCAGGTAGAAGCTGGGACCATGGAAGGGGATACAGGGAATCTGAGAGACCATCCCAAGTCAAGATGAAGAAAAGGCCTTCCCTTGGATATTGAACATGTTATGAAATTGAAGTTTACTAGACACTGAGGGGTGAAGGGTTTGTGTAATTTTGTAATGATTGTATTTAGTAATTAACAATACTTAGTGACTAAATGCTAGATAAGTGACTAATTAAGTTAATCTATGACTGCTCCATGAGTAGAAGATTGATTATTGTATTGTAAAATGACTGAATGATTAAGTAATGAGGTTTTCCCCCCTTAGGGAAACCAGATGATTATTCTTTTGCTCTTTGTTCTAAATATTGTGGCCGCTGTAGTGAAAACTATGTGGCCATTCTAATGTTAAGCTGTTGTCAACACTATATTGTTAATTTCTGTGATAAGATGCAATGTTGTGGATATAATATTGTGACTTATTGAGAATGTTTGCCTTGATTTGTAATGGAATAAATGGAGTGTCCACTGTACTAGGTAATCAGAATCTTAAAAGCTGTTCACTGTAGCATTCTTTTGGGAAGCTGCTTGTGCATGGCATTACACTTCTCCTTCAATGGCTGCAAAGCAAATAATTAATCTAATTTCTATATTGGGCATCTGGTATTGTACATATGCAGAGTCACCTTTTGGATTGATGAAAAAGAGTATTTGTGACTAGTGAGTTTTTTTAAACAGAACTCTATTGGTCTCTTCTCTGCTCCATTTTGTACTTCAAATAAAAACTTGCCTGTTATTACAATTATCTTCTTTCTGAATCATTCATTGCATGGTGGTGTATAGACTTGTTTAATAATCTGGCACTATTTCTGGGCACTAATAGTGAGGTAAAGGATGGATCATATATTTTTTTTTTAACTTAATGGTATTTTTTTTCCAATTACATGTAAAGTTAGTTTAAAAACATTAATTTTTGTAAGATTTTGAGTTACAAATTTTTCTCCTTCCCCTTCCCCAACTTAAAAAGACAGCAAGCATTGTGATATAGGTTAAATATATATATATATACATATATATATATATATATACACACACGCACACACACACACACACACACACACACACGCACATATATATACACACACTATCTGATATAGGTTATATATGTACTATCATGTTAAACATATTTACATATCAATCATGTTGTGAAAGAAGAATAAGAACAAAAGGGGAAAAAACACGAGAAAGAAAAAAAAAACAAAGAACAAAAAAAGTGAAAATAGTCTGCTTTGATCTACATTCAGACTCCATAGTTCTTTCTCTGGATGTAGTTACCATTTTCTGTCATGACCCTTTTGTAATTGTCTTGGATCATGAGAAGAGGTCTGTCTGTCATAGCTGATCATGAAACAATGTTGCTGTGTACAGTGTTCTACTGGCTCTGCTCACTTCACTCAGCATTAGTTTTTGTAAATCTTTCCAGGTTTTCCTGAAATCTGCCTGTTCACCATTTCTTATAGCATGATAGTATTCCATGACATTCATATACAACAACTTGTTCAGTCATTTCCCACTTGATGGGCATTGTCTCAATTTTCAATTATTTGCCAGCACAAAAAAAGAGTTGAACATTTTCTTTTTGCACATTTGGGTCCCTTTTCCCTTTTTTATGGTGTCTTTCGGATATGGATCTAGGAGTGAAATTACTGGTTCAAAGGGTATGCATGATTTTATAGCCCTTTGAGAATAGTTCCAAATTGCTCTCCAGAAAGATTAGATCAGTTCACAACTCCCCCAGCAATGCATTAGTGTTCTAATTTTCACACATCTTTTCAACCATTTATAATTTTCCTTTTCTGCTAAATTAGTCAATCTGATAGGTGTGACATGGTACTTCAGAGTTGTTTTAATTTGTATTTCTTTAATCAATAGTGATTTAAAGCATCTTTCACATGATTCAGAAAGTTTTAATTTCCACTTCTGAAAACTACCTTCATATCTTTGTTCATTTATCAATTTGGTAAGTGACTTGTATTCTTATCAATTTGGCTTAATTCTCTACATATTTGAGAAATGAGGCCTTTATCAGAAATACTGGATGTTAAAAAAATGTTTCCCAGTACTTCTAATCTTGGTTACATTGGCTTTGTTTGTGCAAAAACCTTTTACTTTAATTCAATAAAAATTATTCATTTTCATTTATAATGTTCTCTATCTTATTTTTGGTCACAAATTCCTCCCTTCTCTGTAGATCTGACTGGTAAATTATTCTTTGTTTTCCTAATTTGCTTATGGTACCATCCCTTATGTCTAAATCATGTACCCTTTTTGACCTTATCTCAGTATAGGGTGTGAGATGCTGATTTATGCCTAGTTTAGGGTGTACCATATTTAAGCCATATCCCTGACCCAAATATTAAAACAACAGCACTTTCTTTGACCACAGTTGTTTAGTGATTGACTGATTTACTAATTCAGTGTCCTGAGACAAACAGGAAATTCAACAGCAGGTACCCAAGGTCATATTTAGGTTCTCATGAACTTGGTGATTCACTGTCAATAGTTGCACGCATATTCTACTCAGTGACATGTTACAGAAAGGAAATGGTGATTAATTGTGTGTGGGGGGAGATTGAAAATCATATATTGTGGGGAGTCTTGCCATGAGACATTTCTAGAATTCACTGAAAAAGAGAATATATAATTTTTAAAGCATATTCTCCTGTTATCATAGGAGATGAAATTAAATTATCTTTCACAAAGGCAGATATAAGCAATAGCTGGAAACAAAATTTAATCAGAAAAATACATGACTTCACATATGTAGATTTCTAAGTTTCCTACTGACAGTTCTATTGATTTAGAAATTCATATTAATGACATTTTCAAATAAATTTTAAATACTTACTATATCCTAATGGACAGCATAGCATACCATATTGAAATATAGTCTAAAATCAGGAAGACCTAGGTTTCAGTCTCATGTCTGACATACACTGGCTGTATAAACTTGAGAAACTCATTTAATCAACAAATCACAAAGAATGGTAGATTTGCTTTTGTTGAGGTATGGAAATCTCTCTATATTAATGAAATACATTTCCAGCATCATACTTTCCCCCTAACAATCAAACAAACAAAAAGTAACAACAAAAAAAATAGAAATAATAGAAGAATTACTGCCACTACCACAACCACAAGTATAGCTGCTGCTGCTACTACTGCTACTGCTACTACCACTACCACCACTTCTTCTTCTGCTGCTACTACTGTTATCACCATCACCAATATTCACACAGTGCTTTAAGGTCTGAACATCAATGCATATATTAAGTCTTTGAAAAGGACATAAAGAACAATCTGAGTGGCCTTAGGATTCTATATACACATCTTTGGCATTTTTATCCTTCTTAAATACTCAGATGTTCCAAAAATATTACCTGTACTTTTTCAATCTCTCAGATACTTGTCTATGTTCCTCCATGACATTAACCACAGAGAATCCTCCTAATGTCCTGAAAGCATTTTTTCCTTCCTCCTTAAATGCTAAGTGTACCAGAGATTTACTCTAACCATCCAGATATGATCCTTTGTCTTCACTACACTATAAATCCATTTGATTTTCCTATCATTATATTTCCTATCCCATTTTCCAATATTTCATAATATCTATTACTCTTGTTAAAATATCTCATTGCACTCTACTCATATATTTGATGCATCATTCCATTGCCCACCTTATGATATTCATTTTGATGCTTTATACCTGTTTTATTTTGTGTAATTGCCAGAAGCAATATTTGTAACGTTGGCGCTAAAAATTTGGGCCTTTATTTCCAGGGAATATTTGGAGGTCTTTAAAAATATTTGAAGATGAAGCCAAGAAAGTAAGGTACAGGGAACATTCCAGCAGAACTCACTGATTCCCCTCCAAACAACTTTAACATACTGATTTTAATCAAACTTTGAAGTGGTGCAGCCAATAAAGTTCAGGGTGAGATATTTTTTTTAATTTAATCTTTTATTTGATTATTTTTGGTTTTCAACGTTCATTTCCACAAGATTTTGAGGTACACATTTTTCTCCATCTCTCCCCTACCACTAACTCCAACATAGCAAGCCTACCCCTCCCCCTATATGCTCTCTCTTATGTTCTTCTCCATCCCTGCTAACTTTCTAGTAGGACAAGATGGATTTCTGTACCCCAGTGCCTGTATGTCATATTTCCCAGTTGCATGTAAAAAACATTTTTTAACACTGTTTTTTAAAAACTTTGATTTCCAAATACTTTCCCATCTTCCCTCCTCATCCACCACCACTGGGAAGAAAAGCAATGCAATATAGGTGGTACAAGTGTAGTTAGGCAAAACATTTCCATGGTAATTATATTGTGAAAGACTAATTATATTCCCCTCCATCCTATCCCACCCCCCACTTATTTCATTTTTCTAGTTTGACCCTGTCCCTTTTCAAAAGTGTTTCTAATTACCCTCTCCCCCAATCTGCCCTCTCTTCTTTCATGCCCCCTCTTATCCCTTTCCCCCATACTTTCGTGTAGGGTAAAATACCCAATTGAGTGTGTATGTTACTCCCTCCTTAAGCCAAATTCAATGAGAGTAAGGTTAACCCATTCCCTTTTACTTTCCTGCTCTTCCCCTCCATTGTAACAGTTCTCTTACCTGTTTTATATGAGATCATTTGTCCTATTCTATCTCTCCTTTTCTCCTTCTCCCCTTATATTCCTCTCTCACCTCTTAATTTTATTTTTTAGATAACATCCCTTCCTAGTCAACTGATCTTGTGCACTATGTATACATGTACACACATACACACACTCACATGTATTTGGACAATCATATAACCTCTTATAAATAGATATATGTATGTACATGCACATACACACATGTACGTGTGTATGTGTGTGTTCCCTCTGAATATCCTCATACTTAAGAAAGTCTCAAGAATTAAAGTCATCATGTTTCTATGTAGGAATGTAGATAGTTCAAATTTAATAAGTTCTTTATGACTTCTTTTTTCCTGTTTGCCTTCTTTTCATGTTTCTCTTGCTTCTTGTATTTGAAAGTCAAATTTTCTGTGTATCTCTGATTTTTTTCCTCAGGAACATTTTAAAGTCCTCTATTTCATTGATTGATTGCATTTCCCCCTGAAGCATTACTCTGTTTTTCTGGGTAGGTGATTCTTGGCTTTAACTTCAGCTCCTTTGACCTCTGAAATATCATATTCCAAGATCATTGAACCCTTACTGTAGAAGCTGCTATATCTTGTGTTATCCTGATTCTGTTTCCACAATACTCAAATTGTTTCTTCCTGACAGTTTGTCATATTTTCTCCTTGAACTGGGAACTCTGGAACTTGATGAGTCACCATCAGCTCTGGTGGTTTCCAGACTTCTCAACGCATAAATGCCAAAGAGAAAGTGGAAAGGTCAGTAGGGAACTCTGTTGGAACTTGGTGGAGAAGAGTGCCGTCTAGCCCCTGAAGTGTGCTCTGGGCAGTCTGCACCACTAGTCTGGGCGACCCTGGATCTGGGCTTGTGAAGCTAACACGGGACTGCTTATCCCCCAGCCTGGTGCTATAGACCCTTCCTGTGTGGCCTGCAAGGATGCTTTCAGCAGGAGATTTGTTTCTCTCTGTCACTTTGTGGGTTCTATAGCTCTAAAATTTGTTTAGAGTCTTTATTTTTCAGGTATTGGAGGTGGTTGGTATGAGAGGTCACTCAAGTTCCTGGTTTTACTCCACCATCTTGGCTCTGCTCCCCAACACATTTTTATAGCCAAAAATTACTTAGGAGAAATAAGGAAAAGGTATTTGACACTGGCAGATAGTTGGAACCAAACAGAGTGCAGCATGAGCACCAGATATAAGTTGTGTTGACTACAGTAATGGCTAAAGAAATAACAGCAGCAAAAATGGGTCTTTGAGATTTTTCAGTTCAGTCATAGTAAGGGGAATGGACAAATGATCAGAAAGAGATTACAGAGACCATGTGAGGCCACTGGGCCCAACACTGGCTGGTAACTGACTGGTAACTCAATTGCTCATTTCTCAATTCAAGGTTGTAGTTCTAAAGCAGAGAGCAGCGTTTATTTTCAAAAAAACAAACAAAAGAAACCAACAGGTATAATATTCACATCTCTGGGTTGAAGAGAGATTAAGCAGAATAATTCTTGATAATAGTTCCAGGACACATAATAGATTGTTAGTGGTTGTGGTCACAAGGGAGCAGGGTTCATTATTGTGTAAGAACCATAAAGCAGACCAGGAACATTTTATCCATAAGATCATACCAACTTGGAACATTGAAAACTTATCCCCAGAGCTAGCTATGAAAACTACAGTTTTGAAAAGCCTGAAGCTTGGGTCTGTGATTTCCCAACCCCAGGAGAGCAAAATCAAACTTTAAAATAAAGTTAGAAGTCAAGAAAAAACTGGAAAAGTAACAACATTAAAACTCAATTATGAGGGCAGGAAAGATCATCACAAACTCAGAATAAGATAACAGTGTCAAAATAGCAACAAGTGTTATGGAAAAATGCAGATTACACATACCCAATAAAGATTCCTAGAAGAATTAAAAGAGATCTTATAAAAGATGAAAAAAAATTCTAAAAATCAAATAAAAGAGGTAAAAGAATAAATAGGAAAACACATGAGAGAAATGAAAGAAAAACTGTAAAAAGAAATTAATAGCTTGGTAAAAGCAGTATAAAAATAATGAAGAAAAAATTTTAAAAATATGTAGAGAAAAGGGAATGTTTTTTTGTTATTGTTGTTCAGTCAATTTCACTAGTGTTCAACTCTTTCTAACCCCAATTAGATTTTCTTGGCAAAGATACCAGAATGGACAGCCATTTTCTTCAGAAGCTAATTTTACAGATAATGAAACTGAGACAAAAAAGTTAGATGTCTTGTCCAGGGTCACACAATTAGTAAGTGTCTGGTGCTGGATTTAAACTCAGGTCTTCCTAACACCAGGTCTGGTTCTCTAACCACTTTGCTAACTAAATGTCCCAAAAAGAAAATAATTATTTTAAAATCAAAATTTGTCAAGTGAAAGCTAATGACATCATACAACCTTGAAAAATAATAAAATAAAATCAAAAGTGAAAGAAATATGAAATATCTCACCAGAAAAAAAAGACTCAGAAAATAGATCAAGGAGAAATAATTTTAAAATTATTAGATTATTTTGATCATAATAAAAAGAACTTAGGCATCATATTTCTTTAAAAAAATAATTGCTCAAGTGTAGGCAGAGCTAATATTATAAAAATGACAATTCCACCGAACCTCATTTACTTATTCAGTTCCATACCAAACTACTAAAGAATTATTTTATGGAGTTAGAAAAAGATAATAAAATTTATCTTAAAGAATAAAAGGTCCAGAATATCAAGAGGCTTAATTTAAAAAAATATATGAAGGAAAACAACTTAGCATTTCTATATTCCTAACTATATTACAAAGGGGTAATCATTGAAACAATCTGGTCCTGGCTAAGAAATAGAGTAGTGGATCAGCCAATAGATTGTGTGAACTATACAAAATATTAAATAACCATAGTAATTTAGTATTTGATAAAGCCAAAGTTCTACGATATGGGGGCAAGAGTGCATTACTTGACAAAAATTCCTAATAAAATTCGCAAGCAGTTAGGCAGAAACTAGACACAGATCAACATCTCATACTGTATACCAAATTAGATCAAAATGGATATGTGATCCATATGTAAATGTGATATAAATAAATTAGGGGAAATTGGGGAAAATAGTGCCTGTCAGATCTTTAGATGGGAGATTTTATGGTCATAGAAGGGATAGAGAGGATCATAAAAAATAAAATTGATAATTTTATGAAAAAATGTTTTTGCACAAAAAAACCTTATGAAGCAAAAAATGGAAGGAAATCAGAATATTGGGGAGAAATGTAAAGTTTTCTGATAAAGGCTTCATTTCTCAAATACATAATGAACTAAACAAATTTATGAAAATAAGCTTCATTTCCCAATGGATAAGTTGTTTTCAGGAGAAAAAATAAATGACTCTATCAATAGCAATAAGAAAAAAAAATTGTCTAAATCATTAATAAGCACTCAAATGAAAGTTAAAACAAGTCTGGGGTTGTACCTCACACCTATCAGATAACCTAATATGACAGAAAATGCTATATTCTTGGTGAAATTGTGAACTGGTCCAAACATTTGAAATTAGATCCAAAGAGATATAAAATTGTGCACACCTTTAACCCATCAATACCACTACTAGTTCTGTGTACAAAGAAATTAGAGAAAAGGGAAAAGAATGTGTATATACAAAACTATTTAAAGCAACTTTTTAGTGGTGCCAAGGAATTCAGGGGATGTCCATTAATTGAGGAATGTTTAAGCAAATTGCAGTATATGTTTGTGATGTTATACTATTATGGAAAATGACAAGAAGGATACATTCAAAAAAAAAAGAAAAAAGAAAACTGGGAAGACATACAAGAACTAGGACAAAGTGAAATGAGCTGAGCCAGGAGAACCCTGTACATAGCAAAAGCAATATTGTAATGATGATAACTGCAAATGACTTACCTATTGCTGATAATACAATAATCCAAGACAAATCTATAAGTCTCATGATGAAAAATACTATCCCTCTTCAGAGAAGGAGTAGATGAACACTGAGTACAGATTAAATTTTTTTTCACATTTTAAATTTTGTACTTTTTTTTAGGAACATGAACAAAGAGGAAATGTTTGCTGCACATGTATAATGTGAGGGATGACATTGCCTCATTTCTTCATAGGTAAGGGATGGTCCAGAAGGAGGGAGAGATTTGGGAACTCAAAATTTAGAAAAAAAAATGTTCAGAAAAATCTTAGAAAATTTCTTAACACAATCTAATCTGCGGTCATCCAAAATCATTATTTATCTGTTATATAGACAACATGTATGCATGTATGTATGTATGTTTGTATACATGTGTGTTTGTGTATATATGTGTGTACACATGCATACATATACTCAAATATATGTGTAGATGACTATATTATTTTTCTTGTCTGTCTGTACATGTATATATATGCATGGATATGTTAGTCATAATTCAGATAGTAAAGCAAGATGGGTGAGTCATATTTAACTAGCAATTTAAAGTGATACTTGGACCTAGGTCTTCTTGGTTCTGAGGCCAACTCTTTGTTATTCCAGTGTTGTCTCATGATTATAACAAAAGTTATAAATAACATTTTCAACACATTTCTATATACTAAACATTATGCATCCCCTACATGTGGCATAAACTGTTCAAGGTGCTGAAAATACAAAGACAAACATGAAAATAAAAAAAAATCTCTGTTCAACAATCCCAGTTCAAATAAAGAAAACATGCCCATAGATAAGACAATAGAAAATGAAAACTAAGTAATAACTGGTCCAGGAAGGTTCTAACAATTCAGAGTGTGTGATGGCTAAGGAAAGATATTATGTGGGACTGAAAAAATGGGATTCTACAGGGAGACAGAATTGAGGAGGGGCTTCATTGGAAAGGCCGCCAGTTTGTGTGAAGGAACATTCAAGAGATGAAAGTCAGCATTGTATGGGGAATAGCCAGTAGTGTTAGTAGGTGATAACATAGACCCAAACAGCTTGCTTAGCAACCTGACACTTAGTAACCTTCTCTTATTAGAGAATTTACCCCATTCAACATCACAATATGATCTCTGAAACCTTCTTCAACAATCATGGAAGTAGAAGAAGGAACTTTTTATTTCAATGTGATTCTCCTGATCATCATCTTTTACTGACAGCAGAAAGCTCTACTAGAGGAAGCTGGCTGAGCTCCTTAACAAGCCCTGACACAGAAAAATCGTGGACAACACGCATCCAGCAAACCCCAGTTAGCCCTCTCCACCTACAGCCTGTTCCTAATATAATGCTCATGCCAGCACAGTAATGAAGTTTCATGATGATCCAGTACTGGGATCCTTTATCCAGCACCTCCAGGCCTGCTGAGCAGTGAGCTTTATCCAGCTTAATTATCCTGATACTTGGAAAGAAACTTCAAAATCTCTAGCAGCTTCTCCTTCAGATATATATCAGTGAATGTTATCTCTCTGCACCTTGTATAAACACGCCACTGGATAAGGTCAGGAAGACTTATTTCATCCATTAATACACACTTTCCAAAAAGTCCTTAGAGGATAGGAAAAAAAAAATTGAGAAACTTGGCCTAGTTGTCAGAATGGAGACAGTCCTAGGATTCCGCAGAAAAGAGAAAAAAGCAAGAGCCTGATTCAGATTTTGAAAAGGTAGATCCTCAACATATGGGACAGGTTGATTCTTATATCCTGAAGTCTTCTTTTTCTAGAATTTTCAATAGTAGGTGGAATCTTAGAAGATAACATGAAGTCTAAAACTCTTTTTTTCTATGAACATGGAATCAGAAGTCTGAAGATAGTAAGAGATTTGCCCAAAGTTATATAAGTTTTAAGTTATATTGTCAGAATTCAAACATACTCCATCTGATTCCAAATTCAGAGATAATTGCTTTACATAACTTTGACTCTTCTGTCTGTGAAAATATGATTTAAAAATGTTTTCCTGTCATTTATTTCTACACTTTGTGAAAGCTACAGTCTTTTGCTAAAAAGAACATTCTTGTTCCTAAACGGATTCTAAATTTCCTTCTTTGGATTTCTAAATACTCTTCTTTTGTCCTATTATATATAATATAATTGCACATTGTATATGATGTATATAACATGCAATATATATGCATATTATACATATTACATATAAATAAATATATATGGGCATATATGTTTATATGGGCATATTATATATCTATTATATACAAGGAAACATAAAATAATATGCTAATAACTATTATTTATAAAGTAATTTATATAGTTTTTTTCACTCAAAATCTCAAGACAGTATTTTGAGGTGATGACTATGGTATTTCTTTACATAAGAAAATTCAGACTCAGAGAAATTTTGACTTTCCAAAGTCATACAGTTAGAAATCATGGGAGATAAGATTTAATGTCACACTTTCTGTACTCTAGTTCCAGTACACTATTTCCTATTCTATGAGCTAGTATGAAAGAGATCTCTTGACAATCTATCAGTTGGGATGTTGTTTTTTTTTTTTTTCCACTGTCCATAAATCCTTAAAGAATTCACTATTGAAGAGGAACTGATAATCTTACAGGTATATCGTCCAATCATGTGTCATTTCTACAAATGTAAAAAGGAGGAAGCAAATTTGAAGGGTGGTGACTAATATGCCAAATGCACTATGACATTCCCATCCAAATGTACTTCTGTGATAGTCCAGGTCAGCTACTAAAGCCTGACATACCATGGTGTCAAGGTACAGTGTGTCTTAACAACTGTGACTGATCAAACAAAAAGAGCTCAGAAGGATCTACCACAGGTGAAGCACTAATACACCATAGGAACATTTGGATTCAAGATATCTCTAAATCAGTTCATTTCACATTACTTTTGCACTATTGCAATTCTGCTTTGCTCATACAGCACAGAGACTACAGAAATATTTTTTAAAAGTTTATAACTTTTATTTCATGGGACAAATGATTTAAAGTTGGATGAGACCTTAGAGACTACTGAGTCCAATACCTTAATCTTGCCAATTTGAAAAGAGGGACACAGAGAGGTTCCATGATTTTCCCAGGGTCACAAGATTAGTAAGTATCTGTTGTGGCTGTGTTTTGCTAACATCAAAGTTTTTACTGTCTGCTTATTAAAAGTTGAAAAATAAATTTGTTTTTGCTTTAATAATCCATAAACCAGCTAGTCTACCAAATAGCAACAATTGCCAAAGAAACTTTTAAGAGAAGGAAAGGATTTCAGGGGCCATCTGGATCCTAATTGGGGCAGTTAGGTGGTCTAGTGAATATAGAGCTAGGCGTAGAGTCAGGAAGACCTGAGTTCAAGTCTGTTATCAATCATTCACTATCCCTGTGACTTTAGCCAAGTCATTTATCCTCTCTTTCCCTCTTCTCATCTGTAAAATGGGCCAAATCACAGAACCTATCTGCTAAGTTTGTGGTGAGGATAAAATGAGATAATATTTGTAAAGCACCTAGAGTATTATGTGGCATATAATATGGAATATACCATTATTATCTCTGTAGCTATTGTTATTATGGTTCCCAACAAATACTCAGAAAATGAGCTTCCATATATAATACAGTCAAGAAATGATCACTTAACCTTCACCTGCAAATCTCTACTGAGGGGCTACCACTACCTTGGGAGACAATCTATTACACTTTGGCAGAGAATGGTGTAACAACAAGCACCCTAGCATACTAGGATGGCTGATAGTACAGGTTTTTTTGATCTGCTTTTCTGAAGGAAAGCAGCTTTAAAGGGGTAAACAATCTAACTTACTTTCTCTCTCTCTCTTACTATCTCTCTCTCTCTCTCATACACACACACACACACACACACACACACACACACACACACACACTTCATTTAGTTCAGGAGAAAAAGTCAGTACCCTGAACTTAAGAGAAAATACAAACAAATTACAACCAGAAAAAATATAGAGAAAATAACACAAATCAACACACAGAACTTCTTGCTATCTGACCAAAACTATAAATGTACTTACCAAAGAGATAAACAACATCTGGGTTTCCAAAACTGGGGGCTCCTCAACAGCTACTCAGAGTCTCATCTGGCTTTGTCACTTGAACACTCTTCTCATAATTAAGCCCCAAAGCAAAATGCTAACCTCAGGGTATATATACATTTTTTTAGGGTCAGAGGGCATCTACAACCCTTGTGACGCACTGCCTAATTATAAAGTAACAAAAGGTGTGGGCCTTCCTGAAAAACAAGCCTCCCTGAGTCAAGTTTTCCCTGTTGGGCTCCAGGTGAGGCCCGTTAATGGGCAGGGGAAGATCTTCAACTCCCATTAACATTATCAATAGCTTGACAATCTGGGAAAGCAAGGAATAGTTTACCTGTCAGGTTGATGGAGAAGGGAAGAGTTTTTGACCAAACAAGAGTTGGAGAACATTATAAAATGCAAAATAGATAATCTTGATTACATTAAATTGAAGAGTTTCTGTAAAAACAAAAACAATGTAACCAAGATTAAGAGGGAAGTGGGAAATTGGGAAAGAATCTTTACAACTATTGTCTAGGCCTAATTTCTAGAACATACAGAGAATTGAGTCAAATCTATAAGAATACAAGTCATTCTCTAATTGATGAATGGTCAAAGGTTTTGAACAGGAATCTTTCAGAAGAAGAAATTAAAGATATCTATAAGCATATGAAAAAATGCTCTAAATCATTGATTAGAGAAATGCAAATCAAAAGAACTCTAAGATACCACATCTCACTGGTCAGATTGGCTAAGATGACAAAAATAAGAAAATGACAAAATCTGGAGAGGTTATGGAAAAATTGGAACACTAATGCATTGTTGGTGGAGTTGTGAACTGATTCAACCATTCTGCAGTTCAATCTAGAACTATGTCCAAAAGGCTATAAATAATTATATACCCTTTGACCCAGTAATACCACTTCTAGGGTTGTATCCCAAAGAGACCATAGAAGTGGGAGGAAGACACATAGGTACAAAAATATAAATTGTAGCTCTTATTGTGGTTGCAAAGAAATGGAAATTAAGGGGCTGCCCATCAATTGGGGAATGACTAAACAAGTTGTGGTATATGAATGTAATGGAATACTACTGTGCTATAAGAAATGAGGATCAGATGGACTTCATATTTACCTGGAGAGACTTACACAAAATAATGCTGAGTGGGAAGAGCAGAACTAGGAGAAATTTGTATACAAGTACAGATATAACATATGTGTGATGACCAACTTTCATAAACTGGACTCTTTTCAGCAATGGAAGCTTATAAGACAACTCCAAAAGTCTCATGATGGAAAGAGATGTCTACACTCAGTGAAAGAACTAGAAAGAACAGAGTTTGAATGCAGATTGAAGCAAACTACCTGCTCTCTTTCTTTTGTTTGGTTTTGTTTCCTCTTTCTCATTGTTTATTTCATCAGTTACAATCCTTCTTTATTACCTGACTAATGTTTAATGTAAAAGTATTTGCAGATCCTATACTTGACTTCATGCTGCCATGGCAAGGGGAGGAGAGGAGGGAGAGAAGATTTTAAACTCAAGTAATTGTGGAATGGAATCTTGTAAACTAAAAGTAAAGAAACAAATTAATAAAGATAAAAATGTATAAAAAATAAATAGCTTGAACTGTTATAGAAGCATGATCAAGTCAGTTCAAATTCAGCTTATTATTCTTCTCATATAACAGGGACCAATGAATTATAGCCATATACCAAGATGAGAAAAATACTGGGGCTAGTAAGATAGATATCTATCCATTCAGTAATGCCTAAAAATAAAAGTGTTATATGAAAGTAATAAAAAGTTATGAGGAATTGAAGTCATTTTAAAATAAAAAAATAGGAAATCTTGGATGAAATAATTGTGATAAGGAGAAGACTTGTATTTCTAATGGTATACATAGCCTCCATATGAGTAAACTCCCTTGGAAAATGCCAATTTGTTGCCTTCTCAGCAACTTCTGGTCTTAAAGTGTTGCTATAAAGTTCTAACACAAATCCAAAAGGCACAAGATGGAAAAGGCTACCCACATCCCAAGAAAGATTTACAGAATCTGAATACAGATAGAAGTAAACTATTTACTCCTTTTTTGTTTTGTTTTGTTTCTAATTTCTCATAGTTTATTTCATTGGTTACAATTCTTCTTTATAACTTGACTATTCTGAAAATATGTTTAATGTGAAGGTATATATAGAACCTATATAAGATTACATGCCACCTTGAGGGAGGAGTGGGAAGGAGAAGGAGGTGGAGAAAATTTGGAGCTCAAAAACTCTTGAAACTGAATGTTGTAAACTACAAATTAATAAATTTAAAATTAAAAAGAAAGAAGAAAAAAAGAGTTGCCTTAGTTAAGGGACTTGTCCAGAATCTTACAGCTAGTATATGTCTGAAATAAGACTTGAACCCAATTTTTCCTTCTTTGAGGTGGATTTATCTCCGATGTACCATGTTGTCTCTATATAAAATGATGAGGAATGGAATAAACCAAAGGAAAACACTATACACAATAACAAAACACAAATACAATAGATTATTAAATGGAAGTTGGCATCTTAGTAAATGGGGAAAAAACAAACACTACTTGATAACTCTTACATAAATATCACTAACCCTTATGAAAAAGGGGTCAGCAAATTCTGTGACAATGTGAGTAGATATTGTCAGCCATGGTATCACTAAAACAGATCTTTTTCTTCAGCCATTTTTCTTTGCTGCAAGACAGAGTTTCACCTAGAGAGGGATAAAAGGATAGTGATAGACAAATGGAGTCAATAATATCCAAAATGAAAAATGGGTCTTATACCTTGGATCAGCTTGGTACCATTGAAACCAAGAGAGAGAGAAAGAAAGAAAGAAAGAAAGAAAGAAAGAAAGAAAGGAAGGAAGGAAGGAAGGAAGGAAGGAAGGAAGAAAGAAAGAAAGAAAGAAAGAAAGAAAGAAAGAAAGAAAGAAAGAAAGGAAGGAAGGAAGGAAGGAAGGAAGGAAGGAAGGAAGGAAGGAAGGAAGAAAGAAAGAAAGAAAGAAAGAAAGAAAGATCTCAAATTCACTACATTCTGCTCCCCTGCTCTTATGCAAGTATGAGATAGTTCATTGTCCATCTATACTTGTGGACATCTTGTACTTGTGGACAAATTCAACAATCTATTCACTCAAGTTCATATTACAAAGTGGGCTATAGACATTCTGCATCCATTTTCTTTATACCTTTTATACCTTTCTTCAAAGGGTGAACTGTTTCTAATGATGATGATCATTGAAGAAGCCCTAGAATGACTGGTTCAGAGCTCAATTCAATCAAAATTCATTGTACTTCATTTCTCATTTCTGTCCCTTTGCCTTGACTATTCCCCATGTCTAGACTTCTCTCCTTCCTCACTTCCACAATTTAGGGTCCCTGTCATATCCCCTCATTACTCATTACTGCACCTCTGTCCATCTCCAGGCAGGTCTACCCACATGTAGATTCACCCACATATGAGTATTAAAGGGTCACAGCATTAGGAAGATTGAGAACCACTGATCTAGAGGAATATATGACTTCAGTGACATTCTTTCAGTGCCAACTACCATGACACAACTCATAAGCAAATGATATGTTGGGGTAAGTGCTTGTTTTCAAGTTGATACAGGTCCAGAATGTAAACAGTGCTTAAGATATATGAATTTTCATTTTTGTCATTTTGATGTAATTCTCAAAAATAAAGTCAATGGGAAAAAATATCAACCAAATTCTAACTATTTGATTTTGTGTTAGTAGTTTCTATGCTTCTATCATGAATATACAATGTTTTTAAGTGAAACAAATCAAACTTCTTGATTTGATCTGTCTATTGTATTGTAACAACATGCTAAATGCCCTATTTTTTTTTTCTCTCTGGTTACTGACTATGAGTTTTCTGTATTGTGTTATCTAAAAATACCCAATCCATTTTGAGGACACAAACTATATGCTGTTCTTTTTCTCTCCTCTCTATAATCTAGGGAAATAGAATAACAATACTATTCATTTCCTAAATAAAGAGAGATGAGGAAAATTTTCAGAAATGTAAGATTTTGAAATGAGATGAGTATGCTAAGACTTTGAATGATAATACTAGCTTACATTTGCATATGAATTTGTGATTGCCAAAAATAATCCTACACACATATATAGAAGTGGATATAGAGAAATATATAGATAGTTTACTCATTATCATGAACCTGAGCCAATAGAATCACAGAACAGGTCTAAAAACTGGTATTAATTGAGAATCATGCTAGAATTTACAGTATCTATTTGCCAAAAGATGTTGAGGAACCTGTGAGAAATACACATAAACACAAAATGTATATATTTGTGCATACATATATATGTACACACAAGTGTTTGTGTATATGAAAATATGTATGTATAGATATATGTGTGTATATATACATATGTGTATAAATATATACAGAGAGAGAGAGAGAGAGAGAGAGAGAGAGAGAGAGAGAGAGAGAGAGAGAGAGATATCTGTGGACCAAAATGAACTGTATCAACAGTGCATTAGTGTCTCTATTTTTCCACATCTCTTTCCCAAAAAATGTCATCTTCCTTTCTGTCATGTTAGTCTCTCTGATACGTGTGAGACTAACTCAGAGATATTTTAATTTGAATTTCTTTAATTATTAGCCATTTAAAGAATTTTTTTCTTTTGACTGTGATAGACTTCATTTCTTCTTGGGAAACTGTCTATTCATATCCATCAACTATTTCCCATTGTTTTTGAGAAGAGGTTATGTGTAACACATATCTTTCCACATAGTCTTACTTTATTTTCTCTCAATTATATGTAAAAACAATTTTAAAATATTTTTTTAAGTTTGAGTTCCAAATTCTCTTCCTTTACCACTCTCTTATTTCTTCGTTGAGAAGGCAAGAAATTTGCTATAGATTATACATGCGTACCCATGCAAAGCATAATTGCACACTAGCTATGTTGCAAAAGAAAACAGACAAAAAATAACTCTAGTAAAACAGTTTAAAAAGGTATGATTTGATCTGAATTTAGAGTTCATCTGTTCTTTATCTGGAGGAGAATAGCATTTTTCTGCCTAAGTCCTTTGGAATTGTGTTGGATCATTGTATCGCTAAGAATAGCTAGGTCTTTCACAGTTGATCATCATACGATATCATTACTACTGTGTACTATGTTCTCCTAGTTTCTTTTATTTCACTGTATATTATTTTATAAATGTCTTCTCAGGTTTTTCTGAAAGCACCCAGTTCATCATTTCTCTCTCTCTCTCTCTCTCTCTCTCTCTCTCTCTCTCTCTCTCTTTCTCTGTCTCTCTCTCTATTTGATAGTTTAACAATTATACGCAAAAATAATTTGACTCTTTAAAAAAAAACTGAGTTCCAAATTCCCTTCCTTCCTTTCTCATCTCCCACCTCATGAAAAAGGCAAGCAATTCAATATATGTTACACGTGCATTAATGTAAAATAAATTCCATTTTAGTCGTGTTGTGAAAGAAAATACAGAAAAAACAACAGCAAAAACAAAAAGAAAAATTAAGAAAAAAAGAATTTTTCTATCTGTATTCATACTCATCAGTTCTTTCCCTGGAGGTGGATAACATTTTTCATAATATCTTCTTGTATTGCTGAGAATAGCTAAAGCATTCACAGATGATCATTACATAATATTGCAATTAACAATGTACAACATTCATATGATTCTGTTCACTTCACTTTGCCTTACTTCATATAAGTCTTTACAGGTTTTTCTGAAAATATTTTGATCACAATTTCTTATAGTACATTACTATTCCATGACAATCATTTGCCACAACTTGTTCAACTGTTCCCCAGATGACAGACATTCCTTCAATTTCCAATTCTTTGCCATTGCAAAAATAGCACTATAAATATTTTCATATTATTCCCTCTTAAAAAAATCTCCTTGGAACAAAGACCTATTAGTGGTAGTGCTGGGTCAAAGGGTACCCTGTTTTATAATCCACTGGCCATAGCTCTAAACTACTCTACAGAATAATTGGATCAGTTCAAAACCCCATCAACAATACATTAGAGTACCAATTTTCCCCACCAATATTTGTCATGATCTTTTTTCTCGCATATTGCCAAATCTGTTCACTTAGAGAGCATACCTCAGAATTGTTTTAATTTGCATTTCTCCAACTGGTAGTAATTTAGAGCATTTTTATATGATTTTAGATTACTTTGATTTCTTTATCTGAAAACTACCTCTTCATATCCTTTGACCATTTATCAATTGGGGAATGACTAGTATTCTTAGAAACTTGACTCAGTTCTATCTGTATTTGAGAAATGAGGCCTTTATCTGATATTTTTTGCCATATATTTTGCCCACCTTTTCATTTTCCTTCTAATCTTGGTTGCATTGGTTTTGTTTCTACAAAAGTTTTTTTTTTTTTAATTTAACATAAGCAAAATTATTTCTTTTGCATTTTGCAAAGCTCTCTACCTCTTTTTGGTCATGGATTCTTCCTCTCTCCATAGACCGATGGATAAACTTCCCGTTACTTTTCTAATTTGATTATGGTGTTACCCTTTATATCTAAATCATGCGCACACTTTTTTTTTCCTTTTAAGGGGGGCAAGGCAAGGCATTTGGGCTTAAGTCACTTGCCCAAGGTCACACAACTAGTAAGCATCAAGTGTCTGAGGTCAAATTTGAATTCAGTTCCTCCTGACTCCAGGGCCAGTGCTCTATTCACTGAGCCACCTAGCTGCCCCTCATCTTGCACCCATTTTGACCTTTTCTTGGTATACATTGTAGAATGTTGGTCTATACCTAGTTTGTGCCCTGTTGCTTTCTTGTTTTCCCAGCAGTTTTTGTCAAATAGTGAGTTCTTATCCCTAAAACTGGAGTCTCTGAATTTATCAAACACTTGGTTACTCTGGTCATTGACTACTGTGTCTTATGTACCTAATCTATTCCCCTGATTCACCACTCTATTTCTTAGCCAGTACCAGAAAGTTTTGATGATTACTGCTTTATAATATAGTTTGAGATATGGTATTACTAGGCTACCTCCCTTTGTATTTTTTTTTCTTTTTATCAATTCCCTTGATATTCTTGACCTTTTGTTCTTCCAAATATTTTTTTTATTTTTATTTTTTAGCTCTATCAAAATATTTTGGGGCAGTTTCATTGTTATGTCACTGAATAGGGAAATTAGTTCAGGCAGAATTGTCATTTTTATTATATTGGCTCAGCCTGCCCTTGAGCAATAGATATTTTTCCAATTGTTTAGATCTGGTTTTATATGTGTGAAAAGAATTTTGTAATTTTATTCATATAGTTCCTGGGTTTGTCTTGGCATGTAGACTCCCAAGTAATTATATCATTCACTGTTATTTTAAATGGAATCACTCTTTCCACATCTTACTACTGGGCTTTATTGTTCACATACGGAAATGATGCGGATTTATGGGAGGTTTATCTAATATCCTGCAACTTTGCTAAAGTTGTTAATTATTTCGTATGATTTTTTAGTTGATTCTCTAGGATTCTCTAAGTATATCAATATATCATCTGTACAGTGATAGTTTGTTTCCTCATCACCTCTTCTAATTTCTTCAATTTTTTTTCTTCTCTTTTTACTATAGCTAATATTTCTATTACTATGTTAAATAATAGTAGCAATAATGGGCATCCTTGCTTCACACCTTATCTTATTGAGAAGGCTAATCACTTATCCCAAATGCAGATATTGCTTGCTGATGATTTTAGATACTACTTATTATTTAAAGGAATACTCCCTTTATTCCTATGCTTTCAAATGTTTTTCATAAGAGTGCATACTCCATTTTGTCAAAAGCTTTTTCAACATCTATTGAGGTATTCATATGATTTCTGTTGGTTCTGTTACTGATAATATCAATTATATTGATAGTTTTTCTAATATTAAACTAACTCTGCATTCCTGGTACAAACCCCATCTGGACATAGTGTATTATCCTTGTGAAAAGTTCCTAGAATTGTCTCGCTAGTATTTTGTTCAAAATTTTTGCAATATGCATTAGGGAAATTGGTCTACAATGTTCTTTCCCTGTTTTTATTCTTTCTGGTTTGGGTATTAGTCCCATATTTGTGTCATAAAAGGAGTTTGGTAGGATTCCTTCTTTGCCTCTTTTTCCAAATAGTTGACATAGCATTGGAATTGTGCTTTAACATTTTGGTAGAATTCATTTTTGAAATTGTCTTGCCCTGGGGATTAAGATGGGGTTATTTAGCCATTCTATTTCCTGATCTATGAATGTAGATAAATTATTTTTTAGGTATTCATCAATTTCACTCACATTGTCAGATTTATATTATTCTATATTTATATAATAGGGTAAAATAGCTCCTAAATGCTTTAATTTCTTCTCCTTTAATGGTGATTTCACCCATTTTATTTTTGATACTGATAATTTGGTTTTCTTATTTTTTTTTAATCAAATTAACCAATGGATAACCTATCTTATTGGGATTTTCTCCATAAAACCAGCTTCCAGATTTTTTATTAGCTCAAAGGTGTGTTTTTTTTTTTTTAATTTTCTATCTTAGTAATCTTACCTTTGTTTTTTGGGATTTCCAATTTGGTGTCCAATAGGGGATGTTTAATTTATTCTTTTTACTAGATTTTTTTTGTTTTTGTTTCACACCCAATTCTTTTACCTTCCCCACTCCCTACCCTATTTTGATGATGTAAGGATTTAGAGAAATACACATTCTTTTTAGTACTGCTTTGGCTGCATCCCATAAATTTTGTCATGCTGCATTGTTTTGATTCTCTTCAATGAGATTATTGATTGTTTATATGATTTGTTCTTTGACCCACTTATTCCTTACCTGAGGGGGATATCCTATGGTTAGATTCATGTTGCTGTAACTGTTATTTGTTCATCTTGTTTTGTTTTGTTTTGTTTTGCCTTTTCTCTTTCTTTTAAATTTGATCTCTGCTTCCAGGATGGAAAGGGCTCTGTCTCCAGCTTCTTGTGCCAGTGTGTGCAGACCTTGACTGCTTAGCTGGTACTGTGTTGGTATTGCCCTGAGGCCCGTGAAGGACTCTCACATCTAGTACCGTGTTGATGGGGTGGTGTGTGTGTGTGGGGGCGGGGCTCCTTGTGTGGTTGGAGCTCATACAGGATTAGCAATTTAACTGCCGCTGAACAGGGGTCCTAGTGGTGGTCTCTAGCATGTGCTGAGGCCAGGTGGGTTTTTCTGTATTTCCTTGGTGCTACATTGAAGGCCTGTGAAGATCTGTTCACCAGATATTAACTATTTGCCCTGGGGTATTCTGAAGCACCTGGAAGTCCAATCTGTTTTCTTGTCATGCTAGAGCAGTAGTTCTCAACCTGTAGGTTATGTTCAATTTGTAACAATGAAAATACATCCTGCATATCAGATAGATTCATAACAGCAGCAAAATTACAGTGATGAAGTAGCAACGATAATAATTTTATGGTTGGGTGTCACCACAACATGAGGAGCTGTATTAAAGGCTTGTGGCATTAGAAAGGTTGAGAACCACTGTGCTAGAGGATGTCTGTTTTCGCAGAACTGTGCTGAAGCATATGGAGAGTGGGTAGTGGAGGAAATCTACCTGTCTGAAGCTATGCTGAAGCATGTGGTTGTTCTCAGAGCTGGAATCTGACCAATTTTCTGACTATGCTGAGGTATATGGGGGCCCTGGTATTAGAGTTGGACTGCTCCACTGCACAGAGCTTCAGGATCCTTCACTGGTTTGCTGAGGTGCTGTTTCCTGCTGACCTGCTAGGATGCTTCCCTTCATACTACACTCCCCCTTTACCCAAATGAGACAGGCCAACAGATCTTTTCTGTTGATCTTCCAATTTTTTTGCACTAAAACATTATTTCATTTAATCTTTTTGTCGGTTCTGTTGCTTAAGTATTTGTTTGAGGGAATTACTTTATGGTTGTTTGGAGGTGAATAGGGGAAAATTATGGCTTTTTACTGCTTACTCTTCCATCCGGGCTCCCAGAAGTCTTCTAGAAAGAAGATAAACATTATGAGGGGGAAAAAAATGATTATCTTTTAAAAAATTTATAACCCAGAATATAGCATATACCTTCTTATTAATTTTTTTAATGAACGAATTGGATTAGATGATATGTAAACTTCCTTTCAATAGAAAGTTTTCTACTTAGGGAAAAGGCTTATTTTTATTTTCTTTTGTCTGTATTGTTGGGCCCTTGAAAACAGAAGGTGACTAATAAGCATTTGTTGTCATTCAGTGAAACTGTTAGACTCCATGTCCTCAAGTTAAATTAATATACTATTATTACAATAGAAAATTTAACCTAAGAACAAAAACTTCATGATTTTGCTTTGTTGAATATAAAATACAAAACCAAATAAGTTTATAAATGTGAAAGAAATGGAAGAGATAAAGAATGAAAATCCCTCAGTGTGTATTTTGTGATAAGGGTTTGTTTGCATAACCAATCTGTTTGCACAGCCAATTTGCAGAGGAATATTCTGTTTTCCCCCTAATTAGAGAAGTTTGAATGATGTCATTTGAAATAACTAAAAATGTGGTTTGTAAAGGTTGCATGTGGAATTGTGTGTCAGTCTGCCAGAAACATTTATTCAGTGATAATAATGATGGAATCTTTCCTAGAGATCCCCCTCTGACATATACCAGTCATTTCCCGCTATCATACTGGAGAAACACATGTCTTGGATACTACTTGTAAACTTCAGTCTGATTGAGGCATCCGTAATCTTTCTCTAGAAATGTCTTTAGGGGGTGGAGCCAAGATGGCGGCATAGCAGCAGCAGCATATCACAGCTCTCACATAGCCACCCCAAAATACCCATAAAATAGAACTCTAAACCAATCCTACAACTCCAAAACACACACAAGGACACTTCCCACTAAAGTCAGCTCAGCTACGTGGAACCATATCAGCACTGTGAACCGAAGCCAGCCTGGCCTGAAGCCGCAGCTGTGCCCCGGGGGCGGCAGAAGAGCCTTTCAAGTGAGCAGAGGATTAGCACCACCTGCGGATTAGCACCAGCTGCGAGTGGGGATTGCGAAAAGGGGGAGATAAGCGTCCTGCTGAAAGGTCTCCAGAGTAGAAAAGGAAAGGCAGAGGTTTTGCACCGGCCTCTGCGTTGTAGCTCCCCGCCCCTGGCTTGCAGAAAGCAGGGGAACTGAGTGATTGTTTTCAGGCCAGGGCTCTCCCGTTGAGCGGCCTGGATCTGGATCGCCATCTTGGGCCTTGGTCTTGGAGTCTTCATTATCCATTCAGCTGGAAGTCTACGGCAGCTGGGAGGACCCCAGCGATTTGGGACAGAGCTTTCCCTTCTGGAAGCAGAGCCCCATAGAGATTAAAAAAAATAAAATAAAATCACGGTCTGAACAACCATGAGTAAGAATAAACATAAGAAGCTAAGTAAGAACAGCTCCCAAACCCTAGATTCCTTCTTTGAGGAAAAGAAAGATCATGGGAGAGAGAGGGAGGAGGAGAGCGCAGCCGGAGTGCCCCCACCAGAGGCCCCCAATAAACATGAAGAATGCCATAAAGCTAGAGATGAGCTGAAGAAGGATTTTCAAAAC
>CM053589.1:187385799-187411078 GCA_028646515.1 Pseudochirops corinnae | reverse complement strand
AGAAAGAATCTGGAATCTGGAGTTCCATAATCAAATGTTATGAATGTGTATCTGTCTATCTATCTATCTATCTATCTATCTATGCAATTATTATTGTTATTATTGACTACATCCAACTGGAACTTGAGATACACAGGCACTGTGGTTGGGAGATCCATCCTGCCCAACCGAAAAGTGACATAGGAGAGAATAGACTGGGGGAGGGGGGGCACACTGGGATGGCTGTTTTGGGGTGATGGGAGGGGGAAAGAAGGGGAGAAAATATGTAACTCAAAATCTTGTGGAAATGAATGATGCAAACTATAATAAAATTTAAAAAAAAAGAAAGAAATGTCTTTTAAAAAAATGATGAGTTCTTTTTCATCAATCTTTCCCAATGTATATTTCCTATAGGATTTACACTCGGAAGGAACTTTAGAAATACTCTAGAATCTAGACAAAAATGTACTTTTTATTTTTTTGAGACTGAATCTCCCTGTATCATGCAGGTGGGAAGTACAACTGGTCATGAATATCATCCTTGTAGCTTTGACCTGTTCCACCTGTGTTGCCCCTTCCTTAGCTAGCTCACACCACCTCTCTCTCTCTCTCTCTCTCTCTCTCTCTCTCTCTCTCTCTCTCTCTCATCCTCTCTCTTTCTCTCTCTCTCAAACACACACACACACACACACACACACACACAAACACACATCATATTTTGGCTACACTTATTTCAGACACCTGATTTATTAGGGTTACTATAATTCAGATCAGAAATCTTATGTTCAAGCAATTCACCAGCCTCAGCCTCTCTAGTAGAGACATTACTAGGATGACACAACATGCTCTATCACGAGACTTCTAATTTCACAGATATAATAGCTGCACAAAGAAGGTCACACAGATAATAAACTGAAATAGGAAACTGAGAAAGCTGGTTTCTCTAAGATACATAAAGTTAACTTCAGGATTACTAAATTCAGAATTTTACTATTCAAATTACAATCTGATGATTGCAGATCTGGAGGGCTTTCCAAAAGACCATTCTACACCTTTTCTTTTCTTCAGTTATTTCACATAAGTGTATACTCAAAATACTTATATAACAGAGAGCCTACAAGCTACTTGAGCTATATGTAATGGAAACAGGCTATTCATTTCTACTTGACAGATGTAGAAACTAATTTTCAAGGAAATTTAATGAATAAAATCAGTGAGAGATGCTTCAAAAATATTCTAATATATTTGTGATGTCATCCATATTGTTACTGTATGAAATCATATTTAGAGACAAAGGATCAAAACATAAGGAATTTAAATTGTACCTATGATAATCCATCCACATTTCCTTTCTTTTCTCATTGTTTTCCTTCTCCTTCAATAAGTTCATCAGAGCTGGAAGTTTCCCAAAAAGTAATTTGTCTTAGAAGTAAGACAACTGTCAGGAAGACACAGATTTAGGATTTGAACTCAGATCTTGTTCATTCCAGGACCAGTGCTCTTTTCACCAGATCACATTTTTCCCAGATATATACCATGTCAGAGACTATCCAATTTGCTAAGGGAGTCTTCTTTGCTTTCTCTTGCCTTTTCAAGGATGTCAGTCAAGCATATTCTCTGCCATAGGATTATAGATTTAAACCTAGAAGGAACTTTAGAGTTTCACTAGCCCAATCCCATAAATTAGTAGGTCAGGAAATGGATGATGAGAGAAGCAGGTATAGCCATAGTCACATAATTAGAAATTGTTTGATATATGGTTGGATATCTTGATTCCAAGGCCAACACTAAATGCAGTTCTTCACCTACCGGCTCATGTTCTCATCATGCCAGCAGACCATCTTCTTTTTTGTTCATGCATTACTTTGAGGACAATCAATTGCAGGAACAGGACAATTTTTTTTTTTTTATTCAGAGACATAAACAGAATCTGCTATATCATTCCTCCTCTGTTTTAAATGAGTTATTGATATACATCACGAATGGTACACTGACAGAATTGTTAGTAGGAATTCTAGCTGCTATGTGGCTATGCCTCAGTGTAGACAGAAGTATGATTATACCTATTCATGATAAAGTTCTATTGGGGACAAGAGTCATGGGAGTTCAAGAAGTCAAGTAATTACAAGTCCAATAGAAGAGAAAATTTGGGGTAGAGGAGACTCCAAGGAAGGTATTGAGGTATGAGAGAAGCCTGAAGGTCTATGAATGATGAAAAACAAATAACCTGGATAGAATGATATAAATATTAAAGGAGATAATAGGTAGATAAGTGATGCTGAAAATGGAGATTTTAAAAGAAATAGGTGGGATTAATTAATCTCTCAACATTTCCACCTCACCTCAGGTGAGAGGAATTATGGATGACAAAGGATATAACCACCAGCCTTATCTGTAACCTAAGAGACTGTAGGTAGTCAGGGCCATAAAACATTGGAGGGAGATATTCAAGGGGGCAGTAAGAGCAGAATAGTTACCCTACACTAGGAGATCTCAGTTCTTCCTACTTGTAAGTGCCTATGAAAAGACCTGGCTTCTTCATGTCAATTCTGGCTCTGCTAATGGCCTTCCTGAATTACATTTTGTTTTCCCATTCCATTATAGCCAGTTTTCCCCTTTCTCCTCCTCACCTTACCACCAGGTATGATCCTTTGGGTCTGTCTCTATTTAATTTGATGTTGTAAATAGTAACTAGATGACTGATGATCTGTACTAGGGATACATTTATTCTATCTAGTCAATTTTATTTCCCCGTAAAACCTCTTCCTAATTTGTAAAGCTTCACTATTTCCTTGATATGTAGCTGCAGGATCCAATTATGATTTTGTTCATTTGTTTGCTTTTCACCTGCATGGATTTTTTTTTTTGCCTTAAATTCAATATCATCTTCTTTTGCTTCATTCAGACCTCTTCACTTCTATAAAATCACACCCAGAATCCTTATGTGATGCTATTGGTAGAGTGATTGGCAAAATGCCTGCCCATAATAGTAAATCTCTGCTATTGAAAGTTCTGTGCTGGCATGCATACAGCCAGCTGAAACAAGGTCATCCTGTCCATTCCAGTTGTTTCTCATATCAGGTGGTGTGACTGTGTTAAGAGGATAAATCATAGATAATTTGAGACAAGGGAACAATAAAGAAATAGATGAATGAGCCATTTTCCATTCATTTTCTTTCTCTTTAGTTTAAACTGCCCCAGGAGCTAATGGCAAACTGCATTTTGCAGATATTTTTTCCCCTTCATTTGCAAGAAATTTCTTAAGTAACTTAATGTTGAGGATCAATTCACGATCTCCAGTGACAAATGAGAACATGATGCCCGTGGCAAATATGTTGCCTTAATTTGATTGCCAGTGTAATTGATTCCAAAGGGACACATGCTCTTATTTTGACGTAATCTTCCAGTAGAGAACAATTATGTAGGAGAAAGATAACTTGGTTTGAACTAAGAAGACGTGGGTTGAAATTTTGGCCCCACTACTTAGTCACTATATAACATCTGTTTCCTCATCTATAAAATGGGAGGACAGTAGATTTCTTGGTTTTGTTTGTTTCATAGCACCTTTTAGAAATCTAGTGAAACCTATGGCCTCCTTATTAGAATAATGTTTTTCAACACATAGTGTCATAATATTGACCAATTGTATTGAGATATATTTATCAAAATATTTTAAAGTTTCAAAGACCTCAGGCTTACCCATGTACTAAAAGAACCCTCACATCCTTGAGATCTATACTCCTGTGTTACTTAGAAATAAATGACTACGTTCACTTAATTGTCTCTTACACACTCTTTTTTATTTTCATCAAAAAACTAGAGCATATCCAAGGAGGGGAATCAGAATGGTGAAAGAACTAACAATCATGTTATATAACCAAAAGAAGAAACTTCAGATGATTAAATCATAGAAGAGAAGAGGGGGATGTAGTAGGTGGTCCAGATACAAGAAACACTATCAATTATGAAAAGAACTAAAGTGGTGTTTGCACCCTCTAATTATGAAGATTTTAGTTTAATTTTCAGGGAAAAAAAATCTAAAAACTTGCCAATAAGGGGAGTGATCTCCAAGAGAAATCAGCTGCTCTGTGGGGCAATGGGCTCTGTATTCACTGAAATCTTTCTAACAGAGGCTAAATTATCATTTTTCTAGGATATTGTAGAAGATGTACTTGGTTTGGCACAGACTGGCCAAGTTGAGTTCCTTTTCAACTATGTTCAGCTAACGGATTCTATCAATAACAGAGGTTAGATTGAAACCAGGGTTTCAGATTGCAAAACATAGTTTTCTATCACATCCATTTTCTTAGTCTTGTGCTCTGAGGGTTTAAGGTCCCAATGCCACTTTAGACTACATGACAGGGAGATGAAAGAGCAAGTCTTGAATCTCAAGAGACTGGAGCAGGATTTGATGAGGATGTAGGATGAAAGGATAGTTCATTCAAGAGTTAACCAGGGAACTATTGGTCTGAGTGGTGTTCTGGTAATGTGTAACAACGAACTCATCAAAAAGTAAAACATACATTTAAGTTTAATTTCTATTATCGAAATATTCTGTAAGTCTATTATACACTTTGGAAACTTATTATCAAAATCAATAAATAAATCAAGCCCTGATCTAGAGTGATCACCAATTTGCGAGGTTAAAATATATGTTTCTGCCAGAAATCAAACATTTCCTTCCTATGAATCAGTTCAAGATGTCTCCAATGAATCCATGTTGTTCCTCATATCCAGAGTCAGGAAATCTATGGTAAGGAAGGAAGTTGAATCTAATGATGACACTCTAGACAGGGGTGGGAAGAGGAAATTGGCAGAGGTGAGGCTATGGGTGGGAGGTACATGCTTCAGGCCTTAAATACCCACATCTAGTTTGGCAAGGCATATTACTATTACAGTCTAAGACACTAAAGGGCCCTGTCACCTAAACTTACCAGTTTTATACTGAACTAATGTTATGGACATTACTAAATAGGTTTCCTATTAAGTAAAATGGTTAAATCAGGAATTGTATTCCAAGAACAGGAAAGCAGTTATAGAAAAAATAATGAGCATATAGCAGCTCTCTATGGGCACAAGTCCTTATGTGAAAACAGATGCTCTCTCTAGGCTATGTTTGAAATTATGGGTGTTACTGCATAGGTCTGGTTGTTGATTGTTGCCACTTTGTGGAAATTAGCTGAAGGGTACAAAACTAGAGAAGAAGAACTGGGACCTTAGGGAAGGGGGAAGAAGAACTTTTGAAATCATTGGGAGATGGGATTTGATTTCTTACAAAGTTGTAAAATTATTTATTGTTGTTGTTATTATTATTATTATTAATTTAATTAAATAATTCCCAATTACATTTAGAAATTTTAAACAATATTTTTTAAATTCTGAGTTGCAAATTCTTTTCCCTCATCATACCACTCAACCATATTGGAGAAAGCAAGCACTTTGATTTACTTAAACATGTGAGGTCATGCCAAACATATTTCCATATTAGCCATGTTACAAAAGAAAGTAGAGGCAAAAAACAAGACAAGAAAAGTGAAGTTTAAAAGAATGTGATTCAAGGGGTGAAACAAGGATGTCCACTATCACCCCCTAGTATTCAATTTGGTACTAGAATTGTTAGCTATAGCAATAAGAGAAGAAAAAAATTTGAAGGAATTAGAACAGGCAAAGAAGAGACTAAGCTATCACTCTTCGCAGATGATGTGATGATATACTGAGAGAATCCTAGAGAATCAGGTAAAAATCTCCTTGAAATAATAAGTAACTTTAGTGAAGTTGTAGGATATAAAATAAATGCACATAAATCCTTGGCCTTCCGATATATTTCTAATGAAGCCCATCAGCAAGAAGTAGAAAGAGAAATGCAATTTAAAGTTACTGTAGACATTATAAAATATTTGCGAGTCTACCTGCCAAAACAAACCAAGGACCTCTATGAATACAATTATAAAACACTTTTCACACAAATAAAGTCAGATCTCAATAATTGAAGAATATTAGTTGTTTGTGATTAGGCTGAGCTAATATCATAAGAATAACAATTTTACCTAAATTAATGTACCTGTTTACTGCCATACCAATTAAACTACCAAAAATGTTTTAGAGAGCTAGGAAAAAAAATAATAACAAAATTCACATGGAAGAACAAATGGCCTGGAATATCAAGAGAACTAATGAAAAGAAATGCTAGGCAATGTGGCCTAGTCATAGAAGGTTTTAAACTGTATTATAGCACAGCAGTCATCAAAACTACTTGGTACTGGTTGAGGAATAGAGTAGTAAATCAGTAGAATAGAAAAGATACTCATGAAACTGCAGTCCTAGAAGAAATTCAGCAAGAGAGAGAGAGATGCCATTTTTAGGCAGAGGGAAGAAGAATGCATTTTTAGCTACCTGTCCCCCAGAGTTTAAGGCTAAAGTAGAGGAGATCACAAGGCTAGCCAACATTATATCTGAAGCTACTACTCAGTCAATGTCCAAAATTCATTCTATACTGTCTCACTGTAGTGTAAAAACAATGTTGCGCTAGATATATGGTAGCTATATGATTTCCAAATTTTACTCAATCCATCAGATAACAGATATGAAACTCTCTACTACCTTTAAATTGCTATAAAAATGCTAGTGATTATTATGTTTTATCAGACACTTGGTAAATGTATGGTCCTTCATGAAGGACAGACTAGTCTAGGAAAGTACTCAGCTCGATCAGCAGAATGAGATTGAAAAAAAAAGAGGATAAGGAAACACAAGGCACAGACTTATTTTTCTTACTGTTTGAAATATTAGAGAAATTATAGATGTATATATGTATACATATATATGATGTATGTACAAGGGTATATGTATATATGTATATATTATATATACACATTATATATGTATCTTTACAATGCATATATGCATACATATATACACATGCACGCATCCATGTATATGTAAATGTATATGCATTTATATATATATATAGTGCTGTAAGGTACTTAGGAGTTTTCTAGTTCAACTCTCAAATTCTATGGATAAGGAAATTGAAATCAATGGGAGTAAAATTGGCTTATTCAACAACCCACAGCATTAGAAGTAGGATTCAAACTCAGGTCCTTTGACTCCAAAGCTAATGTTCTTTTCTTTAGATTGCACTGCTAAGAGGTCAGTAGGAATTACCACAGGCAACAAGTAGGTACCAAGTAGTTAGTAATTGTTACCTATTTGCCAGGTCCTACTATAAGTGCCAGGGGTTCAAAGTCTTAAATACAAACAAAAACCTAGTGCCTGTGATCTAAGAGACTGCATTTTAATGGAGAAAGTCACCATATAAAAAGATGCTGAAATGTATAGGGGGGGAAGAAAGACTTCTCTCCCAGTCATGGTCATATTGCTTGTAGGGGAATTACACTGCAACACTGCAACTTCCTCAAGGCAAATAGAATCTTTTGCCAGACATAGAGGTCAAGGTTAAAAGGATATGATCACATAGAGGTGGTATGGCCACATGAGGGCAAGGACCCAGAATGCTGAGACATTATTTTTCCTTAGCTGCTATAGGCTCCTTTCCAGGTAGATGCAGAGTACACAAGGTCAATCTATCTACTTTCATAAAGTCTCAAGGTTATTGGACATATCATTAATACAAGTTCACATTCAAAATCAGTCTCCGATTTCACAAAGCTGAGTGGTTCCTATTGCTACTTCAACATTGTATGAGAGAGTTCAGACAGTCAATCTACCAACGCTGCACCTTTGCCCTGGTTGTCTCCTGTGACCGAGTGCTTTTATTCCTCACCTCTTCTTCTTGGCATCCCCAGTTTCCTTTAAGGTTAAGATAAAAGGCTTTGTCTTTCACTTTCACAATTTTTCCTTCAGTGTTTAGAGCTACGTCTCTTGTTTTCACGTGGGATACCTTCGTTGTAGAGGATAAACTGTTGATCTTGATGTCAGGAACCCTGAACTGAATTCTGCCTTGTGACCAGGAACATATTATTTAACCTCACTCAGCCTCAACTTCCTCATTTTTAAATAGAAATGATAATAGCACCTACTTCAGAAGGTTTTAGTGAGGATAAAGTAAGAAATAATACTTAAGCATGTGTAAGCCATAGAACATTATATTAATGCTGGCTATTAATAGTTACTTATTTGTTCATACAGGGATGGAGTTAAGTGGTACCATATGGATAGAGTGTTGATCTGAAGTCAGGAAGACTCATTTTCCTGAATTCAAATCTGGCCTCAGACACATTAGTAGTTGTGTGACCTGGGAAAGTCACTTAACCCTCTTTGCCTCAGTTTTCTCACTTGCAAAAGGAGCTAGAGAAGGAAGAAAATAGTGAACCATTCTAATAACTTTCCCAAATGGTGTCACACACTACTGAAAATGACTATAACAATAGTAACATTTATTCATATACAATATTTTATTACTCCAATAGATAATTTCCTTGAAGTCAAGGGTTTTTTTTTTCCTTTTTTATATGACTAGAATCCCTAAACTGGTTCTTAGTGGTGGGAGAGAGATTCTAGCCTCTGATTTTACTGATTGTAGAGTTAATGCAACATTCACAGCATCTATGGTAGCTATGAATATGCCAGCATAATTCTGAATTGAAAAATATAACAGACTTTCCACATGGAAGATAGAACCAAAGCATTTATACAACACCATAAAGCTGAATCCCAACACCAGAAAGACAAATCTACCATAGCAACAAATAAATCTATACTCAATACCAATGCAGAGGGCGCTGCCATCCCCAAGCATTCCTTCTCCTAGGGCCTTCCCACAAATGAACACTGACATGACACTGCCTACTTCCTCTCTCTCCCTCAGCTCTAACTGCTCTGTCCAACTTCCTCTGGACTCTGTTCCACCCTTCCTGTTCTACCTACTTGATGAGCTCCCCACACACAGACTCGCATGACTCAGGCTTCCATGTGACTCAAGCAATTCATTCGGGGCTATCAATGTATGGGAAAGATCTTCCCATTTACATTACCATTGCACTGATACTGGGAACTTCCATGTGAAGAAACCCCCTTTACACATACAGGTAAACATCTCACAGCAATTTATAATTGCCTAAGCTCAAGCCACCAGCATAAGTCAGAGGTAGGACTAGAATGTCTTACTGAATCTGAGGTCAATACTATACCAACTATACAATTTGTTGTTCAGTTATTCATTTACATCCAACTCTTCTTGACCTGGTGAACCATAGCATGACAATGTTAACCACTGGGTTTTCTTGGCAAAGCAAAATTGGAGTGGATTGCCATTTCTTTTCAACTTTACCATGTATTTTATGTAATAAGAATTAGTTGAATGAAAATGAATCCCTGTGATGGCTTTAAGCACCACATTCTGTGTTAGATTTATTAGAGGGAGGGGGGAAAGTGTGGATAGAAACATAGGAATACAGGTAAACATGTTCTAGAGTATCACAGAGAAGGAAGAACAGGGGGTTGAATACTAAATTAACAGGCAGGTGCAATTAATCAGGCAGCTTCAAATAAAGATTATTATTATTATTATTATTATTTTGCAAATGAAAGAAGGAAGGCAAAGGAACAAGAGATATACTACATTGTTGAATATGTCAGTTCTATTCCAAATTTCATTTCCGATTCCTTCCACCCATTTTCTCAAGCTATCTTCCATCTGCTCTGCTCTGGGCTCCATTTGCCAACTAGCAGACTTTATTATCCTTTAGAGAAATGCCCTTTCCACCTGCAACTCCTCAGCACACATCAAATATTCACTCTCTTTTCCTTCAAATCACTCCTAATAGCCCATTTGTTCCAGGGAATTACTGTTAGCTAAACTTACTATGGTTCTCTTCCTCTCCAGCCATCCCAAGCCACAATTTGTTGCAGATAGATAGATAGATAGACAGATAGACAGACAGACAGACAGACAGATAGATAGATAGATAGATAGATAGATAGCAATATATAGATAACATGCACATATGTAGATATACATATAGGATGGATACATGTATGAATGCACATATGCATGTATAATTACAATAGATGCTCTCAGAAGGACTTGAAACTGTTAATCTCTATATTTTAATAAATGTAAACTGTCATGAATGTATCTATAATAAATAATAATAATACTTTAAAAATCCTTGGTACTGATAATTTGAGGGAAAATCTTTAGGTTGTCATCTCTTAACTTTGCACTGGAGGACTGTGTAATTAAAGCCTTTAAGTGGAATCCTTCATGCTGGAACTGGAAGTGGAGTCTCTATGTTTTCCAATGAATAATTTTGACTGTATCAGTCTTTCACATGTAAAGACATATTCTTTCCAACAGCCAATACAACTTGTTATTTACCAATAGAAACAAATATGAACCATATGAGGAATTATGATGGAATAAGAAAGGAAATGAATGGAATAAGATAAGGAGAAATTTGGGTTTCTATTTCTTATACTGGATCTAATCAACTCAGTGAATATGGACAGTTATTTAATAACTTTGAACCTCAGGTTTTCTACTGTAAAATGAGAGGTTGGCATAGTATACAGCTAAAACCCTAGTAGAGGTCGTTAAGAAAATATATACTGCTGAGAGGTACCATAGACAATCAAGTAATATCAGTATTAAATATATATGAACCAAGAGAATAGCATCCAAATTCTTAAGAAAGAAGTCAAGTGAGTTACTAAATGAAATAGACAACAAAACTATACTAGTAGGGGATATCAATTGTCTCTTCTCAGCAGTAGATTAATCCAACCAAAACAAAATTAAGAAGAAAAAGTAAAGGAGCTTAATAGCATTTTAGAAAAGTTAAATATGACAGACCTCTGGAGAAAAATGAAGGAGAATAGAAAACAACATAGCTTTTTATCAGCAATACAGGGCACCTACACAAAAACAGACCATGAATTATGATATAAAAATTTCAAATTAGATGTAGAAATGCTAAAATATTAAACCCCTCCATTTAAGATTACAATATAATAATATTACCTTCAATAAGAGACAGTGGAAAGATAGATTAAAATTTATTTGGAAACTAAATAATTCAATCCTCGAGAATAAGTTGGCCAAAGAATAAATCTAGAAACAACAATTTCATTAAAAAGAATGAAAACAATGAGAAGACATACAGAAATTTATGGAATGAAGCCAAAGTAGTAATTAGTGGAAATTTTATTTCTCTAAATTCTTGTATCAAAATAGAAAAAAAAAAAGAATACATCAATGAATTGAGCATGCAACTAAAATTAAAAAAAAAACTTGAAAAATAACAAATTAAAAATTCCCAATTGAGCACCAAATGGGAAATCCTGAAAACCAAAATGAGATTAATAAACATTAATGTAAGAAAACTATCCAGTTAATAAATAAAAAAGGAGGCAGTTTAATGAAAAATAAATAAGGTAGAAAAGCCACTGTTAATATAATTAAAAATAAGAAAACTGAGTAACTAGTATGAAAAATGAAAAGGGTATATTCATCACTAGTGAAGAGAAAATTAAAGAAATCATTAAGAAATATTTTGGCCAATTGTATGTCCATAAATATCACAATCTGAGTGAAATCAATGGATATATATGAAAATAAAAATTGCCTAGATTAATGGAAAAGGAAGTAGAATACCTACATAACTCCATCTTAGAAAAAAGCAATTATACAAATCATAAATTAAATGCCTAAGAAAAATTCCCAGGGCCAGATGAGGTCATCAGTGAATTCTATCCAACATTTAAAGAACAATTAAATCTAATACTATATAAAGTGAATGAGTCCTACAAATTCCTTTAATGTCAAAAAAAAAAAAAATTGGTGGTGATACCTCTAAAACAAAGGTGAAAAACTTTATACCCATTTCTCTAAAGAATATTGATACAACACTTTAAAATAAAATTTTAGCAAGGAAATTATGGCAATATACCACATTGATAATAGACTATAACCAGTTAAGATTTTTACCAGGAATATAAGGTTGGTTCTATATTAGAAAAACCCTCAACATATTTGACCATATCAATAACAAAAGCAATAGAAATATAAGGATTATCTCAAAAGATGATGAAAAAGCTTTTTAAATATTCAGCACCCATTCCTGTTAAAAACACTCTATAGCATAGGAATAAAGGGGGCTTTTCTTGAAATGATAAGTAGTATCTATCTAAAGCCATCAGCAGCATTATCTGCAACGGGAATAAACTAGAAATCTTCCCAATAGGATGAGGGGTGAGGCAACCATACCCATTATCACCACTATTATTCAACCTTGTATTAGAAATGTAAGACATAGCAGTAAAAGAAAAAAAAAAGATACTGAAAGAATTAGAATAGGCAATGAAGAAACAAAAATTTCACTCATTACAGAAGCTATAATGTATACTTAAAGAATCCTTCAGAATCAATTAAAAAAACTACTTGAAATAGTTAACAATTTTAGCAAAGTTGCAGGACACAAAATAAACCCCCGTAAATCCCCCATATTTCCATGTATTACAAAAAAATCCATCATTAAGAGATGGAAAAAGAAATTACATTTAAACTAACTATAGACAATATAAAATACTTGGGAGTCTTTTTGCCAGACAAACCAAGGAACTATATGAACATGATTACAAAACACTTTTCACAGAAATAAAGTCAGATATAAACAATTGGAAAAAAAAAGTCTGTTGCACATGAGTAGGCTGAACTAGTGTAATAAAAATAAAAATTATGCCTTATTTTCATATTCAGTGCCATACCAATTAAACTATCAAAAAGTCACTTGAGAGAGCTAGAAAAAAAGTAACAATAAAATTCATATAGAAGTATTTAAGATGAAGAATATCAAGCGAATTAATTAAAAAATTCAAAGGAAGGTGGCTGAGCAGTACCAGATTTCAAGTGATTATACAATGGTAATCATTGAAACTATTGAAACTACAAGCTAAGAAAGAGTGGTGGATAGATGGAATAGATTAGGTATAGGACACACAGTAGTAAATGATGATAATAACCACGTGTTTGATAAACCCAAATGCCTCAGCTTCTAAGATTAAAAAAAAAAAAATACACCGCTTACCAAAACTCCTGGGAAAACTGGAAAATAATATGTGGAAAAATTGGTATAGAAAAACGTCTTACATTATATACCAAGATAAGGTCAAAATAGGTAAATTATTTAGACATAAAGAGTGATGCCATAAAAAAGTTAGGAGAGCAAGGAATAGTTTACCTGTCAGTTCTATGGAGAAGGGAAGAATTCATAATCAAATAAGAGATAGAGAATGCTACAAAATGTAACATTACAAAATATAACAGTTTGATTATATTAAATTAAAAAGGCTTTGCACAAAAAAAAACAACACAATGCAACCTAGATTACAGGGAAATCAGAAAGTTGAGAAAATCTTTACAGTAAGTGTTTCTGATAAAGGTCTTATTTCTCAAATAATTAGGCAACTGAGTCAAATTTATAATACAAGCCATTCTCCAATTGATAAATGGCCAAAGGATAAGAAAAGGCAGTTTTCACATATGGAAATCAAAGCTATTTATAGTCATATGAAGAAGTGTTCTAAATCACTTTTGATTAATGAAATGCAAATTAAAACAACTCTGAGGTACCACTTCACACTTATCAGATTTGCTATTATGACAGAAAAGGAAAACGATAAATATTTGAAAGTATGTGAGAAAACTGGGATACTAATGCATTGTTAGTGGAATTGTGAACTAATCTAACCATTCTGGAGAGCAATTTAGAACTTTGCCCAAAGGGCTATGAAACTGCAAAGCCTTTTATCCAGCAATACCACTACTAGATCTGTATTGCAAAGAAATTATAAAAAAGGAAAAAGGACCCACATGTTTAAAAACATTCATAGCAGCTCTTTTTGTGGGGCAAATAATTAGAAGTTGAGGGGATGCTCATCGTTTGGGGAATGGCTGAACACACTGTGGTATAATGAATATAATAGAATACTATTGTGCTGTAAGAAATGATGAGCAGGGAGATTTCAGGGGGAAAAAATAGAAAGGTATCTATGAATTGCTACAATGTGAAATGAGTGGAGGCAGGAGAAAGTTGTACACAGTAATTCCAACATTGTATGATGATCAGCTATGAATGTCTTAGCTCCTCATAATCACAAAGTGATCCAAGACAACTACAAAGGACTAATGATTATAAAGACTATCTATAAACAGAGAAAGAACTGACATACCTTGAATGCAGATCAAAGCACACTATTTCTCCTTTCTTTTTTTCATTTTGTGTTGTTTCTTTTTTTTTTACAATGTTTCTAATATGGAAAAATGTTTCATGTTTGCACATATATAACCTACACTAAATTTCTGTCTCATGGTTTTTCCTTTTGTTCTGATTATTCTTTTACAAAATGACAAATATGGAAATATATGTATTATAATGTACCATGTCTAGCCTCTATCTGATTACAGGCCATCCTGGGGAGGGGAGGAGAGAAGGAAGGAGAGGCAGTGGGAAACATTTACAGCTCAAAATCATATAAAGTGAATGTTGAAAACAAAAAGAATTAAAAATTAAACAAAAAGAACAGGAAATTAAGAAGATGCCCATCAATTGGGGAATGGTTGAACAAGTTGTGTTATATAATGATGATAGAATACTAATGTATTATAAGGAATAATGAGGAAAATCAATTGAGAAAAAAATTGGAAGACTTTTATGAATTGATGTAGAGTGAAGCGAGTAGAACTTACTAACTAATTGTAGATAGTAACAACAATATTATAAGAATGATTAAGTGTGAAAGACTTTAAGTGAGGCTAAGGCTGGGAATCCAAAGTGAGGAAAGGAAGATCCTAATTATCTCTGCTTTAAGGAGAGCTTATTATTGTATTGCAATATTTACACAAATGCCACACAGAACAAAAGGGAATCATGGAATATTCTAGATACAAAGGGATTTCCAGATCATGTTCCCTGAAGACTACTACAATCAACTAAATGATGATCCTAGGTAAATCCGAAGGCCTGTCTGAAAAATATTATCCAATTCCAGAGAAAAAATTGATAAACCATTTGCATAATTTCAAGTATTTTTTCACTTTATTTGTCTTACTTTCTTGCAACATAGTTAATATGGAAATATATTTTGCATGATTTCACATATACAGTTGAAAACATATTGCTTGCCTTCTCAATGGGTAGGTGACGGGCAGGAGTGAGAAAATCTGGAACTCAATTTTCAAAAGCACTACAGATAAATAAACAAATGAATATGTAGATACAGATATAAATATATAGATATAGGTAGATAAATGAATAGAGCCTCGTTAAGTCATTTGTCCTTTGACTTCTTATCATTTGACAAATGGCAGGTGATTAACAAATATTTATTGATGATATAGTTGTCCAACTTGGGTCGCTCTTCAGAAGGTCTGTTTTCAAGAGTGGAGTTAAGATGGTGGCATTGAAGCAGCAAAACTCTGCAGCTTCCCCCATAATCACCTGAAATACCTACAAAATATGACTCTAAAAAAATTTTAGAGCTCCAGAAACCAAAAAAATTAGAGAAAAACTCACCTCCCACTGAAGGGAGCCCAGCAGGCAGACACAAAGGGGTTCATCACAGCACAATAGGATCCCAGACAAGCACTGCATGAACCCACGACTTGGCTGAAGGGTGGCCAGAACAAGCCATGGCTGGAGCTTTCAGTAGAGTCAATCACCAGCAGCTGTGGTGTTTTCCAGAATTACCAACCCATAAGAAACAAGGACTAAGTGAGAGGTCAGTGGTATTTGGCTAAATTTGGGGGAGAGGTTCCAGCCAACTGCTCCAGGGATAGAAGCTGCTGAAACAGCAGTCCTGCAGCCTCCTCCATGTGGCTGCTTCAAAAGTTCCCAGCCTATATATTGCAGGAGGGCCAAGTGATCATTCAGAGGCTAAGTGCTCTTGCCTTGAGCTGCGTGGATCTGGATCACTGTTTTGGGTGGTCGTCCTGAGGTGCATGACCAGTGAGCCAAAGCTCTTGGGCCTGCACAGACAGTGGACTCCTAATGGCTCTGGCAGGTGCCTTCTATTTTTTCATTTGTTTGGACCTGTTTAATAGTATCTTGGTTTCTCATAAAGTCATTTGCTCCACTCTAATTCTGAAGGAATTATTCTCTTCGGTGAGCTTTTGATATTCCTTTTCCATCTGGTCAATTCAACTTTTTGAAGCATTCTACTCCTCATTGGCTTTTTGGGCCTCTTTTACCATTTAAGTTAGTCTAATTTTTAAGGGGTTATTTTCTTCAGTCAGGTTGTCGACTCTCTTTTCACGAATTTCTTGTATCATTCTAATTTCTCTCCCCAATTTTCCCTTCACTTCTCTTATTTGGTTTTCAAAATTCTTATTAAGCTCCTCTATGGCCTCTATCCAATTTACATTTTTCTTGGAAGCTTTTGGTGTGGGAGTTCTGACTGTGTTGTCTTCCTCCCATTCCATGCTTTGGTCCTTTTTGTCCCCAAAAAAGTAATCTAAATTTAGATTGTTGGGCTTGCTTTGCTTCCTTTGTCTATTCATGTTGCCAATCAGTTACTTGAATTTTGGGTTTTGTAGAACTTGGTTTTCAGAGAGGAGTTCTGTCCCAAATTGCTGGGGTTTTCACAGTGGCCAGAGCTATTAGGAGACTGATGTTTCTGCAGCCCCCACTAGCTTTGTCTCATAGGAAAATGCACCTCAGGACCACCACCGAAGACCATAATGCTGATCGAGGCAGTTCAAGACAAGAGCACTTAGCTTCTGAATGTTTGCTTGCCCCCCCTGCAATCTGTAGACTGGGAGTTTCTGAAACAGCCATGTGGAGGCTGCTGCAGGGCCACTGCATCAAACTGCTTCTAGCCCTGGAGGCAGTTTGGCCGGATCTTCTCTCCCAAATTTAGCTGAGTTCCACAGACCTTTTCCCTTTGTTCTTGACTCTTACATGTTTGTAATTCTGGAAATCACCATAGCTGCTGATGATCCACTTCTCCTGAATGCTCCAATTGTGGCTTCTCCTGGATGCCCCGGGGCTGAAAACACATGGGGCTGGGCTCTGCTCAGAGCATGCTGTGATGACTGCCTGCTGGGCTGCCTTTGGTGGAAAAAAAGATGTTTTTCTGTCTTTTTTGTTGATTCTGGAGCTCTAAAATTTGTTTAGAGTCATATTTTATAGGTATTTGAGTTGGTTATGGGGGAAGCTCACATAATTCTCCTGTTTCTACACTGCCATCTTGACTCTGCCCCCTACTAGAAAGAATTTAATTGCATTGAAAAGGTACAAAATAAACTACTCAAACATTTTCCACATTTGTTCCCTTCAAAGAGAACTTATATCTCATTAATAGATCCTTAAAAAATATTTGGTAAATTTAATACTATTGAGCAACTATATAAGGCCATACTGAGAATAGACCACCATTGATAACTATTTTTAAATGAAGTTTGATGAAGAATCAGAGTTTAAGGGCTCGAAGAGACCTTAGAGGTCATTAAGTCTCACACTTTAATTTCATTTATGCAACTATGGAAGCCATACTAGGTCTATAATATAATGTAAACAAAGCATCAAAAAGTGACAGGATATATATAATGCTATGGAGAGTTTGAGAGGGAGTGATTCTTCATAGCTGAGGGAGTAAGGGGTCTGGAATATGATATTCCAGAGATCAAGTAAGCTAGGATTAAAATAAAAAATCACCAACCCAGTAAAACTGAGTATAATGCTCCAGTGGAAATTATGATCATTCAATGAGGTGGAAGACTTTTAAGCATTCTTGATGAAAATATGAGAACTAAATAGAAAATTTGACATTCAAATACAAGAATCATGAAATTTGTTAGGAACTTATCAAAGCTGAACTATTTACATGCCAACCTGGAAAAACGATAATTGTAACTTATGAAACTTTTATCAGTATGAGGATAGTAGAAGGGAATATAAATGAATATATACACAAAAATCTGTCTATAAAGGAGGGTATATATGTGTATGAAAAATATGTGACTGCATGTATATATGTGTATATAGACAGAGGGCACAGGATAAGTTGAATATGATGGGATAATTTTTTAAAAGGTGAAACTGAGAGGTGGGAGAGGAATAGTATGAGAGGAGACAGGGAGAGACAGAATGGGGTTAATCTTCTCACATAGAAGAGGTGGGGATAATTGTTACAATTAATGGGAAGAACAGGAAGGCAAAAGAGAAAGGGTCAACCTTACTCTCAGGGAAGGGATGACATACACTTTAAATTGGCTATCTTGGCCTACAGGAGAGTAGGGGGGAATGGGATGAGATGGGGAGGAGGGAGCAGAGGGCAGGTTGCAGAGGAGGGTTGTTAGAAGCACACACTTCTGTAAAGGGACAAGGACAGAGTGGAGAATAGAACATGTGGGGTGGGTGTAATAGGAAGAAGGGAAATATACAGGTACTGGCATAGGAAGATCCATCTTGCCTACCAGAAAGTCAGAAGGTGATAGGGGAGGATTTAGGAGAGAGCTGATTGGGGCAGGGGGGATACAGTGGCATTGCTGTTTTTTTGGTGGTGTTTAAGGGAACAATGGGGAGAAAATTTGCAAATCAAAATGTCATGGAAATGAATGATGTAAACTAAAAATAAACAAAAGTTTTTTTAAAAAGAAGGTCTGTTTTCAATAAATTCATAAAGATAAGGAAATTGAGAGATACATTTGGGGACTCAAGAAGTAGTCCCCTTTGATTGGAATAAAAGGTATATAAAGGGATGTCTAGAGATGGCCTAATATGGGAACAGGAAGACAGAATGTGAATTCAAAGAGGGATGTCCATGATTTTTCAGTAGGGAATTACTGAAGCATTCTGAGACAGAGAAAGAGACAGAGACACAGAGAGAGATGACTTTGGAGGTCATCTGATCCAACCTCCTAATTTTACAGATGAGGATAATAAGGTTAAGTGGCTCATCTAAGATCACACAGGTCATAAGAGATAGAATAGGTGACTATAAATGGGGAAATCAGTTAAGATAGCAATATAGTAACTGAGGCAAGAAGTCATAATGCCCTCAAAAAAAAAAAAGAATGATTGTGGTAATGGGAATGGAAAGTAGGTTTAGATTGGTATTTTAAATGTAAAAGGACTGCTAGAACATAGGAGATGATACAAAATGGCTTTTTACGGAATAAGGAAAACAAGCACTCTAATATGACACTGAAGTTTTAAGTCTACATGAGGGGAGATTGTGGTAGCATTAGCACAAGAGAAAGGGCTAGGGAGGAGGAGCTCTAGAAGGATTTTGAAAATTAAGTAAGACAAGTGGAGGAAAAATTGGGAAGGGAAATGAGAATGATGCAAGAAAATAATGATAATTGAGTCAACAACCTCCTAAAGGAGACCCAAAAAATACAAAAGAAAATAACATCATAAAAATACACTAACATAAATGGCAAAAGAGTCCCAAAAAGCCAATGAGGAGAAGAATGCCTCAAAAAGTTGAACTGCCCAGATGGAAAAGAAATTTCAAAAGCTCACTGAAAAGAATAATTCCTTAAGAATTAGATTGGAGCAAATGGAAACTTATGCTTTTATGAGAAATCAACATGTTAAAGAGATCCAATCAAATGAAAAAAAAAAATAGAAGGGAAGGCAATGTGAAATATCTCATTGGAAAAATTACTGACCTGGAAAACAGATCCAGGAGAGAGCCTTTAAAAAATATTCGACTACCTGAAAGCCATGATCAAAAATCGAGCCTAGAAATCACCCTTCAAGAAATTCGGAAAATTGTCCTGATGTTCTAGATCCAGAGGGCAAAATAGAAATTGAAAGAATTTACTGATCATCTCTTGAAAAAGATTCCAAAAAAGAAAACTCCTAGGAATATCACAGCCAATTCTGAGAGTTCCAAGGTGAAGGAGAAAAATATTATAAGCTTCCAGGAAGGAACAATTGGAGTATTATGTAAACACAATTAGGATAACATTGAATCTAACAGCTTCTACATTAAGGGATCAAAGGGCTTGGAATATGATATTCCAAAGGTCAAAGGAGCTAGGATTAAAACCAAGAATTACCTACCCAGTCATACTGAGTATTATGTTTCGGGGGAAAATACCATTCAATGAAACAGAAGACTTTCAAGTATTACTGATGAAGAAACCAGAGCTGAATAGAAAAGTTTATTTTCAAATAGAAGAAGCAAGAGAAACATGAAAAGGTAAACAGGAAAAGGACATCAAAAAAAAAAAGTATTGAAGTTGGACTATCTACATTCCTACATGGAAAAATATTCATTGTTAACTCATGAGACTTTTCTCACTATGAGGATACTCAAATGATAGTTGTGTACATATATATGTATATCTTATATATATATATCTATATACATATACACACACACATATATGTATGTATAGATGTTACATATATATTATTTTTGTTTATATGCAAATGTATATATACACATATTTATATGTATAGGAGAATGTATGTGCATATAAGTAAATATGTGAGTGTGTGTATGTGTGTGGACATGTATACAAAGACAGCAGGCACAAGGTCAGTTGACTAGGAAAGGATGATATAAAAATATATAATTAAGAGGTGAGAAGAATATAATGAAAGAAGGAGAAAGGGAGAGATAGAATAAGGTAAATTATCTCATATAAAAGAGCCAAGAGAAAACTGTCACAGTGAGGGAAAAGAGAAGGAAAGTGAAAAGGAATGGGTCAACCTTACTCTCATTGAATTTGGCTTAAAGAGGTAATAACTTACACACTTAATTGAATATCTTACCCTGCAGGAAAGTAGGTGGGAAAGGAATAAGAGGGAGGATGACAGAAGAAAGGGCAGGTTTGGGGAGAGGGTAGTTAGAAGCAAACACTTTTGAAAAGGGACAGGGTCAAAGGAAAAAAAGAATAAGTAGGGAGGCAGGATAGGATAGAGGAAAATATAGTTAGTCTTCCATAAGATAACAACTACAGAAATGTTTTGCATAATTACACATGTACCACCTGTATTGAATTGATTGTCTTCCTAGTGATGGTGGGTGAGGAGGGAAGAAGGAAAAGATTTTGGAAACCAAATTTTTGAAAATAAATGTTAAAAGAAAATGTTTTTTACACACAAATAGGAAATAAGACATACAGGCAGTGGGGTACAGAAATCCATCTTGCCCTACTAGAAAGTTGGGGAGGGGGAAATGGTGTAAATCCATACAGGAACAGTTTTCCAGAAGAATGCTGCTATGAATAGCTTTCAAGATTCTGATTACATAGTATAGTGAACACTCTATTTATTCAATAACAAATCAGAGCAAGACATTCACAGTGAATCAAGGTACAGCATTCACAATGTTTCAACTTACCACAGAAAATCAAAATACAGCATTCACAACAACTTATCACTAAAATGGCCACATAGTTTTCACCAAAGTGGTCACATAGTTTTAATCAAAGTACATTCATTTAGTCAATCACAAAATCCTTAATTTAATCAGAAAGTACAAAAGTCAAAGTTCTCCATCCACAGGTCACAGTAAATTATAATTTAATTTATAAATTAAATTATAATTTAGTGAATACACAGTATCCAAGTAAAGCATTCTCAGTGAATACACAGTATCCAAGTAAAGCATTCTTTCAGCTTGACTCAAGGCTGCCTCTCATCTCCCATGATTCCTCTTCCATGGTCCCAGCTCTAACTGTCACCTGAGTTCAAAGGCAGGCATCTCCCAGTTCCTTGTCCAGCTCCTTGTCCAGTTCTTCATCCAGTTCCCATTCCATATTGAAGCTCACAGCATCTAGTCCACCTTAAGTCCTGTTTCTGGGAAGACAAAGCTTGACAGAGCCACAGTAATATTCATACTCATTGTCAGCACCATCATCCATTCATTTTCTTCCTGTGAAATCAACTCAGACCCAACAACAAGGTCCAAGAAGTCAGCACAAATCATCAGCAAAGTCCCAGAACCTCTAAAACTCTCCTCCAGGACTTCTGCAAACATACAACCAGAAAATCCTCTTTCAGGAATTCCAAAAGGTCCCAGGGCTTCTGTACCAAGTATCACAAACAAATATCAACACAGACAGAGCAAACAGAAGCCAGATACCACAAGTTTTCTCCTTTTTGACTCTGCCATTAAAAGTGTCCTATTTTTAGTTCCACTTTCATAGCCTGTAGTTTTCCTTATATAGTGTCATTAGCCCCTCCACAGGAGTTCTAAGGTTAACAAGTTTGGGAATTCACAGGTTCTGTTTAACAGACTTGATACAAGGCTTAAAAGTAATTTAAACTGAAAAAAGATGTTAATTCAATAGCTGAAACAAGGTGTGAACTACTTCTGTGCTTGCCATTACAAACAGGGAGAGGGTATAAGAGACAGCAGTTTGGGGGAACGGTTATTAAGTAGGCTAACTATCATGGTGTGGGGGTAGAGGGAAGATGGGCAGAAAATTTGTAACGCAAAATCTTGAGGAAATGATTTTTGAAAACTAAGAATAAATAAACAAAAATGTAATTTAAAAATGCTTTTTAGATATAATACAATTTATTTTCACAATAGCCATGGAAGGTAGATATTATTATTAAGCAAAATTTTAAGCAAAGTCATTGATTTCCACTGATGGAAATAAACAAGTATAGAGCATAGAAAAGGAACAGAAAGAGAGAACAGAATATCCTAACTGGGAAGGTCAGAATCACAGAAGCTATAAAAAAGAGAATTTGAAAGGGATAGTCTGTAACAATGTACAGTGGTCAAGGAACAGGTGAGCTAAACAGAGAGGTTGAATTTAGAGAAGAAAAGAAGCCTTTGTGAGAGAAGCTTAAATAGAATGGAGAAGGTAAAAGGCAAATTGGAGAGCATTAGAAATTGACTGGGTCAATGACTAGAAGCAATGTATTGAGATTATTCTTCAATTCAATAATATTTAATAAACATTTATTAAGTGCCTATCATATGGGTCCAAGGGTAGCACTCACTACAGATACAAAGGATAAGACAAAAGGCAGTACCTGACTTCAAAGAACTTATAATACAATGCTAAAGGCTAAAACTAAATCAAAATCTAAAAGGGAAGGGTCACTGGGGGCACCTGCTATGGTGGTATCTTGTTCCATGAAGTTCATAACAAGCAGAGCTGCTGGTGGAAAATGAGCCTGCCTTCTACAAAGGAAAGCTTTGGAGGGAGTTTCGTGTTCTAGCCTCCAGTTCTCCAATCTGAGACAGAGGGAGGTGGAAAAGATGTTGAGTATCTATGGTTGAGTTAAACAGCATGATGAGGAATTCATGGCACTTGGAAGGAATTAAAGATTTGTGACTAGGTGAGTATGAGAAGACAAGTGGAGAAGATTGAGTTATGAGGGAGAAAATCCATGTCTACTCCTTTTTACTGAAATTAAAAGAGAATTGGTGAAAATCAAATCTAAGAAGATGGGAAGAGAGGAAAGTTGAACTCCCCCTCCTTCCATCACAACAGTTGACCTCTATTATCTCAGTAAAGTGAGTTAATTTTTTTTAGAATGAAATGGGAATTAGTGAGAGTAGCTGAACATCTGAGAGCAATGTGGAAGCTTTGAAAAAGCCACTGTAGGAGATTTGATAAGGAAATAAAGAGAAATTAATTTTGCAAAGTATCAACAAACAAACCTGAGGGACCAGCTAAGGAGGCAATGGAACTGTGGAAATAGTTTTAGATTTTAAGTATTTGATTTTATGTATTAGACTTGAGTATGACTGCCTAGGTTTGAATCCCAATATTGCCAGCTGATTCTTGTATTACCATGAACAAGTCATTCACCTCACTGGGTCTCAGTTTGCTCAATCTATAGAATCAAGTGACTAAGATGAGATGCCCCATAAAGTCCCTTCCTTCTCTAAATCTATGTATGAATGTTAGATGAAAAGGCCATGTAGCAAAATCAACAAAATTCACTTTACCAATTTATCCAACAATATTAAAAGTGGGATATGATCAAAGACAGCAAATGATGGTATTGATTCATGTCTGAGGATTGGTAAGAGGGTGATAACAGAATAATAACTGCTTCTTGCAACAAGCCCATGAGGGAGATATCAGATCGTATTCTCCCTTTAGAAATGAAGATACCAAGACTCAAAGAGTTTAAGAAACGTGTTTATTATCCTAAAGTTGAAAGTAAGAAATAAAATTAGAAAACAGGTCTTCCAGACTTTTAAGTCTGACTCTCTGATGGGCAAAGGATTACTAGCAGAAGCATCCATTAAATAAATGGACATGGAGATCTTCCTTCAATAATATAGGCATGCATATGTAGAATCCAGCAGATGAGCTTAGATCATAAAGGAAGGGGAAGGACTGGAGATAATGGAAAAAAAAAATCAAATTTTGAAAGGAGTGAGGGATGGCATGTGATCTTTAGAAAGTAACCCAGACTAAGGTTAACAGATGAAGACCTTGGAGGTGGAAGAATGACAAAAACAAATAAATAAATAAGCTCCAAAACTTGAGGCAGTATGTTATATTTCATAGAGTATGGGACTTGGACTCAGGAATGTATGGTTTTAATCCTGCCTTGGACACATAAGGAGTTGGATTACAGTCAGTCAGTCAAGAAGCATTTATTAACCACTATGTGTAAGACATTGTGCTAAGTACTAAGGATACAAAAAAGATAAGAATGATCTGGGACTTCATGGAAGTCATTTTCTAATTGAGGAGATAACATGTAGACAATTATATATGTACAGGGGTAATTTGTAGTTATCTCAGAGAGAAGGCATTAGCAGTGTAGAGAACTAGGAAAGGTGTTTTATAAAAGGTACAATTTTAACCTCTTGGGATCTGTTTCCTCATAGGTAAAATTAAGGGGTTTGGACTCAATGACCTCTAAGGTCACACAAACTCACACACACACACACACACACACACACACACACGATAGAAAGATATATAAATTATACTATGGCCTGGGTCTGTCACAAAGTGAATAAGGAAATCTCAATTTGATTATAATTCCTCTGTGACTAAAGTTAATCGAGCTGCATGGACAGTTTGATAGAACTTTCAAAGCAGTTGTTATGAAACAGGAGCCAGAAGTGGCTCTTTTCACTTCCTTTTAATGTATCCCTCTATTGCGTTGCTAATGCACTGTTTAATGGGTCTCTCTCATTTAAATTTTTAGGAAATAAGACAGTCTCCATTAGTGCCTCTTAAGAGAGGGTCTGTCTCTCCAGGAGCCATTAACTATTGGCTAAAGTACTTTAGCATTTGTATAAATGACCACAGCACCATAGATTTTGAATTAAAACAGATAAAACTTGATTACTGAGGATCTATAATAACCTATTAAAACTCAGCTGATACCAT
>CM053589.1:187359608-187385699 GCA_028646515.1 Pseudochirops corinnae | reverse complement strand
ATCATACACTAACACCAATATCTATCAAGCAGGTCCTTCCTACATCAAATCTAAATACTTTTTTTCTATAAATTCAAAGTTTGATTTCTTTTTAGCTTTTTTTTTTAATTCTTGAATCAATGGAAACTGTCTTGTTTTCAGGAATAGATGCTTTTTTTCTCTTATTTAATCATTGTATTGATAACTCTTTTGCTGTTTTTATATAGCCTTTCTTTTTTAACAGACACACACACAATAGTTTTTAAAAAGTAAAGGGGAAATAGTTCAGAAAAAAAAACAAGAGTCAACTCTCTCTTTCAGGGTATTAATATTCAATACATAGTTCTGTAGTCCCCTACTTCTACAACAAATGGAGAGAGGTGAATTTCTCAACTATTCTGTGGAATTGTTTATTTTTTTAACTCTAATTACCCATAATTCAGTTTGCTTTTTTGTATTCTATTTACATTCTTGCTGTCATTGTGTTCAATAAGGTATTGTGGCATGATGGAAAAAGTACTGGAGTTGGGGATCAGTAAAACTTGGGTTCAAAATTTACCTCAGACATTGACTAGATGTTTTACCCTGGGCAAGTCATTTAACCTCAGATTTCACGTTTGTAAAATGTGTATAACAATAGTATCTACCTCACAAGTTTTCTGTGAGAATCGAATAAGATAGCATATTTAAATAATGTTGCTTATCTTAAAATATTATTTAAATATTTATTATTGTAATATTTTTCTGATTCTGTTTACTGGACTGAATCAATTCATATGAATCTTAAGTTTTTCTCCACATTCTTCATATTATTTTATCTTAAGGGAAAGCAAAATTATTGTTCATTCATGTGTCACACTTTGTTTATAAATTCCCCAGTAAATGGGAATGTACTCTACTTCTAATTCTTTGTCATCCCTAGGAAATGATGCTATGGCTATATGGAGCCTTCTTCTATGTCTTTCATGTCCTTGAGAAATAAACCCAACATGTGAGCACCTGCATCATCAACATAATTGCAACTTTCTTCAAAATAAATCCATATTTCTTGTAAGAATATTTGGGTCAAATTCATACTTTCATGAATAATCCAAGATTGCCTCCCTTTTCCCCAACAATTCCTCTAAACTAGATTATTTCATCTTCCCAATTTGATAGAATTTTTCCCAATTGAATGTAAAGAAAATTTTCAACATTCACTTTTGTAAGATTTTGAGTTCTGATTTTTTTTTCTCCCTCTCTCTGTCCCTCCTCCTCTGCCCAAGACAGCAAGTAATCCGATATAGGCTATACATGTACGATAAAATAAAACCTATTTCTATATGAGTTATATTGTGAGAAAAGAATCAAGACAAAAGGGGAAAAACAGAAAATATTGTGCATTAATCTGTATTCATACTCCACAGTTCTTTCTCTGTATGTGGATAGCATTTTCCATCATGGGTCTTTTAGTATTGTCTTAGGATGTTGTGTTGCTGAGAAGAGCTAAGTCTATCAAACCTGTTCACTACACAATATTGCTTTATTGTGTCCAACGTTCTCCTGTTTCTACTTGCTTTACATCCGTCCATGTATGTCTTTAGCAGCAATCATCAAAACTTTTAGGTACTAAGAAATAGAGCGGTGGTTCAGTGGAATAGGTTATGTACGAAAGATATAGCACTTACTGAGTATAGTAATCTTTTGTTTGATAAAACCCAAGATTCCAGCTTCTGGGATAAGAATTCACTATCTGACAAAAACTGCAGAGAAGACAAGAAAACAATATGGCAGAAACTAGATATTGGCCAACATCTTACACTGTATAGTAAGATAAGGTCAAAATGGGTACATGATTTAGACATAAGGTGTCACGCCACACACCAATTAGGAGAGTAAGGAATAGTTTACCTGTCAGATCTATGGAGAAGGAAAGAATTTATGTTCATACAAGAGATATAGAATATGAAAAAAAATATTTTAATGCCTTTTTCAATTTGTTGGTTGAGAAGTAGAATTTCAGGGTTGTTTTGGATTTATACTTATTATTTATGATTTGAAGCTATCTTTGATATGGTTGTTAATGGTCTTACAACTTTTTAAATTTTAGATGAGTCAAAGCTACTTTAAGATGACCAAAAGAATAAACATATTTAAAATATTTGTGATGTCTTCCACTGTAATGAGTTTCTTTGCCAAAATGGATACACAACCAGTTCTGAGTTAATTCATAGTGGGTTACTTGTGACATGTAGAAATTAAATTATTTATCAAGGAATTCCCAAGTAGCAACAAAAGTAGGGCTTCATAGTCTTTGCCCATAAAACTATTAATTCCAGGTTTGAGGAAACCAGCGGCCTCAAGGACATGTGGCCTTTGAGGTTCTTGGGTGTGGCTTTTTGACCAAGTCCAAGTTTTACAAAACAAATCCTTTTATTATGGGAATTTGTTCTATGAAGTTTGAATTCAGTCAAAGCAACTCACTTGAGGACCTATAGGACCACATGCAGCCTTGACGCCCCACATTCCCCACCTCTGAATTAGATAATACTTCCTCTAAATGTATGCAAGAAATGCAAATGCTTAGTAAAATGTATATTATCTAATTATTCATTAATTTAAGATGACTTGTTGTATAGAGTCATTGTTTTCTGGAAGATTAACATAAAATGATTTCAAGCATGTTAAAAATACTTCAATTTACAAATTTTATCATCTAATTAAAAATACAATTTCAAAATGCTTTTCAAACTTTTCTATTAAAAAAATTCATTCCAAATATATTTAAGCATGTCTATATTTCTTAACCTGTTAAAATTAGCTCCAGAGTTAAAACACTTGAATTCAAAACCCACCCCTGATGGCTATTGCCTGTGTGAACCCTTGCAAACTCCTTTCACTTAGATGAACCTCACTTTCCTCACTTTGTTAGAACAGTGTTAAATTTACCCTTACAAGTGATGACTAAAGGGGTTTCACTAGATGTTTTTGGAAGTTCCTTCTGGGTTTGTATTTATGCTGCTATCACTTATTTCCTCTTTCAAACATTTCCTGGTCTAAAAGCTTAAGTGGTATTGAAAAGAAGTCCTGAGCAGAGTATGGGATGAAATGCCTGTAGCTTGAATGATGAGGGGGAAGAAAGAACTGAGCAGAGAGACTAGAAGGAATGGAGAATGTGTAAACACACACACACACACACACAATAATATATGTGTGTATGTATACATATATATACAGCCGTGTATACACACACACATATATACATCCATCTATACATATAATTTTCTTTTTCCCTGACAGAGTTTCTTTCTACCTGCCAAGTTCAAAATTTGCAGCTGCCTCTTAAATTATATATTTTTAAAGGAACTGTTCAGACTGTACGAGCGATTGAGTTAGCCTTCAGAAAAGGCAATCAGTTATTTCATTTTATTTCAAGATAGTAAATATTTATTAAATCCTAAATGTATACAAACCCTCATGATATAGTAAGTGAAGAATATTGAAAGAGGTGTAGAACACATACAGAAAAGACTAGTAAACTGTTATCAAGCTTAGAGATGGAAAAGATCTTAGCACCATGAAGGAAATATCCCTCTTTTTAATGAGGAAAATAGAGACATCAAGAGAGAAGATAAGTTGTCCAAAATCACACAATAAGTTCTAGAGGCCCAATCTAAATGTTCTCACCCCAGAAATCGTTTTCTTTTCCTTCTCATGTCCTGCTTCCAGGTTAAAAATTTCAGGAACTGAGAAGAATAGCAAATCCTGTATTTTCTTCAGGCTACTTTGACAACTTTGTTGGTAAAGTTACAAGTTTCCCCTTTTTTAATCCAATGATTACCTTAATTCAACAAACTCATCGTGATGCACCCCTCTACTCAGAAAACATTGACTCCCTACTATCAATGGAATACCGTGTGGTCTCATGATCATTGCATATTTGTTCCTCCCTGATTTTCTTCAATTCACCTTCTGTGTCTTTTCTCTTTTCATGTCCCTTCAATTTCCTTAGGTTACAGATATACTCTACAACATTCCATCCTCTACTTTCATCCTGTCCTCTTTTGTCTCTCTGCTTTGATCACCATTTTCCCTACCTAAAAAAGGATATGCCTTTCTCTTGTTCAAAGCTTCTCTCTTCCTTCAACATACTTGCAAAGTGCTACCTCCTCCATAATCCTTCTCTGACCACTCTCCCCATTTCTAGCTCCAGTCTTAGCCCATGAAATGGAGCATAAATTTCTGATAGTCCTTTGGGCTTCTGTACATTTCAGTCATACTATCATTTAGTAGAAGTCACCTCAAAGGCAATGTTATAAAACACCCTAACTTTAGAGTTGAGAAAGTAGAAGACCTTGAAATCTATGTGATTTCCTAAAGGTCATATAGATATAAAATATCAGAGTTAGGATTTGAACCTAGATCCTTCAACTCCTTCTACAATCTCACAATCTTTCTTCTATACAACACATTTAAGTCTAATTCACAACAACATTGTTTCTATGTCAAAGAAAAAATCTTTGGGAACAGATGTTGTTATAACTTTGTATTTCTAGTGCAATGCTTTGACAAAGACAATATGGGGGAGTTAATAGAAAACTGAACACATGGTGAGGAAATCTGGATTCAGGCAGTGTCTCCAACATTCTCTGCCTATGTGATGCTGAATGAATGACCACCCCTCCATAGGCCATTATATAGCACATTTGCATTTATAGAGGGTGTTTCCTCACTCAGAAATTTCATTCATCAATAAAATTACAGGCATATTCCTTAGCACTTTGTATCGCACAACTATGTTTTCTTTCTTTCCTTTTTTTTTATTTTGATAGGGACTTCTGATTTCATTGGTATTGATAACTCTCTATAAAAGAACTTCTTTTGGTAATGTAAATCAGTACCTTTTCTTGCATTTACATTTTTAGAGTTGTCTGGGTGCAGTGTCTGTCAGGTAGAAGGCAAAGCCACGTACTCTTGAGTTCAGCATCTCCTCTCTCTACCTGGTGCTATATGGATGGCATGTCAAGAACAGAGCCTGTTCTAAACCTTAGTTTCCCTAGCCTAGGGCCTTGAACATTGTCTTTTTTAACTTTCATTAACCTTTATAGAGGTTATAACCTCAAATAACCTCATAGTTTTACTAGAACGAGAAAAAAAAAAGCCCTTAGAGATCACTAAGCAAAACATATATGTGTGGGTATGTAAAAAGGGATGAAAAGAGAGAAAGAAGAATTGAAATCCACAAAGACCAATTGGGGACTACCAATTAGACCTATTTCTTCCTGGCTTTTGCAAAGCAGTGCTACCTTCCCTTATTCTGTTGTCCATATTGGATTACTGTTTCACCTGTAATGTTGTATCCCTAGCACATAGGGCAAGGTCTGGCATATAGTAAATGCTTAATAAATTTTCTCTTCATTCACTCATTCATTCATTCACTCCCTCACTCAGCTTATGGCAAGGTGGATATAATTCTGGGCTTAAAATCAGAGTGATTGGCTTAACTTCTACCTCAGACACATGCTAGTTTTATGAATATCATCAAATTATTCCATATCTTTCAGTCTCAGTTTTCTCTTCTCAAAAATAAGGGAGAGGGAGAGAGAGGAGGAGGGAGAGAAATAGAGAGTGACAGAACCAGACAGAGACAGACAGACAGGGGGAAAGAGACGCAGGGAAAGAGAGAGAGAAATTGTAAACAAGTTAACATCTAAGAAATTTCCAGTCATAAATCTGGGACACTGATTCAGCAGTCTCTTCAAATTCTACTGGCCTTCTATTTGATCTTATCTTCTATCCCTTCTGTATGTGTTCTACAAATATGTATGTACTATGGATACATATTATATTTCTCATTATAGCATCAGCTTCTTGAGGCCAAGCATTGATTTCCTTTTCTCTTTGTATTCCCTGTGCCAAGCACAGTACCTGAGACAGAGTTTGTTTTTAATTAGTTGCAAATGACTTTTTAGTGGATTAATAAAAGTGAGGAGCCAAGAAGGCAACAAAAGAAGGATTTACATCCAGATATATATCTTCCCAGACAACCAGGATATTTAAAAAGAAAAATGAGTCACCAGCCCAAGAGTAATGTGCTTTACTCACTTGAATTTTTCAAGGATCTTACCTAATTCAGTCCAATACACTTTTTATTCACTTTCTTCTATGTTCTAGGCATTAGACTAGGTTCTGGAGATTAAAAGATAAAAACCAGAAGCAAGGATAAACAAAAAATTCAAATCAAATGAAAACAAACAGTAAAAACATCTCTTGTATTCAAGCTTCTATGAGGTACTTCCCTTCACTCATACAGATTGCACCCCTTTTTAAACAACTATTACCAACAAGAATCATCATATAGTATCCAGACTTCTGGTGAATAGATTACCTGCTTTCCACCATCATCAGCTGAAAGACATGTAAACTATCCTCATCAGGATTCAGTTTTTGAAAATGTGCTGAATTTAAAGGCAGGGCACTGGTTTTTAATTCTGACTCTTTCCCTTAGAATCTGTGCCATTTTGGACAACCTAAGTTTTCTGAAACTCAGCTTTCTAGTCTATTGAGATGGGGGTTGGACTAGCTGACCATAGTAAGATTCCACACCATTCTAAATACATGATACTATGACCAGACTTTTCTGTACAAACTTCCCATCATGTTAGTGTTTTCCAGAGTTTGTTCTTCCCTGAGAGAGTACAGAGCAACCTCCACATTCCAACATAGCATCAAAAGAAGGCTTTAGTAGATGGCCCATGAAGACAACTTCAATACGTGTTTTATGTAAACCTTTGAAATACTTGTTCATGGTTGTGGATTTATGAAGACCAAGTTTTCCCCTTGGAGAAGAGTTAGATAAATACTACCCTCATTGTTCATTGAAGGGGTGTGGGTCCTTGACTAAAGTTGCATAAACAATTGCACAATGATGGCTATTTAGTTTGAATGATTTTTGTTTCTTGAGTATTTATCACAATTGGAGGTCACCTGAGGAGAAGAGGGGAAAGGAGTATTCATAAAATGAATGTGGAGTCATGTTCAAAAGGCATCAATTTTTAAAATGAGCCAACAAAAAAGAATTAGTAATATACCTAGTGTTCAGAGGTTAATGAATACTTAGGCTAAGTGACTAAAAATTGACTTGATAGGCAGATAAATGTCAGTCAAGGTAGTTTTCCTAATAATTATGTTTCATAATATAATTGTAGTTCATTATGTTTTCTTATAAGTAAGGATATTCTATAGAGCTTCTCATGTGAAGGGTACGGAATGTCCTTCCAAATGTATTAAACCCCAAGAAGAACCAGTCAATTGCCAGAGGTCATATCATTTCCAATTAACATGTGAAATTCCTAAGGACAATTCAAGGAAAATCAGGTATCTCCCTTAGCTGGCAAATAGTGTCTGGGAAAAGCAGGGAGCAAGCCATTTGGGAAAAGGCCCTGTAGTAGCAACCATACTAGCACATGGGGTGGGTTGCTAGCACAGGTTGTTTGATCTGCTTTTCTAAAGGAAAGGCAGCTTTAAAGGGATTAGCGATCTTACCTTAATTAACAGACAGATAAGTTGAAAGAAGTAAGTATCCAAGAAAGAATACAGGGCTCCAACTGTCTAAACAGTGATACAACCACCTACATACACCACCAGAACAGGAGAGCACCAACATCTGACTAGTTAAGGGGCCCTTAACAATGGGCTACTCAGAGTCCCATCCAGGGAATCAAAAGGTCCTTCTCATGAGTCAGCCCCCAAAATAAAATATCAACCTCCCAGTATATATAGTTTTCAACTAATAGGCTTAGATACAGAAGGCATCACAAACTTAGTGACTCAGTGCTTAATTAGCTTAGTATCAAAAGGTGTGAAAGCCTTCCTACAAGCAAGCCTCCCCATAAGCAAGCTCCTCCTCAGGCAAGTTCCTCCCTTTATAGGCTCTTTGTGAGTCAGATTCCATCACAGATGTGGAAGCAGCAAGACATCTATGACTGACATGTGGTCGCAAATGTCAATTAATGGAAAGGGAAGATTTTCCTATTCCATTAACATTACAGGCCCCTAGTCACAATTCTGGTGTTCTGAAAAAGGAGAAAGGTCCTACTTTTGTGACTTATGGTTACAAAAGCAACACTTACATCTATCCATTCCCTAAAGAGGTTTGGCTGCCACTAAGAATTTTAATCCCAGACGTGGGATAAAGACACCTGATGATTCTAAGGACAAAAATGGCCTGGTTTGAAAGCAGAGTAACAGTAGAAAATATCTACAATAATATAGGAATTGTGGGAGAGAAAATGAAGCCAACAAGCTTATCGATAATAGATTCTCACAAGGTGAGTTGAGGGTCTGGGAGAGTGAACCCAGAACAATCCACTGGGTTTTTAGATAGAATTCAGCACCCCCAACAAGTAATCAGGTTCTTATGGGGGAAATTATCTAGGTCAACTAACTGCAGGCACTAGGGACGACGAGTGGTAAATTCTGACCTTGAGGTATAGGTCATTGTTAGGGACTGGTGCTGACTAATGCTAGGGGAGAACATTTTGTTAATCAGAGGATAGTTGAGAGTCAACCTCCTTGCTGACAGTTAAGGAGCTTTGAGCTGTAACTATAGACATTACTTTTACATGATGATTCAGGGAATCTGAACAAATCCAGGTCTTTTTCATTTGGCAGGACTGGTAGCTACAGAATTCCTTATAGATGGAAATATATGAGAGTTTCTCAGGAAAAGTAAATTAAATCAATCAGCAATATTTATTTTGTTTCTACTTTTTGTGAGGAACTCTGCTAAGCCCTCGGAATACAAAGAAAAAAGTGAAATAGTCACTGTCCTCATGGATCTTGCATTCTATCAAGAAAACCAACATGTATAGATATAGGTAAATACAAAAATGATTAAAAATAAAGGTATTTTGCAGGAAGGGCACAAGTGACTTTGGCATGGTGTGGGAAAGGAAAGTCTCCATTTCTGTATCTGGAGTTACACTTGCTGACAAACATGCATAAGTACTTCAATATCCTGGGCAAGTCCTAATATATAATGAAGTTTCCTATCCATTTGTAGAGTAATACAAGCAGAAATATTGATTTACAATTGCTCAGATACCCAGAGGTCCTTGAAATAAGCAATCATTGGCAGTTTCAATTTACTTGAAGATGAGTATCCACTAGTTGCCTGAGCTCCCTAGATACCTAGAGGATGATTTATATATCAATTTGGCTGGCCTGGTGAGGTTGATTGTGCTTATTGGTCATTTAGTTTCATTAAGTCATGGGGAGGGAGCTTAGTCATTCACATATGAAGTAGAAGAGAAGCATTCAGATAGAATCATGGCTGTGATCCTTGGGTTTGTCATGTTTTACCATTAAAGGAACTTCATTTTGTGAATTCCACAATATGCTTCAATAATGACTTTTTTCAAAAGTAAAGATTATATAAAACATTTCCATCTATAGTCCAACATAATCTGAATCTCCATGACTACTTTTTTTTTCTTAAATTCTTTGAATTTTGGACTCCAGAATAAATTTTTAAGATAACCAACCAAGACTTCAGTTTTAATCTTTTGCAGATTATAATGTGGGCACTATCTCTCTTACCCTCCGTGAGTTATCTTCTCTATCCGCGGTGATTTCTCCAGTTGTTATGCAGGAAAGTGCCCTCAAAAAACCTACATCTTATTGTTCCCTTTTTTTTCATTATTTCTACTTTCATCACTTCCCATTTTTTCATAATTTTCTACATTTCATCATTGTTATGCAGGAAAGTGCCCTCAAAAAACCTACATCTTATTGTTCCCTTTTTTTTTTTTATCAATTTCTACTCTATGTCCATTCCACTATCATTGCTATTCTCTCTTTCCTCTCCTCCCCATAACACATGATGAAGATATTGATGATGACAGAAACAAACAAAAAAAAACCAATAGTAACTAATATTTACATAGTACATAAATTTTTATAAGTGTTTTATATTCCTTATCTGTTTTGATCCTCACAACTCTATGGGCTAGGTAAATTCTAATATTAAATTCAGAGGGAAAGAGGAACATAAAACATTGTGTGTCTTTTCTATGGTCATAGATCTAATAAATGCTAGATATTGATCAAGTCAATAATTTAAACTCACATCTCTGATTATGCTAAGTCCAACTTTTCTGTACTAAGAATGAATGGTCTACAGAAAAAGGAGAAAGAATAATTTTAAAATATTGGATTAAACTTGAGGAGAATTTCAACTATATGTTGATCTTCTGATTCTCAGCTTTCCCTTATAACTAAGGAGGACAATACCTTCCTCTTTCTATTTCTTCTAACTTTCATTTTCCTAAGCTACTTTAATTGGATCCTTCTTTTGCAATCACTACTTACTATCTTTATCTAATATGTTTGTGTGTATGTCATATATCTCATGTACATAATATATAAATTCTTTGAGGTCAGGCACTTTATAATGTATAAGCTTTGTTTCACACATATGTCATTCACTTAGCATTATTATTAAAATAATTTAATCATAATGTTATAATAAAGGCTACATACATGAAATGATATAACATAAATAAAATTCTGTAAAAATGATAAAGAAACATGATATTGACAGTTTGATAAATTTGTGATTTCGTCTTTCTAGGTACTGCCTCCCTGAATAAAGAAAACAATACCTCCACCCTTTCTCTTTTTTTTCCATGTCCACTCACAAATCATCCATAGATGATCAACCCAGAGCAAAAGAGGTTCCCCTGTGCTATTTTAGTACTGAGCAGTTATCAATGTACTATGGGGACTGCCCAATATTTTTCACATTCACACTATATGTCAAACTCACCTCTTTATCTGGCCTATTATTATGGATTATGCCTGAGAGATATTAGAAAGAGTCCATAGTGCCAAAAACAAACTGGCCTAGTTTTCACTCTCTATCCTTCCACTTTACAAGCTGCCTTACCTTGGGAAACCTTAGAAACTGTCTAGTCATTCATTTATTTTATAGAGCAGAACACTAATGTCTAGAGAGTTGACTTTACCAATATTATGCAGCTATTTAATATCACAGTGGGATTATAAAAAAATCCAGGACTCTTTCCATTATGCAATGCAACTGTGAAAAATAAAATATTTGATTGCATTTACTCATCTATACAATGAAAGTGGAGAAGGGAAGAAAGGGAGTAGGTTTTGAATAGTTAACCTTTAAGTTCATCCTATAGATTAGACTAATTAAGCATTCTAATTCTAAACCTATGACCATACAAGTAAATGATCATTAAATCTTTCTTGATAAAACACAACTGTATGAGTGTCATGGACTCCATAAGTCCATATGGTCCAGAAAGATGAGAGGGAAGCTGTCTGGTTAGAATTTTCAGGGAGGTACTTGTGAGATTTAATATAGAGATTGAGTAACTGGTAGATCCAGTAACTGGGGGTTTGCAAGAACAATTACGGTATATTGCTTCCAAGATATGAAATGCGACTGACACCTCTATCAACATGTCCCTAGGCTGTGATGGGCATCCAAAAAAATCCAACCATTTGGGAGGTGGAAGTGGGAGATGAAGTAGAAGGAAATCTTCTGAGAAAAGCACTGAACATTACATCATAGTTAATAGAGCTTAAAATGGAAGTACCAGGTTGAATCCACTCCTGGGGAACATAGATAGAAAGGTACAAAGTTGGACCAACCACATAGCAGTGAAAATTTAAGGCATCTCAAATACCTTGAGCTCCTACTGAGACAGGTGTTTACAAAACCTTGTATGAACCCTATGTCTTTTACATCAATTGCGTCTATCCCCTTTGAGACAAAATGACTGCCTTCCCTTGGGAAAATTACTTACCCTATGAGATCTTGTTTTTTTTAATTATTTTTTTCCTCCCCTATGTCCCTCTAACTTTCTAGTAGGGCAAGATGGATCTCCATACCCCAGTGCTTGTATATCTCATTACCCAGTTACATGCAAAAGAATAATAATCATAATCATAATCATAATATTAAAAAAAAATCATTTGAATTCCAGATTGTTTCCCTCCTTCCTTCATCACCCACCCTTACTGGGAAGATTAGCAATTCAATATAGGTTGTGCCTGTGTAGTTATGCAAAATATTTCCATAGTGGATATATTGTGAAATATTGACTATATTTTCCTCTATCCTGTCCTATCCCCACTTGTTCTATTTTCTACTTTGACCCTGTCCTTTTCAAAAGTATGTGCTTCTAAATACCCTCCCCCACATCTGCCCTCCCTCCTATCATGCCCTCTCTTATCCCCTTCCTCCCTACTTTCTTGTAGGGCAGCAGTTCTCAACCTGTGGGTTATGTTCAATTTATAACATCCTGCGTATATACATATTGAAATATGAAAATACATCCTGCATGTCAGATATTTACATTATGATTCATAACAGTAGCAAAATTACAGTTATGAAGTAGCAACAAAAATAATTCTTTGGTTGGGGGTCACCACAACATGAGAAACTGTATTAAAGGGTCACAGCATTAGGAAGGTTGAGAAGCACTGCTGTAGGGTAAGATACCCAGTTTAGTGTATATGTTATTTCCTCTTTAAGCCAAATTCAATGAGAGTAAGGTTGATCTATTCCCTTTAGCTTTCCTGTTCTTCCCCTCCATTGCAACAGTTTTCCCTTGCCTCTTTTATATGTGATAATTTTCCCTATTCAATCTCTCCCTATCTCCTCTCATTATATTCCTCTCTCATCTCTTAATTTTATTTTTTTAAATATCATCCATTCCTATTCAATTGATCCTGTGACCTCTATGTATACCTGTTCCCACACATATACATACTCACATATTTATTCATATGCACATATACCCTTCTATATAGACATAAATATATATATATATATATATTTATATATGTGAATGAATACATTATATATAAATTTATATTCCATTCTACTATCATCAAACTGAGAAAAGTTTCATAATTTACAATTATCATTTTTTGCATGTAGGCATGCAAATAGTTCAACTTTGATAAATCCCTTATGATTTCTTTTCCCTATTTACCTTCTCATATTTCTCTTCCTTCTTGTATTTGAATGTCAAATTTTGTATTCAACTCTGTTTTCTTTTTCATCAAGAATGCTTGAAAGTCCTCTATTTCATTTAATGACCATATTTTTGCCAGAAACATCATACTCAATTTTGCTGGGTAGTTTATTCTTGGTTTTAATACTATCTCCTTTGACCTCCAGAAGATCAAATTCCAGGTGATTCGATCCCTTTATTTAGAAGCTGCTAGATCCTATGTTTCCTGATTGTGTTTCCACAATATTCAATTGTTTCTTTTTGGCTTCTTGTAATATTTTCTCCTTGATCTGGGAACTCTGGAAGCTGGCTATAATACTCCTAGAAGTTTTCTTTTTAGGATCTTTTTCAAGAGGTGATCAGTGAATTCTTTCAATTTCTATTTTGCCCTCTGGTTCTAAAATAATCAGGAAAATTTTCCTTGAGAATTTCTTGAAGAATGATTTTCTGGATTCTTTTTTTGATCAAGGCTTTCAGGAAGTGCAATAATTTTTAATTATCTCTCCTGGATCTATTTTCCAGGTGAGTGGTTTTTTTCAGTGAGATATTTCACATTGCCTTCTAGTTTTTCATTTGTTTGGATCTGTTTTATAGTATCTTGATTTCTCATAAAGTCATTAGCTTCCATTTGCTCCAATCTAATTCTCAAGGAATTATTCTCTTCAATGAACTTTTGAAATTCTTTTTCCATCTGGCAAATTCAGCTTTTTAAGGCATTCTTCTCCTCATTGCCTTTTTGCGTCTCTTTGGCCATTTGAATTCATCTATTTTTTAAGGTGTCATTTTCTTCAGCCAGACTATTGACTCTCTTTTCATGATTTTTTTTTGCATCATTATCATTTCTCTTTCCAATTTTTCCTCCGCTTCTTTTACTTGATTTTTAAAATCCTTCTTGAGCTCCTCCCTGGCCTGTAACCACTTCATATTTTTTTGGGAAGCTGTTGGTGCAGGGATTTTGACTGTGTTGTCTTCCTCCCATTTCATGCTTTGATCCTTTTTGTCCCCAAAAAAAGGAATCTAAGGTATAATTCCTGTGCTTGCTTTGCTTCCTTTCTTGTTCATGTTGCCACTCAATTAAGTAACTTTTGAGCTTTTTGTCACAAATCTGCTTCCAGAGAGGAGAGCTTTGTCTCAAATTGCTGTGGTTTTCACAGCTGCTGGAGCTATTGGTTGGGTGCCCTCTCTGCAGCCCCCTACATGCTCTGACTTACTGGTCACACACCCCAGGACCTCCGCCCAAGACAACAATCCACATCCAGGCAGGTTAATGCAAGAGTGATTACCCTCTGAAAAGTTGCTTGGTCCCCCTATGGTCTTCATGCCAGGAGCCCTGAAGCAGCCACATAGAGGCAGATGCATGGCCATGGGGTCTCCTTTGCTTCTCCTTCTGGGGGCAGAGGCCAGCTTCTCCTAGTCCCACTCAGTTCTGATGGAATTCCACTGACTGTTTACTTTGTCTTTGATGTTTATGGGTTGATATTTCTGGATACTGCCACAACTGCTGGTTATCTGCTTTCCAAAGTCTGCTCCAGCTGCTGCTGATAGGAGCCACCCTGGGACTAGTACCACTGCCTGGGAGGTGGGGGGAGAAGCTATGCTCAGGTCCCAGAGTTCTGCAATAGACTCTTCCTATCTACTTGCCGGGCTGCCTTCAGTGGGAGATTTGTTTCTCTCTGTCACTTTGTGGGTTCTGTAGCTCTAAAATTTGTTTAGAGTCATATTATATAGGTATTTGAGGTGGTTATGGGGGAAGCCACAGAGTTTCCCTGCTTCTATGCTGCCATTTTGGCTCCACCCCCTCAGTCTTATTTTTTTATATCTTTAAAATACAAGCTGGGACCATAATCACTCTAACTTTTAGAAAATATAGAATTCAGCAGGAATCAGAGGCTCAGAGGACCTAAGTAACCTTAGAAAGTCTCTTCTTTCCCATGTGAAAAAAAAATAGTCCTTGATATGTCTGTGATATACCCAAAGTCACACAGGTAGTAAGTGATAGATACTAGATTTGAATCCAGCTGTTCTGAATTCAAAAATTGCATGATAAACAGGTAAATGCACTATTATCATTCCCCTGAGAAATAACAAAGGTAGATTTCAGGTACATAATATTGATTTGTTGAATATAAATAAAAGTGATTTAGCTCTGGACAGAGCCTATGAGCTGGGTAATATCAAAGAACAGGATAGAAACACCAGTAATCGATAACATTGAAATGAACATAGTCGATCACAGTTGGCACAGATGAGTCAAATTAATAATAAGACATATAATTTTTTCTCTATATAAGTTGTAGGTTTGATAATTACAAGTAAGCTTATTATAATTGCCCACCAGAAATTGTCCATAATTTATTCTTAAGGATCTCTGATTTATTGATACATTCAGAGTATATTAAAAATGATAGAAATGCATCACTGCAGGTTGAAGAAAATTAACAGGCTATAGCCTAGCCACTATACATCATAAGAAAACAAATTACAAACTTGATTCTAAAAATATGAACGTCAAAATCTCTTTGAGAAAAAACAGGCCAATAGTAGAAGCAGAACAATTGCCCATGATCACCTGCACTCAGAAAAAATTCAAGAACAGTTTGAGTATTTAATCAAAATCTCAAGACTTCATAAAATGAAAAACTACTGATATATAGAGACTCAGCATAAAAACAATCAAACTGATGCAAATAGAATGAAGCACTTACGTTTTCTGTTATTCAGATTGTCCTGAAAATGCTCTCCATTACCCTACAAGAGGTGAAATTGTATCACATTCACTGAATTCATTTATATACAGCAGTAACATATCCACTTGTGCAAGAGTTCTCAGATCATCAGTAAAAATCAACAGTGGCAGGGTAGCAACAAGTCCAAGGAAATATTTTTTATCTTAGAGGGGAGACAGAAAGAGAGAGAGAGACAGACAGACAGACAGACAGAGACAGAGAGACTGAGACAGAGAGAGAGAGACAGAGACATAGAGAGACAAAGACAGAGATGACAGAGACAAGGACAGAGAGACAGAGAGAGACAGAGACAAAGAGAAAGAGACAGAGACAGAGAGAACTAGGTCGACAAAACAAATATATCATATGATACCATACTAGGCTTTTATGTAGCACTTTTACATTTATAAAGTCCTTTCTTTAACTCTTAACTTTGCATACTTAGTAAATGTGCATTTTACTGATAATAAAACTAAGACTGAGAGAAATAATTCACCTTTAATCTCATTAGAGACATAACTGTTACTGACATTTTTTTTTTCTCATGCTGGGCCAATCAAAGAGACAAAAAAAGGAAAGGGGTGGGGTGTGGGGGCAGAGAGGAAGCTTACCTCAAAGTACTTATTGTTTTGAAGGACTGACTTTTCTGTGTAGTTTGTGGAGGGATATGAATTTGGTAAAAGCAGTATACTCCAAATACTACTGTTTCTATTTTTTTTAGGAGTGAGAAGCACTTCCTGGAATGAACCCCACATTTCCCACTGCAATGGCCAGCAAGGGTTAAGGCAAAGGTGCAAGGAGGAAGTGTGAAATATTATGGAACTATTGAAATTCTGTAAATTTCATGCTGTGGGGGCATAGTCATGATCACCCTAAGCTAGTTATGTCCTTAATTGGAGACAGGATTTAAATTCAGATATCCTTATGGATTCCCATGTTTCATTCCACTATAAAAAGAAATATATCCTCCAGAGTCTATTATGATACACTCTGAAAATACTTGATAAATACTATTGAATTGTACTGAATGAGAATCATGTACTTTGCAGAAAAAAAAAAAAAACAACAATTTTATTTTTAGAAATGAGTACCTATTGTTAAGTCATTTTCCAGGCTGTCTTATTTTATACGAGATAGAAATCATTTTTGCCCATGGAAAAGCTCACTCGACCTCATTGGCAATTAGGATCAAACAAGAGATTTAAAATGAAATCAAGAATGCAATATTTGTTATTTATGGTCTGTTATTGAAAGTTTATAATCTGCAAAATAATTCAATTTTCTGCTCAGCTTGTCTTCCAATCCATATAATAGGATTTTAATTTATTCTTGTTACAAAGCATTAAAGTGACAGGGCCAATGAAGCATTCATTTTTCAGTTTACCTCTCTTTGAATCATTATCAAAAGCACTAGGGAAATGGGCATAATCTAATACACAATTCAAATATCAGAAATGCACTTGCTGTGATGAATGAGGAAACAAATATTTCTGACTAAATTAGCCATAGGGAAGTTAGCAGAAAGAGTTGTTCTGTCCTCAGAAAAGGCTTATTTCCTGGGTATAGAAAGTGAGGGAAAGTGATTTATCCAGAAAGATGTTGAAATCAAATGGCTGCAGTTTGCATATTCCCCATCAACATCCTCCTAAGGAAAAGTTTGTTGACCTGGCTTGGAGTGATTTAGAACAGATGTTCTCCAGGTGTCCCACACCCAGGGCTCTCCTGCAGAATTGCAGCCAGTTTATAGTTCAGGAATCAGAGAAAAGCAGAGGGATATGAAGGGGAAAATTGGAAAAACCAGCTACATGGTAAGTGGTATCTACTATCATTACCCTCATTTTAAAAATCTGGAAATGGAAGTGGGTCTAAATGATCGACATCAAAATCAAATGATTTATTACATGTGTTTTTCTGGTTCAAAAAGAAGTTTGAGATTCAAGACTGTAGATTCCCACTGCCAGGACATCAAGGGGAGCAGGCTAATAAATGAGACCTTTAGCATGGATAAAACAACCGAAGTTCTGAATGAACTGTGGTTCACAGTGAGCTCATCAATACTTCCTGTACCAGCATGTTACTTCTTTGGCAGCTATTTTCACAGGCAGAGAAGTGGTACCTTAAGCTAAGAGACAGTCATCTCAGAGCTGGGAAATCGATAATTATTAGAAGGAATTGCAGAATTTGGAAAAAAAAGCAGAATTTATTACTTCAAAAAATAAACAAAGGCTAATTCAGAGAACATAAAGCCATCAAGACTTGTTCAACTTAATAAAGGTGGAACATCAGAGCTCCTAAAAAAGGAAATTATCAGACTTTAGGAAAAGAATAAAAATGCGAGATCAAAGGTAAAGATAATAGAATTGTAGGCTACAAATGCCTTGGATAAGATTCAAAAATAGAATAAGGGCTGAGAGGTTGTCCAGGGAGATCAGAAGGCAATAATCACATCGGAGGATATTAGTTACTTAGAAAATATGGTTACAGCACTGAAGAATGAGTTTCAGAAGAAAGTGAATGATACCACTGAAAACCATAAGACTTTGGAGGAAAATTTAGCGTCAATGAAGAATGACCTACTTAAGGTTCGGGAACAGTTAAGTGTGACTGAAAAGGAAGAATTTCCAGCAGATGGTGGCATACCCCAGCCTGAAGGAGATTCTTGCAAAGAAGAAGAAGCAAATTAAAGAAATGAGGAAAAGACTCATAAAATACAAAATAGAGGATGAAAGAATATGAAAATGCTGTGAACATAATTTAAAATGTTTTAGTTTTCTATGGTTTCTTTCCCCTTGCTTGTCCTTTGATTTCATGTTTGCTGTTCCTTGGATAGGCTCTGTCTTGAGGTTCATGTGTACATGTTAACAGCTTTGTCAATCATTGCTAAGGTCTACACTGAATTTTGATCTCCTGGGAAAAGTAAAGTATCAAGCCTGAGGCCATTCTCTGTATGGTTAGCCCTGTTATGGACTGCTAGTCTGAGTACACCAAGACTATAAAAAAAAAAAAATCAACCAAAAACATATATTGAACAAGTAATATATGCCAGAGACTGTGGAAGTTATAAATGCAAAGGTGAGGAAGTTCTTGCCCTCAGGGAGCTTACAGGCTTTTGAAAGATGTAGTATGTTCACCAATAAATAAATAAATAAAATATTTCACAGAAACATATGTTGATTTAGGATAAGGAGGAATTAAAATTGGAGGGATCAAGACGGACATCATGAAGCAGGTGGCACTTGAATTAAAGCTTAAAGGGAGCCAGGGATTCTAAAAGTTAAAAATAAGGACATGAAACATTCTAGGTTTTTATATTGGGAATAGAACGTAGATCAATTACTTTAGAGCCATCGATTGGCAAATGCCTGAACTTCAGGGCTTGAAATTGATCTAGCTTGCCAGGGATTGGGCAAGAAAAGCTGCTAAAAAGGAAAATCTAAGTTAACCCCAGAGTGGAAGCGAAACAATTCAGGCAGAAGGTAGGAAAGGGGAACATCAGCCCCAATTTTAAGTGAGGCCACTTGGGCTCCATGATGAAGCCACAAGAGAACTCTCTATCACCATTCAAATCTCAGTGCACATCCACTTTGCAAAACTTTAGCCAATGATGCAACCAACAATGTAGAAACAAAGAGCATCCATGGAGCATACAATTTTGAGGGAGAAACTTAGCAATTATACAACTGTATGGATGCAGATATAATCATCTTCATCATCATCATCATCATCATCACCTATATTTATAGTGCCTACTATGTGTCAGCCACTTTGCTGAGCATTTTAGACAGTTAACATTTGATTCCCATAACAATTCTGAGAATTAGAAGCTATTATCATCCCCTACTTCATAGCTAAGAAAAGTGAGGCAAACAAAGGTTAAGTTATGCCCAGAATCACATAGAAAGGTGGATTTTAACTGAAGTCTTCCTGATTTCAGGCCCAGTGTTCTTTCCATTGTGCCACAAAAGTAAAGCTATTTTATCTGAGCTTTGTATTGCCTGAACCTACAAGGTCCCTGGTACATGGTAAGTACTTAATAAATGTTTGTTGAATGAAAAAATTAATTATTCTAGTCCTCCCAGATAATTTTATAGACGAAGAAAAAATGACGTGAGGAGAAAGAAGTGGCTTGCTCAAGGTGACACAGAAAGTTAAAAGCAAAGCAATAGTCAAACCTAGGTGTTATTGGTGAAAAAAAAGTTTTTTTGTTGTTGTTGTTGTTTTGGTTTTTTTAAGGATGAGACCTCTATAGTCTTTCTTTCTTTCTGTAGATACATTCAGTCAACAGTAATATTATCAGAAATACTGTAGAAAAAATTCACCTCAAGAAATAAATTGTGCTAGATGCTTTTTATGGTCTCTTCCAATTCTAAAATACAGTGATTATGTGATATTTATCTTCATTATGCATCAATATAAGCAAGGTATCTGTGCTACATGAGAACGAACCAATACAAATAGCTTGTATAGATTATATCTACAGATAGATTAAAAATTTTCCTGACCGATGTGTGAAATTGTTTTCTGTTTGATGCTGGATTATGGAAATATTAATATGTAAAGATTAATACTGGTGAGTTATAAGGGGGAAAGAATTATAATGAGAAAATATGAATGACAAAATAATTATATCTTGAAAACAATAATGCAGAAAGACTTTAAGCCCTTAGTCATTCTGTCATCTCTGCCATTTTACCTGTCATTAGGCTTGTGATTCACGTTTGCTGAAATCTTAGGGACACATGAAAACAAAAGCAATCAACAGGAATTGAGATGATTAACGTAATGAGAACTTTTATCAGTCTAACTCAGTTACACCATAAAACTTCATGGGTAGACAACTGGAGACATGAAGAAAGACGATTATTGAGGTGAAAAATATGAAAGAAACAACAAACATTTTGACCTCAGTACAGATGGGAAACATCAAGTCAGGGCTGAATGTTTGGTTTACTATCATATAAATACATTAAATCAAGGAAGCCTATCGTTTTAGACTTCACATAATCTATTAAAGATAAAGTTGGAAAGAATGAGGGATGAAAACCAAAGTAACACCATGAGAGAGTGAGAGAGAGAGAGAAATTAAGAGAGAGACAGACAGACAGAGAGAGTAAGAGAGAAAGAGAAAGAATGAATTTCATGGTTGAATACTGAATGATGTACCTTGAAATATAGCAAATGATGAAAAGGGATGGTAGGATGATGGAATGATGACCAATTTCCTCTCTTGCAGGGGTTTTTAGTCTTCTTTGTGTAAGGGGCTCTGTACACAATTGCAGACACATCGTATTTGTGATGACCAACCTTGATAAATTGGACTCTTCTCAGCAATGCACAGCTATAAGACAACTCTACAAGTCTCAGGATGGAAGGAGATATCTACATTCAGAGAAAGATCTAGAAAGAACAGGGTTTAAATGGAGACTGAAGCAACCTACATGCTATCGCTCTTTTCCATGTTTGTTTTTGTTTCTTTTTTTTCCATTATTCACTCCATTGCTTACAACCCTTCTATACAACTAGACTATTGTGCAATATGAAAGTATTTGCAGATCCTATACATGATTGCATGCCACCATTTGGGAGGGGGGGGTAAGGGAGGGGAGAAAATTTGAAACTCACGGGATTGTGGAACTGATTCTTGTAAATTAAAAGTAAACAAACAAGTCAAAGAAAAAAAATAATAATTTGCCTTTTTGCTTTGTCTTGTGTACCTAAGCTATTCCATCAATCCAGCATTCTATTTCTTAGCTAATACAAAATAGTTTTGATGATTTGTGCTTTATAGTACAGTTTTAGATCTGGTACATCTAGGCCACCTTCCCTTGCATTTCTTTTTATTAATTCCATTGATAGTCTGGACCTTTATTTCTTCCAGATAAATTTGCTATTGATTATTTTTTTTTCTAGCTCTATAAAATATTTTTGGTAGTTTGATTGAATAAGTAATTTGATTTAGGTAGAATTTTCATTTTTAGTATATTAGCTCTGCCTATCCGTGAACAACTGATATTTTTCTAATTGTTTAGATATGACTTTATTTGTGGGAAAATGTTTTGTAATTGTGTTCATATAGTTCCTGAGTTTGTTTTGACAGGTAGACTCCCAAATATTTTATAATGACTACAGTAACTCTAAAAGCAATTTCCCTATTACTTTTCAACTTTGTTAGCTATAAATAGAAATTCTTTTGATTTATGTGGGTTTATTTTATATTATTTTCTGGCTTTTAATATTGACCTGTTTCTAGGATACATGGGTACTGTCCCAAGCTTCTTGCATTGGGGGCCATGGGCTTGGTCACTGGTTTTATGTGCTCTGGCCTCAGATGCTGGCAGCTGGAGGCTGTAGTTGTCTGTCAGCTTACCTGGTGCTAACCAAGGATCCTAGTGGTGATATCTGGTTTGTGCTGAGGGCAAGTGGGTTTTTTTTCTGAATTTCCCTTGAGCTTCATTGAAGAACATGGAGGTAAAACCGCTAGATGATGCCTGCCCATCCTTGGCTGTGCTAGAGCATTGGGAGGTCTGATGCTAGAGGACTCTTGCCTGCCCTTGACTGTGTGCTGAGGCACAGGTAGATCCAGCCACTGGGGGATGCCTGCTTGTCTAGCACTGTGCTGGCACGAGTAGTTGGTGGTCTTCCAGAATGGAGTTTTCCAGTTCCTCTGGGTCTGCTAGGGCATGTGAGGAAGTGCTGGTTTTGGTATTTGCGTACTCCACAGCCCCAGTCCTCAGTATCTCTCATTGGTTTGCTGAGTTGGGACTTGTTGCTACATTGCTGAGATGCTTCCTGGAATGTGTCCCCCTTTTACCTTTGTGAGATGAAATTTTCTTACCAATCTTCCAAGTTTTCCAGGTTAAAAGACTGCTTCACCCCATCTTTCCAATGGCTCCATCGTTTCATGATTTTTCCTGGGGTGCTATCTTCTCTTTTGCTTATGATGGCATTGGTGTTGGGGACATTTGTTTATTTGTTTAGTTTTGTTTCCCCCCAGATGCCAAAAAGGGAGAGTGATAGCAACTTATAGCATACTCTGCCATCTTCACTCCTGTTGCCTTTTAGCCTGTGGTGGCAGCCAGACAGTTCAGTGCATCCCCACAAAAGAACCCCCCAAATCCCCATGGTAATTATAGAAAAGACAAATCAGAGGACCTAAAAAGTGCATCACTACTTATTGATGGATATTTTTGGTTTTGTGCTTAGTGATGAAGTTGGGCATTAAGCCAATGTTATACCCAAACACAAGGTTTGTATAGATCATGTATTGGTTATATATGAGTCAGGATATTCTTATTATAGCTTTTATAGGCCATAGGACATGAGTTTTGACTCAGTGTTTAAAGTATGATTTGGTATCTAAGTTATGATTTTTAACAGGTCATCATGTTCAGGATTCCATCTTTCACAGAGTTGAAGTTTTTATGACTTTACACTTGTTATAGTGTTTTCGCCAGTTGGCACCCTACTCTCCTATACGTGGAATTCACTATATCCCTCAGTTTTTGTTACTTAAAAGCCTTCTCTTCATTTAAATCCAGTTCAAATGAAGTATCTTTCATGATTTACCCTGCAGACATTAATAGATTATTTAGTCAGTGTATATAAAGGACCCACTCTGTGTTAGGTACTCTTTTTTCTTTCTTTCTTTCTTTGTTTCTTTGTTTCTTTCTTTCTTTCTTTGTTTCTTTCTTTCTTTCTTTCTTTCTTTCTTTCTTCCTTTCTTTCTTCTTTCTTTCTTTCTTCTTTCTTTCTTTCTCTCTCTCTCTCTCTCTCTCTCTCTCTTTCTTTCTTTCTTTTTTGCTATTTAGAGGGGGTGGAGGTAGGCCAATTGGGGTTAAGCGACTTGCCCAAGATCACAAGGCTCGTTTTTGTGTTAAGTGTCTGAGGCTAGATCTGAACTCAGGTCCTCCTGACTGCAGGGCCAGTGCTCTATTCATTGCACCACCTAGCCGCCCCTCAGGTACTATTTTAAGAGCTAGGGATGTATGCACAGAAAAAAAAAAAATCCTTCATTATGGCTTTTTGGTCAAGTCTCATTGGAACATTCCAGGTGGTTATTTTGCTCTGCTCATAAAATGACCTACTGTATAATGATTCTGGGTATAAATGTTTAATTCTAAAAATAGAGCGTAAATTGTTTGAAGACAGGATCTCAGTCATTATCTTCAGACCTTTACTTAGAGCATAAAATACTTTTTAATGTATTAATGGAAATGTACATGATTGGTAAAAGAAAGATCAAGACAAAATAATAAAACATGTAAGTTAAAGCATAATATTGACATCATGGTAAGACATGAAACCAACTCTTTCTTGAAAGGACTGGAGGTATTGCTCTTGGCTGAAAGCAGAATCTAAACTCAACTGGCGGCCTGTTGCATGCTATTCAGAATTGTCTTTGGCCTAGAAGCAGAAACGTGAATAGAATGTGGGGGATTGCTATTTTCATTCCTTGCACCATAATTTAGGGGATGCTGACAATACTTGAACAGAGAGAAACCACTAAACTTGGCACCCAATTAACAAAAAAAATATTAGAAAAATGAGAACTGAGCAGATGCTCTGTGTTATTCATAGGTTAATAGCAGTGATTTTTCTCTATCTTGTTAAATCCCTTCGTGTTCCCATTGTCAACTTTGGCTTTGGAGTCCCTGGGGTCTCTGTTCTTAGGCACTGATCTCACCCAGATGTGTCTCCTAACCCACTACCACCCCTGAAACTGAATATATTTTAGGATACTGGGATAGAATCATAAATTATGATCTGCATTTTCTTATATGGCCAATGTTTTTATTTCTTTCACTGGATTCTGTATATTTGTTCCAAGGAAAAACTTCCATTTGGGGGTAGGGAAAAATGGCAATGGTGGAAGGATAGTGAGCAATGATACACACACACACCAGCAGCAGCAGCAGCAGCAGCAGCGACAACAATAATAGTACTAGTAAAACAATTTAAATGAACAGGAAAAAAATGAAACAACAAAGTTCAGAAAGGGACAGGAATAAAAAGGATAGTATTGTAGATTTGTTATTATCTTGTTCAATTATTTATACTTCTTTGAAAAATAATTACACAAAAGATTTCTTTCTTATAAAAGCCCCTTTCTTTTTTCTTTATTATGTATTGAAATGTGTCTGTCTCTTGATGATTTTTGACTCCATGTAAAATGAAAATTGAAATAGTTTTGATCAATATTGATATCTGCTTTGGATTAATTTTGTAGTGCTTGTCCCAGATGCAATAATTGCTATTCATAATTCTGCCTAAAAGGAAGATCCTCACATAGTTAGAATTAGAAAGTTATTCTTTTAATGATGAAATATAGATATTGCATCTCCCCAGTGGGATGAGAAAATTTAATCATAGTCTTATGTTCGGAAAACATTAAGAATTCAGGTTCAGATTCCTGACATAACTATTAAAATTTTAGATGAGTAGAAGAAAGTGTCAGTTCTTAATGAAAAAGATCACAAACATTTCAAATTTTTGAAAACAATTATGTGGTGGCTGGACTTATTAAAAAAATAACTAGCTAATTCAACTTGAGATTTATAAAGTAAACTGGATATGGAAACTGAAGCTGTCTTAGAGAAAGAACTATATTAATAAAGAAGAGGCTGATTGGTGAGGGTATTGCTGCCCCTTTTTTGCTATTCATTTTGCCAGTGATTGTTACCTTGATCATAAATGGCATATTGCAATTTCTCTTATCTCTACAAGTTTTGCTCAAATTTCATTGGAAAATTTCATTAGAATTATATGAAAAGAACATTTGAAAAGACATGAATTCTTTGATCTGATGAAACAATCCCTTTTTGGCAAGTGAATAAGAAATATTGCTGACAGTGAATCTTTAAATGAGAATACACTGCCCTCAGTTTCTTTCCTTACATTGGGGTTATGTATTGCTTCAGTATCGATCACTCCTGTCAGGATCCAGAAGAAGATCCAGTTCAGCTAGAAAAGAGACACTCAACTAGGCAACAGTAGTCTGTGCCTCAGACTCCCCTCTCCCCACCCCCCGATCTCTTTCTTTTCATACAAGTGACAAAATAGCAATTCCTAGACTGATGTATCCAGAGTTGTAAATAATATTTTTAATTTGAGAAATTGGACACTCTGGGTCCATTGGTCAGAGTGGACTGGGGTAGTTGGGAGAGTTATGCTGTAGACTGATGAAGGCAAAAAGAGAAATAATTATATTTTGATATTATAGTACAAACCACACCAACAAGGAAAAGGAATGTATAAGTTCTAGTAATATATATTAAGCATAAACCTCTCTGTCTCTATTCTCTCTCTTTCCATCTCTCTCTCTCTCTCTCTCTCTCTCTCTCTCTCTCTCTCTC
>CM053589.1:187332032-187359108 GCA_028646515.1 Pseudochirops corinnae | reverse complement strand
GTCAGCAAGCTCAAGGGGCGTGGAAGATCTTCAAATCCCAGTATCGTTACAACAAGCAAATTAATAAAGACAAAAAATTAAAGAGTGTAATAAAAAAAGAACAAAAGAAAAACATTAAATAGATAAAACTTTGGTTCATTTTCTTAAAAAGGATAAAGGAAAATCACATTACCAGCATCAAAAATGGAAAGGGTAAATTCACCAGCAAATGAAGGGGAAACTAAAGAAATAATTAGGAACTATTTTGACCCACATAGGCCAATGAATCTGACAATCTAAATGAAATGAATGCATATTTACAAGAATACAATTTGCCCAGATTAAAAGAAGAGGAAATAAAATAACCCCATTTTAGCAAAAGAAATTGAATAAGTCATCAATAAACTCTATAAGGGAAAAAAAATAGGGCCATATGGATCAGATTGCCGAAAGCTGGGTTGTTTAAATGTAAATGTCATAATCCAGGTTGCTCCCCAAGTCTCTTATTAGAATAGGTCAATCTTCCATTGTAATATTCGTTCTGTCATTAATTTTTGATAAATCAGAGTTGATTGCCAGCCCCCAGGAAAATCCATTCTTCCAGGAGCATATAAACTGTAATCCCACTGCCATGATTTTTCTTTGGGATTCTAGAGAGTCACTGAATCATTTCACTGATAACATGTTATCATCATTAATAAAATAATTACTCAGAAAAAATAAATAGAAGCCAAAATTACATTTTTTCTTAATGTTATGTTACACATTTTTCAAGACTTAAACACAATAGCAGACTTGAATGTGTGCTGCTTGGCCATGAACTGATAAAAGAGAATGAAAATCTAATATAATTTATAATCAAAGAGCAAAATGAATGCTTCAAAAATTCCATTTGCATCATAAGAGTGAGACCTCTAGTATTTCCTCAGAAAGTAAAAATCACTAACAAAAAAATGTTTGTATTCTACTATAGCTAAATAGGACCAAAGGATCATATATTAAGAGTTAGGACTTTAGACATCATCTGAAATTCTCTATATGGTTATACTTTTATCTATGTGCATGCATGTATACACATGAATATGGACTTGTGCAGAAAAAAGGGTCTAAATCAAGTATTTTATTCTTCATTGATCCATGAGGTCCTAATCTCTTAGAAACTGAACATAGGTGAAGTGCTGAAAGTTATAGGTTATAAAACATATTGGCTGCTAAATGATTGAAATTTGTGAAAAATCATGTATTTTCCCTTTGTATATGCTACCAGGAAATGATTGTGGATGTGTTATTATATGAAGATTTTATCCAATTGTAAAACTTCTGTGTTTCATGGTTGAATCATTTAAACCAGCAGTTCTCAATCTGTGGGTCGTGAACCCTTTGGTGGTCGAATGACCCTTTCACAGGGGTCACAGGGGTCGCCTAAGATCATCGGAAAACACATATTTTCCATGGTCTTAGGAACCGAGACATTACTACTCTATCTGTCTCCAGTCAGGTCTGCCCACATGGAGACACGCCCACATATGAGTATTAAAGGGTCGTGGCATTAGGAAGGTTGAGAACCACTGATTTAAACCATCAAGTTAACCAAAGCCTTCAGATCACTTGTTAAAATAGCATTATCCTTACTCATTCTAGCCCCAGTCTTCAAGCCTTTACGATAAGGTAGATTGTAAAGATTGCCTGTGTGCATCATGATGGCTAAATACTATATTGCCTTTAGAGGCAAATTGTTTGATTATTTTTCCTTGCTTTGGTGTTAAAGTCCATTGGCCCAATTCTAACACCCAATCTTGCTTTGTGTTATACTTAGACCTTTAAATTTACATGATGTGCTAATGTAGTAGCATAAATAGCTATGAGTGGCTCAGAGCCAGGATGCCTAGATACAGTTCCTGCCCTTCCTAATGGACCCTTACCCTTCCTGACTCACCCACTCTGGCTATCTCACTTAACCTCTCTGAACTTCAATTTTCTCATCTAGGAAAAAGGAGATGATAAAGCCTTCAGTTGGCTGTAGAACAGATAAAAAAAGATAGATTTTTTGACATCTTCAAAGTATTTATAAGAACACCAGTTGTTAATATTAATGTGCTTCTGGGACATGATAATGTACTTCTATTCTCTCTTTATTTTAAATAGTACCTATTTACATCTTTTATCTCTTGATAATTAAAATTAAATAGCAGAATATAATTTATAAATGGTAAGGAATAGTTTCCCACTCATGTCACTGATGTTCCCATAATAATTTCACAGTCTAATAAAGTAATCTCAACACCAAAATCCATATCCTAAATACTGTCACCTTAACTTCCTATATATCTTATGCCTTGAATGTTTTGCCTCATCTTGGACTCCTGAATTTTCTCTATTTTCAGGCCCTTGCTAAAGTGCCACCTCCTGCAAAAAGCCTAGCCCAGTTCTCCTTAATATCTTGCCTCTGAGATGATTGCCAACTCATCCTGTATGCATTTTGTTCTACCATAGTTGTTAGTATTTTGCTTCTTACATTAGGCCCTGAACTACTTGACAGTAGGGACTATTTAATTTTTTTTCTTTTTTTGATTTCCAGAATAGTGTCTGTTAAATAGTAGGCACTAAATAAATGCTAATTAGTGAAATATTTTAATGGTTGTAAGGGATCATAGGATCATAGATTTAGAATTGTAAAGGCCACCTAGTTCTCAGAGGCCATCTAGCACAACACTGTAATTTTCCTAATTATTAATTCATGCAACAAAAATTCTGGGAACGTATTTAAAGACCAATTTTATCTCTACTACCCATAAATATCTATTCAATTCATTTGTTGGAAGATTGATCTACTTGAAGAAGTAGACACATATATCTGAAAATAGGCAAATGCTGGAGTGAAAAATCAGCTAGTACTTAAATATGGAGATTACTTGGTGATTTTTAAAATTATGCATTCATATTAACTCCCAAAAAATCATGTTAGTTTTGAGATCATTTTTAGTGGGTTGGACAATGAAATTTAGGGATCAAATAATTTAAAATCTTTAAAGGTCTATACTTTTAAACTTTTTGTTTGTTTTGACTGCTTTTAAAAACTAGATTTTTTTATTATATAGATTCATTTCAAAAACTTGTAAGAATATTTTTATACAACAGTATGTCTAAAAACACAGACATGTAACAAATTACATTATATCTGGGAAGTGCCAACAGATATCATTAAATCAACCTCTTTCATTTTGTAGATGAACAAGTGAAGTTGACAGATACATGTTTTCCTATCTGATACAGAATAATAGCAATATTATCAGAATCTGTGCCTACTTAACCATTCTCTTATTTGTCTGAAAGTGACCAGGCCCATTTTCATTGAGTTCCTTCTTTATATAATCATCTTATTCCCTCTTGGAATTATAGACTTATACATGAAAGTATTTCAGCAGTCAAAGAATTCAATTCTTATTTGAGGGTACATTCCTCTATGGTATCCCCAATTAGTATGAAATATTAAGGATAGCCACAATGAAAAGATAGTTGTATGCTCAAGGCTTTGGAACATGCCAAGTATTCCAACAGGCTATTTATGGGGGTGAGGAAATAGCTTTGGAGTTATTATTTTTTGGGAACTGGCTTGGGTATGGTGTAGTAATCATGACAATAGAGAAACCTGCTCTTACTGTATCCCACAGATAATTAAAATGATTTTTAATTTTAATTAAAATTTAAAAATAAAATATTTAAAGGCTTTTTAAAAATAAAGTAGCATTTGATATACTGGAATAGTTTTATTTCTATAATGGACTTTGATTCAGGTGATGAAGTAAGTTTGAAGAGGTTGAATGGCTAAGAGAATATTTGAGTGTGTTAAGTTCAATTAAGGAGAAAACAGTAATATTATCAGGTCAGTTTGGCACAGGAGAAAGAGAATACTAGGGGAAATTTTGCATGAATGAGATCTGAGAAACCACCTGCATATACTCAGTTTAATAACTTCTTTTGTGTTCTCTATATATGCTCCAGGAATGTCAAGGGAAATGGTTTATTACAACTATTCTTATGATATTTTAGAAAATGTTTTTATCCCTCCACTAAAAGGTAATTGCATCTACTGACAGATTATCTTGGAGAAACACACTGGATGGAGGCTTTATAAGTGATAACACTAGAAACCTTAGCTATCAGTTATCCTTAAAAGCCTGATGAGAGTAGTAATCAGTGAACATCTGGAGACACAATCTGTCAGTATGAGTGGGATTTGGAGAGTCATCTAGAGAGGATGCTAGACTGAGAATAGTCTTATTATTAGTAGGAGAACCTATAGAAATCAGTATTATTATTTTCATCATAATTATTATCAGAAACCTGGAAACAACCTATATCTGCAGCAACTGGAGAAAGATAGAACTACTTGTTATATGCTAAAATAATGGACTATTATTGAGACAAAAAAAATAACAAATGTGACAAACAGAAAGAAAAATGAGAAGTCTTAAGGGAAGTGATCCAGAGGGGGAAAAAAAGCAAAATCATGAAAAAAATCCACATTGACAAGAATCTAAATCCCATGAATTAAATTATATTCCATAGAGGATGGTCAGTTTAACAAAAGTTAAGCCAAATACTCAACAGACATTTATTTCATATCTTTTCCGTGCTAGAAAGTATTTATCTGTTCTCTTTTTATAATAATATATGATAATAATATGAGATACATATATATTATATATGTACATACATGAACACAGTATACATGTGTGTGCATCTTGTACCTTAGAAGGGTATGTTTTGGAGTAAGCACTAAAAACAAGAAAACTGTGTTGGGTGCTATACAATGGGCTGGATTTGATAACAAAGTATGAGCCAATCCTTATATCTAAGGTGCTTACCTTCTATCAGAGGATGTGTTACTTGACCATGTCAATTCACAAGGAGATTAAAAAAAGAACAGATAAAATTAATTAAAATGAATATAGGCAATTCCCAGATGACAAAAACCTTTCTACTGATTCTTATCAGCACCTTCTCTGTAACTTGTAGGCTGAGAGAGTTGCTTTTACAAGGTGGGAAACACCTGAGATACACTGGAATAAAAAATTTTAAACCAAATTAAAATGTAATTGAGAAATATTTAAAAAAATAAAAATACAATATAAGATAGAAAATGTTAATATATGATTTTCTAAATCAATATTCACCCACAGGAATTGTTAGGTACTATTTAAAGACCTCCATTTCTATTTGAGTTTGATATGGATTAGTGTACCAAACAGTGAAATGACCTGTGTACTGTCAGTTAACCAAGTTGAATGAGATGTGGGAGGTGCAGAAAGATTCCCTTTCTCTGAGACCTCTATATCAACTAATCTATATTTTCTTTCTAAAATATAATCATTATATAATGCTTTGAGATTTACAAAATACTTTGAATACTTTATCTCTATCCTCCAGCAGTTTTTTGAATGACTAAATTCACCCTTTTAAAAATGCATTTTTAGTTTTGCTTTTATTTAAGGACAGCCTGAAAGACTTTCATGAGTTCAATACTTAGAGTTCACAAATAACTGATCATGTGCCTATTAAAATTTAGTGAAATATATTGTCTCTTTAGGTTTGCATTTGGGACATTTTTACCTTTTTAAAAAAATTTCCAATAGCTTACGTATGGAGAATAACCAAAACCACAATAAAGATTCAAGGTTATGAAGCCTTTTTGAGTCATTGTCTCCTTTTAAGTTCACAAAAGGACTGTGAGAAAGGTGCTTTTATTATCTCCATTTTAAACATGAGGAAACTGAGGTTCAGAGGTTAAGTGATTTGCCTAGAGTAACACAGCTCAAGTATCTGAAATAATAGTAGGGCTTACTCTGACTACAAATCTAGTACTCAGTTAACTGGATTAGATTGGTTAAAGTGACCAAATAGGAAAATTCTTATGAAATTGCATTTAAAAAATCATATATAATATTCTTTAGGCAATTCTTAAATCCAACAGAAAATATATCTGAAAGCTGAGGTTTTAATTACATTGCACATCTGGCATCAGAAATCTCCAAGAACATCCTGAGTTCTGAGAAGGCTGTCCAATAGTTAATCCATTAAGCCCTGAACGCAGTGAGTTCATGACTTTGCCTTCTGGTTGTCAAACAGCTTCCAGGTATCCAGCCATTTGTGAAAACATGTTTTTTGGCTTCCATCCTGAATCAGACAAAAGGGGATTTAACTCTATGACTTCCACTGACACTAAGGAAATGCAACTACCTTTCAATATTCAGCTGAACAATTTCAACTTTGAAGATTATGTTTTTAACTGTTTGCCATGAAGTTGTCTTTTGGGGGAATAGGTAGGAAATGAATTCATGAACCCTTTAATTAAAATAGTGTCATATCCTCTCTGGGTCTTTGAAATGAATTGCTTATTCATATCACTTCTTTTCAGAATGTGGTTATTTTTATTCTCAATTTAGATATCATTTTTAGGAGATAGCAAGCAGACTTCTCCCTTCTGTTATTCCCTATATGCAGGGGCACCAAGGGCACTAATTCATTAATGTCTTTCATCTACAATTCATTCAATGGTCTCTAGTCTGAGTAAACGAGCCTCCTTTAGCATCTTACCTACTACTACCAGGAAGATACTTAAGAATCAAGTCATATGTACCTAGTTGATTACTCTTAGCCTGTGGATGGAGTATGATTTACATCAATGAATGACACTCTCATATTGATGACCTCAAGCAATTCATATCTGGAATATGTTGCATCCCATACATTGGAAAAGGTGCTAGATTTGGAGTCAAAGAATCTAAGTTCAGTTCTTACACTTGAATGACCTTTGATTAGTGATTTATTATCTTTAACTTTCAACCTCATCCTTTTTAAAATAATGGAGCGATAGACTAGATAACTTCTAAAATCTCATATAGGTTTGTGTAATAGTAATTAATTTAGAAGGTACTTAACCCTTATGGCTAAGTAGAAACAGAAGGTGTGAACTCTGTCTCCTGTTGCTGACTTAACAGGAATGGGTTGGCTGAGACAGGAAGCCAATATATTTTGTGTATATAAAAAGATGCCCAGAGACAAACACACAGAATCTAGACGTGTCTGGAAGGCTGAGATGGCTACCTGGAAGGCTGTAATGTTTGCTTTGATTTGTAATGGAATAAATGGAGTGTTCACTATATTGTGTAATCAGAACCTTTAAAGCTGTTCACAGTAGCATTCTTTTGGGAAGCTGCTTGTGCATGGCATTACAATTTGAATGTGCAGTTCTCTGGTTTATCAAAGCATCCAAATAGACTTGTCCTAGAATGGTTTTTGATTGACATTATAAATCTAAATCTGAACATAATGCAAAAATTAGATCTCAAATATTATATGACTACCTTAGATTTTGCATTTCTTTCCCCTTCACCCAACGGATATGTGATCTTTCTGATATGGGAAGAATGCCCTTCAATGGGTGAGATTTTATCCCATTAGTGTCTTCACATCATATGTCATTCTTGTCCATATCATGGTCATAAATTCTTTAGAGAAGATCTATATAATATGGTAAGGACTAACCTTTAGATATTTTAACAAACCAAGGTGCCAAAGCATATGTCAAGTAGTCTATCTTGTTGTCACCCTTGCTACTTTAAAGAGATGTAAAGTATTGTCAGATCCCATCAGCTCACCATGTGTTATCCCACTATGGAAGACACTAGGGAACTACTAAGAGAATCATGATTATTTGTGAAGAAAGTGTGTGAATAGTAATTCTAGAATAAAATGACCTACCCAATGAAGAGCCCATTTCCTTTGACTCCTGTTAGTCTCTTCAGAAGGCCATGAATCAACACTGACAGCTCTTTCTTTGAGCCATTCCCATCTAATGAAGTGAGACCACTCCTTCACTCATAAGTTTCACCTTGAGAACCATTATATCAGGGACCTTTTTACAGTTTTTGTGGCTTTTTGCAATAATAAGTTGTGACCTGATTATGTCAACTATCTTTCAGTACGTCATCACCCTCTAGTTACAGATTTGGAAACTTTAAGTATGTGAAGCCTTCTCTAGTGGAACGTGTGACTGAGAACTATTTGGTCCAATGGCAATGAAGGCAGCTGAAACAGGTGCTGTGGAGTGCTTAGAACTTGGTTAGACATTGAAGACACCAAGTTCATCTACTGCATCCTAAGGCACTACCAGTCATTCTTACATTTATCTTGCCACTGGACTCTGATGATGCTGGAAGAGAGTGAGGGCGATGATTTTGCACAACTCTGCTTCACTTAAATCCAATTTATGTGAAAATCAAAAGATGTCACCCATACCATTTTGCTATTTTCACCTACCTCAAAGCAAGTTATGAAGCACACAGTGTGGACACAATGAAAGCTGTAACCACAACCCCGAACACAGGCATCCCAGGCCACAGGGTCTCTTCTCACTAAACTAAAAGAAGAGTGTGATTTGGCATCCCCCTTGGATGTCTGGGTAGCTTTTTAAAATGATCTTATTGCTCACTTCCTTATGTGAGAAAGGAGTTAGAAAAGATGCCCTAAAAGTTCTCAGCTTCACTCAAACCTGGTCTTATTATTGTGGCAGGTAGGGACCTCACCCTGTCATTGAAAAACATTCACTAAAGTACAAAAACTTTTGTACAGATGATTCCACTCACCATCAATATCATACACACTTATGAACAACATGAAGTTGAGTAGAACAATGATGAATATGTCTTGCTGAGAGAGAAATCAGTAGGTATCACATCCGAATAGCAGCCCTGAGTGAAACAGAGCTGGCAAATAAGGGACAACTTAGCAAAGTTAGAGCTGAATACACATTTTTCTTCAGTGGTTGTAGTGAAGGGGAGCGCCATGAGGTTGGTGTAGGTTTTGCTTTCAAAACTAATCTAATAAACCAACACATATGCTTACAAAAGGAGAGAATGACAGCTCATTACACTGTGACTTTCACTTGCAGGAAAGTTATATGTCACCATCATCTGTGCATAGGTTTCCACTATGATGAATTCTGATGAAGTCAAAGAAAATATTTATGAAAACTTGAAGACCATAATCAATATGCCAAAAGGGGATAAACTTCATGCCAGTAAAAGCAGAAATGGCAGGGAGCTGTTGGGAGGAATAGAGTCAGAAACAACAACAGTAATGGTCACTTACTACTGAAGACTGTACATCTCATTACCTTCTAATCACCGACACTGAATTCCAATTAACTAAACACAATAAAACTTTGTAGTTGCACCCTTGCAGTAAACATTGACATTTAATTGACTGTATCATTGCAAGGAGAAGAGACAGGCAGGATGAGAGAGTGACAAAGGTGATGTATGTTATGGACTGCTGGACTTACCATAAATTTATCCTCTCTAAGCTAAACATCCCCTTTTAATAAAAGTGGTAGCTTCAAGGCAAGATGACTATCAGAAGACTTAATGTCAATAGACTAGAATGTTTCTCCAAGTGAGAGCAGTTCATTGCTTACTTGGAGGGAAAGCTGAGTCAACACATGGTTGGCAAGAGTGCAGCAGAAAAAAGAATGGATAGTTTTCAGAGATTTGGTGTATAGCATCACGTTTACTCATTTGGATCACAGCATTGAGAAACATCAAGATTGGTTTGAAAAAATGATGGAGAAATTCGGAAACTGCTAAATGCAAGATGATAACTCCATGGGATATACCAGCAGGAGAATTTGTCTATCTCTAACAAGGAAGCATTTAACTTTTTCAAAAGTAAGGTGCAAGTGAAGTTTAGAGAGATGAAAGATTCTTGACTCAGTAAGAAGGCTTTTGAAATAAAATTTTACACTGATAGTAATGATCCAAAAATATTTTTTTATGATGCCCTGAAGGTTATTTACGGGCCAAAGACTCATGATACATCTCAACTATTCAGTACTGATTGAGCCACATTGAAAATGAATACGATCCTGGGCTGTGCACATTCATAGTGTTCTCAGCAGATTATCATCAATCAATATTGAAGCTATTGACCATACACCTCAAGTTGAGGTTAATTCCTCTCTAGCCAAACTTCCAACTGAAGAAGAGATTTTGAATGCTTTTAGGCTCATCATGTGGTAAAGTTCCTAGTGCTGACTCCATTCCAGCTGAGATTGACAAGATAGGGGATACCCTGTTCATGCAAAAGCTGACTGAAATTTGGTGGGTTGCACAGCAAGAGGAAATTATCCCCCAGGAGTTCAAGGATGCCTCCATTTTTCATATCTATGATTAAAAAAAAAAGTAATGTGCTGTCCTGTGACAATCACAGGAGCCATCTCTCTCTCTCTCTCTCTCTCTCTCTCTCATAATTATTTTTGGTAAGATTCTTGCCAAAGTCCTCCTTAATAGGCTGATCCTTCACCTGGAATATGGTCACGTACCCAAGAGTGTTTGTCTTCAGAATGGGCCGAGGAAGGGTTGATATGGTATTTGCTTCCCAACTCAAGGATAAATCCAGGAGCAGAATTCTGCACATAGAATTCCTTGATCTCACTAATGCCTTTGATCCTATCAGTCATGAAGGCTTGTAGAAAATGATGTCAACATTTGGTTTCCCAGAGAAATTCATCAATATTGTACATAAATTTCATAATGGCATTCTTCAATGTATTCAAGATAACTAACTATGATCTTATGCTTCTCCATTCACCATCAGAGTGAAGCAGAGCTGTTTGCTTGCTCTTTTCGCATGATGTTTTCAGACACCCTCAATTAGAATAAAAATGGCATCAAGGTCACTTACTTCACTATGGTAAATTAATTAATTCACAAAGGCTATAAACTAAGACTACAGTGAAAAAAGAGATTTCTGGGAGCCAGGATGGTGGAGTAAGCAGTTACTGACTATAATGTTCCCATGTTCAGCTCAAAAGAACCATAAAATAGTATCACAAAACAAATCTTGGAATGGTAGAACCATCAAAAAGAAAGGGTGAAACAATCTTTGAGCCAAAAGAAGTTGAAAAATTAGCTGGAAAGGTCTGTCTCATTTGCGTAAAAGAGGAGTACAGTTCAGGACAGGAAGCAACCCAAAAAGCCAAACAATAAGGCCCACCTCACCAAACTAATTGTAGATTCTTAGCCCCAGTGTGGTGGAGCAGGAAATACCAATACCAGGAACACCAGCCATCAGTCTAAACCTCCCCAACCCCCTTTGCCACATTCCTCAGCATAGCCACTGTACCCAGGAGACTCTAGCAGTGAGAATAGCCATATGCATTTGTATAATCCCAAGCAAACAAAAAACTTCCAGTGGCCAGACCTCATATGCTTTGGTGTAACCTTAGGCAAACAGAAGGTTGCAACTCTATTGGTGCATAAGCAAACAGGTGGCTGCCAGAAGCCAGACCTGCACGTGCTCCAGTGTATCCTTGGGGAAATGCTGAAATGTCTCACCACCCTCAGCACATGCCAGACACCAGCACTAGGATCCTAGCTCACCACCAGGTAAGCTGCCAGATCCCTATAATCTCCAGAAGCATAAGCTACCCTAGTCCCAAACCTTCAGCACAACACAAGACACCAGGGTCCCTCATGTCTCTCAACATGAAATCAGTGTGGCAGTAAACAGCAATGGCCTATAGTCATTGGCATAAGAAACTAGAGAAAGTACCTTTTCCATCCTGGGAGCAGAGATGACATTGTAAAGAAAGGAAAAAGGCCAAAACTGGTGAGAAATAATACAACAAACAACAACAATAGAATCCGATCATAGACCATAGTGACAGGAAAGATCTCAAGGTACATGCTTAGAAGAGGACAACAGTGTTAAAACACCTATGTGCAAAACCACGAAGAAAAGCAGTAAGTGGTCTCAAGTTGAGAAAGAACTCATGGAAGAGCTCAAAAAGGAGTTTAGAATGAAATGAGAGGGAGAAGAAAAATTGTGAAAAAAAAAGTAATGCAAAAGAATTATAGGGACAAATGTATCAGTAACTTGGAAAAAGGAAACAACTGCTTAAAAGTACAATTGACCAAATAGAAAAGAAAGTACAAAAGCTAACTGAATAAAACAGTTCCTTAAAAGTTAGAATTGGACAAGTAGAAGCTAATGATTCTATGAGACTTCAAGAATCAATCAAGCAATTTCAAAAGTATAAAAAAAAATAGAAGAAAATGTAAAATACCTAAACACCAACTGACCTGGAAAATAGATCTATGAGAGACAATGTCAGAATCATGAGACTACCTGAAAACCATAACCAGAAAGAGGACCTGGATGGCGTCTTTCAAGAAATTATCAAGGAAAATTTCCCTCATATCCTGGAACCAGAAATCAAAATAGTCATTGAAAGAATCTGTCAATCACCTCAGGAAAGAGATCCCAAAATAAAAACTGCAATGAATTAGAGCCAAAATTCATAACTATCAGGTCAAGGAAAAAAAAAAACATATTGCAAGTGACCAGGAAAGAAAATGAAATTCAAATATCAAGGAGTCACAATCAGGATTATACAGGACACAGAAATTGTGACATTAAAAACATTGGAGATCTGGAACATAATATTCCAGAAGGAAATAAAAGCTAGGCTTACAACAAAGAATCACTTACTTGTCAAAATTAAGCACAATACATCAGGGGAAAAAATGATCATTCAATGAACTAAGATTTCCAGCTTTCATAAGGAGAAGGCTAGAATTAAACCAAAAACTTGATCTCCAGTTTCAAGCCCCAAAAGAAGCATAAACAGGTTAAAAAAAAGGGGGGGGCGGGGGAGAAAACATAAGGGATTCAATAAAGCTAAACTGTTTCCATCCCTACACTGTAACATGATACTTGTAATTCTTAAAAATTGAATTACTAACAGTACAGCTAGAAGGAATATACATAGACAGGAAGTACAGGTATACAGTGAACTTGAGAGAATGACATAAAAATAATTAAGGGATGAAAAAGAGGAGCACATTGGTTGCAGAAGGAAGGCAGAGGTGGAATAGGGTAAGTTATTCCTCATGAAGAGGCACAAAAGACTTATTACAGTGGAGTGAAAAATCAGAGGGTGGGCAGTGAGCATCACTTGAACCTTAATCTTATTAGTATTGGCTTGAATGAGTAATAATACAGACAATCAGCTGAATATAGAGATCTACCTTATCTGACAGGGAAGCAGGAGGGAAGAAGATTAAGTAAAGGGGTGGGGGTGGGAGTCTGGTAAAAGGGAGGGCAGATCGGGAAAAGTGGTAGTGAGAATCAAAACACTGGTAATATTGGAAAGGTTGAAAGAAGAGAGGGGACAAACAGGAGAAAAAGTAAGATGGAGGGAAATACACAATTAGTCACCCTAACTATAAATGTGAACGGGATGAACTCTTCTATAAAATGGAAGCAAAAAGCAGATTGGATCAAAAACTAGAATCCTACAACATGTTGCTTAAAGTAAATATACTTCAGAGAGACACATACAGATTAGAAAGTAAAGGGCTGGAGTAGAATATATTGTGGTTTAGTTGAAGCAATAAAAAAAGGAAAAGAAAAGAAAGCAGGGGTAGCAATTTTGATCTCAAAGTAAAAGCAAAAATAGGCCTATTTAAAAGAGATAAGGAAGGAAACTACATCTTAATAAAAGGCATCATAGGCAAAAAAAAAAAAAGGAGTATCAAACCTAAACATATATGTACCAAATGGCATAGTATACAAATTCTTAACAGAGAAGTTAAGTGATTCACAGAAAGAACTGGATAGGAAAACTATGCTAGTGGGGGACCTCAACTGTGCCCCCTCACAACTCTAAATCCAACCAAAAAATGAACAAGAAAGTAACTAAGGATGTAAAAATAATATTATAAAAGTTAGATATGATAGACCTTTGGAGAAAACTGAATGGGAACAGAAGGTAATATACCATTTTTTCTTAGCCACACATGATACCTACATGAAACTTGATTTACTCAAAGACCCCAGTCTTTAGGATAATTATTCACTGTTTGACACAAAGTGCTGAGAAAACTGGAAAACAATTGGATACAAATTAGATATAGACCAACATCTCATGCCACATACAAAGAAAAGGTCAAAATGGGTGTATGATATAGAAAAAAAGGGTGATGGCATAAGCAAATTAGAAAACAAAGAATCATCTACCTGTCAGATCTATGAGGAAGGGAAGAATTCATCACCAAATAAGAGACAACATTAGAAAATGTAAAATAGTAAAATTTTATTATATTAAAATAAAAATATTTTTATACAAACAAAACCAATACAATATTGGAAGGAACTAATATTAGAAGAAAAGCAGAAGAATGGGAAACAATCTTTAAAACAAATGTTTCTGATAAAAGCTTCATTTCTCAAATATATAAAGAATTGAGACAAATTTTTAAGAATGCACATCATTCCCCAATTGATAAATGGTCAAAGTGTATGAATAGGTAGTTTTCAGAAGCAGAAATCAAAGATATCTTATAGGGTTATGAAGAAGTACTCTAAATCACTTTCGATTAGAGAAATGGACATTAAAACAACTCTGAAGCACCACCTCTCACTAATCAGATTAGCTAATATGATGAAAAAGGAAAATGAAAAATGTTGGCGAGGTTGTGGGAAAATAAGAAAATTAATAGATAGTTGTTGGAAATGGGAATTGAGCCAAACATTCGGAAGAGCAATTCAGAATTTTGCTCAAGGGGCAACCAAACTGTGCATAGCTTTTGACCTAGCAATATAACTACTATGTCTGTCTCACAAAGATATCATAAAAAAGGAAAAAAGGATATACATATGCAAAAATATTTGTAGCAGACCTTTTTCATGGAGTCAGATATTAGAAACTGAGGGAATGCCTATCAATCTGGAAATGACTGAACAAGCTGTGGAATATAAACTTAATGGAATACTATTGTGTAATAAGAAATGACGAACAGGCAGATTTCCAAAAAACCTGGAAAGGCTTGTACAAAGTGATACAAAGTGAAATGAGCAGATCCCGCACAACATTTTACATAATATCATCAATATTGTGTGTTGATTAGCTATGAATGACTCAGCTTTTCTCAGCAACACAATAATCCAAGACAAGAACAAAGGACCTATGAAGGAAAATGCTATTCACATCCAGATACAGAACTGATTGACTCTAAATGCAGATTAAAGAATACTTTTGCACTTTGTTCCTTTTTGTGTTTTTTTTCTTTTTGATCTCTTTCTTCTTACACAACTGTAACTAATATGTTTTACATGACAGTACATGTATAATCTATATTAAATTGGCTACTATTTTCAGAAAAGGGGAGGGGGGGAAAGAAATATTTTGAACTCTAAATCTTATTAAATGAATGATAAAAATTGTCTTGACATATAGTTGGAAAATAAAAATAAAATACTCTTTAAAAATAAAGTGGAAGAAGAGATGGTACGTGACATTTTATTAGGAGATGATTATGCACTCCTTGAAGCCTCTAAGGCTGAAATGCAACAAAGTATTGGTCAATTCTCTGCTGCTTTTGCTAATTTTGGCCCAACAATTAACATTAGGGATACAGGTTGTCTCTGCACCAGTCATCACCACACCATCCATACATGGATTCATTGGTTATAACAAATAGAGACAATTTTAATACTGTGGTTAAGTTCAGATTTCTTGGCAACATACACTTTCCAGGGATGTGCACATTGATGATGAGGTGGATACACAAATTGCCCATGCTAGCTCAGTGTGTGGGAGGCTCTGGAGGAAAATGTGATAGAGAAGAAGTATTAGACTGCCTACCAAACTAAAGGTCTACAGAGCTGTTGTGTTATATGCCTATTAAAACTGGACACTATACTAGCGCCATGTTAGAGAACTAAATTGCTGTTGTTTGAATCAACTTAGGGAGATCCTGAATATCCCCTAGCAAAATATGGTAAGAGACAAATGATGTCTTAATGAGTTGAACTGCCAAGCAATGAAACTCTACTGCAGAGAGCACAACTCTAATGTCTTGGCCACATCCTTTGAATGACAGGTGTAGGTTTGCCTAAAAGATTATTTTACAGAGAACGTACACAAGGCAAGCTCTCACATGGACTTGAGAAGAAACAATACAAGAAGACTCTCAACCTCTCTCCGAAGAACTTTGGAATAAATTGGGAGACACAGAGACATTGGTACAGGACTGCACAGCATGACATGCCTGCATCAAAGAAGGCACTGTTCTACATGAGCAAAATAGAATTGAAGTAACTCAAAAGAAATATGAGATGTGCAAATATAGAGACACCTCCACTCAAAATGTTCATATGGAGTGTGTGTGCAGAGCCCTCCAAGATTGTTCTGGTCTGAGTAGCTATAGTTGCACACATTGTGCCTTGACCCAAACATTGTGATGTCATTTTAGTGCTCTTTGAGAACAAAGTACAGCAACCAGTTACTTGTGATGCTTATGATTTTATTATTTGTGAATTATAGGTTTCCACTATCTATGGTCATACCACAACATTGCAAAAATATGGGTGCTAAAAACAGATTTTTGAATCTTGGAGAAACACTGAATTGTTGAAATTGCTATGGGATTTCCAAGTTCAGTTCAGCTTGCCTTCATCATCTCTTTCAATTCTCAGGAGAGTTTATTATCTGCTTTAAATACTCTCAAAGACATTTGTATTACTAGACTAAATCAAATTGTCCATCCAACTTCGTGGTATAGTTTAAATGAAAAAGATTTTTCCTTCCTCTAACTCTTCCTTTCTGTTAGCCTTTGATATATGAGAGCAATCTGCTAATCAGTGAATAAAAAAGTATTTAAAATATTTACTATCTACTAGCAGCTATACTAAGTGGTAGGCTCAAGAAAATTTTTTAGCTATCTTCTCATTATCATTATCAGCCCAGGCATAAAATGAGAGATGCAGCTCAGTCAAATGTATTCCGTAATGTAATAGGGTGTGTCCTGTTAGGAGGTCAAATAGTAAAGGAGGGATTTCTCATAGATGAAAGTTTCTTCTATATGACATTGTTTGAAAATGATAGTGTGCTGTTTGTATTAGTTCCAAAATTTCCCAGTGTTTTCTCAGTGGGGCATTAAAGAGATTGTTCTAATAATGGAAAGATAGATATGTAAAGGGAGAGAGATAGGGAGAGACAGAGACAGAGAGACAGAGAGAGACAGAGACAGACAGAGAGACAGAGAGATATACAGACAGAGACAGACAGAGAGACAGACAGAAACAGAGAGAAAAGTATGACATTACTAAATATATAACAGAAAATTTTATATTTAGTATACGTTGCATAAAACAGTCTGTGTTGCTTTAATGGATAGTCCTGGCTTGAGGTCTGGAAAATTCATGTTTGCCACTTGATTTTGAAACTTACTAGCTTTTGGACACTGAACAAATCTTTTAAACTTTATATGTTTCAGACAACTTCATAAGTTGTATTGCCTAGGGCATGGTTGAGGGAGTTCCCACATTGGGATTTCCCCTTGGAATCAAAATAGCATTTTATTAGAATATAAACATAAAAAAAACCAGGTACTGAATTGATGAATAATGAACAGATATAGGAAAAAGCACTTACTTTGTATAAAGCACTTTTCTAAGTGCTGGAGACAAATAGAAAATGAAAATGGCCCTTGTTCTTAAGCTTACATTTGAATAAGGTAGAAAACACATAAAAAGGGTTTCAACTACAAGTCATATGGAAAGGCCTGCTATCTTTAGGGTACAGCAGCAAAGTGTGTGGTAATACCTCTTTAATATTGCTCCCTTTGATAAAATCATAACACATTCAGATGTTTGACCACTTGTCAGTGCCAAAGGCTTTGACAGAGAGAGCTTTATTTTCTGAGTTGCATCAAATTTATTCTTCATTCATTTATCTAGCTAATTTTATTTGTTTATTTGTTTATTATGATTTATATCAAAATTGGAACACATAATTTTTTCTGAATATACTTCTGACTTAATAATTCTATTCAATATACTGGCATCATTCATGCTGGGGGACAATTGAAGAGTGTAGGAGAGGGAGACTGGTTTTGTCTCTAAGGATGTAACTATTAAAGAACATTTTTTGTTAGCACATTTTCCCCATTGAACATATTTAGCAAAGCCATTACTTTATTTTCCCCAATATAATTGATTATTAGCATTATCCTACATGGAATATTGAAATTATTGGAATATGGAAAATTATTGGAAAATATGGAATTAGCTATTAAAATGAACAAATACAACCAAAACCCAAAAATTATTTTTTAAAATATGTGTTGCAAATAATCACCCCATAAAAAAGGAAGAAAAATACAGTATTTCCCATATATCCTAAGAAAACTTGTGTCTGCCAAATAAATATGATATGTAGAAATGGTGATACAGTATGATAAATCAATATTTCATAGTATTAGCACATCTCTGAGATCGACCAAATTATTTGTCAAATACAAGTTTTCTTTTCTTATTAGATAATCTCAGAATTGAAGTATACCTCTGATGCTTTCTAGTTCAACTCATGCTTGACTAAAAGTACCTACTATAAAATATCTGACAAGAGGTAGGACAACATCTTCAGCTTATATATTTCCAATGAGGAAGATTCAACTACTTCTTGATCCAGTTTATTCCAATATAGAAGCTGTAATTGTTATGAAGTTTGGTCTGTTTGTTTTCTGCTAACATCAAGTCTGAATTTACCCCTTTTGTACCATATCTCTTTTCACAGAAATAAGTCTAATTACTCTTTCACATGACAGTATTTCAAGCACTTGAAAACATCTATCACCTCCACCCTTCATTTTTTCGTCTCTAGACTAAATATCCCCAGCTCATTCCTTCATTCATCACACGGCATGAAGTAGAAAGAAAACTTTGCAATTATATTTGCCTTACTCTAGGCATTCTCCAGCTTATGGAGATCAGTCCTAAAATGTGGCATCCAGAACTGAACCAAATAATACATTTATGATATGATCAGGGCCGAGTACAGAAAGGCCATCACCTCTATTCCTGTAATCAATGCTTCCCCTTATATGCCTCATACTACTTTATGACTTAAGATCACATTAATGGATTTTTGCTTTTTAAATTTAAATTTAAATTTCCAATAATGCATAGTGAGCTTTCAGTCAGTGCACTGCCCCCATCCACTGAGTCTTTAATCATTTAGATGATGTAGTGTTGCACAATGAAAAAGACAGCTGGGTGGTGCAATGGATAGTGTGCTGAGCCAGGAGTTAGGAAGACTCATCTTCCTGAATTCAAATCTGGCCTCCATTTACTAGTTGTGTAAATCTAGGCAAGTCAATTTACCCTGTTTGCCTCAATTTCCTCGCCTATAAAATTATCTGGAGAAGGAAATGGCAAACCCTGCCAAAAAAACCCCGAATTAGGTCACAAAGAGTTGGAAATGACTGAAAACTTACTGAGCAAAGTATAATGAATAAAAAGCTGGCTTTGGAATTAACAAACAAAATCTGGGTCCAATCTTCCCTATGTTATATTCTAGATACATAACACCAGGCATATTATAATGTTTCAAGGCCCCATGCTATAATCTATGATTATACATTACAGAAGAGTTACCTTCAACAAAGCAAAGATATGTCCTGCACAAACAACAACAAAGACTCTATTGTATTATGGTTTTGTGGAAGTATAATCTGGAATGAAAATTTTAAGTGCATTTGTCAATAATCCAAAATGTTCTGTCCCCATTCTCATGAAATTAATGTTCAATATCCACTAATAGATTTAATATCATGACATTACAGAGGCTTCTGTTTCAAGTGCTTTCTGTTTAAAGGCCACAGAAAGAAAAACAAAACAAATGAATTGCACTCCTTTATCTGTTCCTGCAAGATTGTAAGCTTCTTGAGGGCAGTGATTTTTTTTAACCTCTTTTTGGACCTTTAGCACTTAGCACTAAGCCTAACACATAGTAGAGGCTTAATAAATGCTTATTGATTGAGTGATTGATTTTTCCTTGATGGTACCAAGTTTTCTCCTTTTGTGAACAACTTTGAACTCTGAGTTCTAAGTATGTCCTCCTACTTGTGCCAGTTATTTCCCATGATGATAAGAACACAGAAGTGTATGACTAGATTTATAATCTCTTTTAAGTCCAATACTTCATATAATAATTACCAAAGGATTGGCACATGATAAAATGAAGGTTATCTTTTAAAGATGCCATCTTATAAGATGTTTTATAGAAATTTCATTTGGAACAGTACCTCTTCATCACAAAGTTGTGCTAGCCCTAAGAGATTTGGACATATTTCGAAATTATCTGCAAAAAAAAAAAATACTATATAAATACCTGAAAAAGACAGGAGAAAAGAAACTCAGAAGGTAAATTGAAGATTTGTTCTAAATTTTGATAGCATTTATTATAAGGATTAGTTTTTGAAGATATCAGTTTTTCATTTAGTACAGAAGTATCTTCACTATTTTAAACCACAGAAGATATTTGTTGAATAACTACTATCATCCATCTATCTGTATATCTATCTATCTATCTATCTATCTATCTATCTATCTATCTATCTATCTATCTGTCTATCTGTCTATTCATCTGTCTATCCATCCATCCGTCTATCCATCCATCCATCCAATTATCTATCTATCTATCTATCTGTCCCCCCCCCCCATTCCACTATATACTTGTTTATTTGTTGGGGAAAGACATGTCTTCCACCCCTGTCCTCCATAATCATATATAGCATTTAGCACACAGGATGTGGCCCTTAATTTATGGACTTTCAAATGAGCTATACATTTTCTCTCAAAAATGAAAAAAAAAATTAATTGCAGGTGCTTAGAGCCAGCAATGGGGAAGATGAAAGATATGTAAGTACACAGACATCTATATATACACATGAATATGTATGTATGTTTGCTCATATACATACATATACCTGTGTTTATATGTGTTCATATGCATTTATTGTTTCATTTTTTAATTAATAGCTGCCTAAATCTCTGTTTGAAATGGAGGACTTTTTTGAGTAAGTGAATATAAGAAAACCTGTGACTAGTTCATATTAACTTAGTCTGACACAATCAACATTGACTTTGTGAAACTGTGGTATGAAACCATCATGAATACATATAAGGACATTTTGACATTTAGGCTACCACAATTATGTATGAAAAGTGATGAGTAACTCCTTTCTGTACAAACTATGACATACATCTCTATAACACTGTCTCAAGCTCAAGAAAAGTCTCTCAGGGATGTGGGTTTTTATAAACCCATTAAAATGATATCCTATAAGATGTAGCAACCATTTAAAAACATCTTTTTAATGTTCCTGGAGACTAGCATGATTTTTTAAATCTAAATTCTAACCTTGAAAAAAAGATTACCTAATTTCTTATGCACAGTCCTTTTCCTTCCTTATATATTTTTTTCTTTTTCTTTTAACTTTTATATTTTTGATATCGTCCTTATTTCCTTCAAATAACAGCAATGCATTTTTTTTTCCATTTGTTCAAATAGCCTCTGTATAGTAAAGATACATTATCATCCACTCTGTCAAGAGATAAAATGATTGTCTCTATGTATGCTGGCAGAAGTTGTCAGCTTTTCCACCATGTTCCCTTCAGAATAAATGCCTCTGATTTCCATAGATGAATATTACTAATCACATGCCATGTTTCAGAGATGAGGAAGATGACCTACAGTGCCTGTAAATGCATTTAGAAAATGTTATTTTTGATTCATTGTTCTACTTTTAAATATAGACAGTTTATTTAATGGTCTGTTCTATACTGAGAGGGAGGAAAAGCTTTCAGCGCCGTAGTCCTGTGGAGGTACACATCGTCCTAGGCTATTCTAAAGAAAATGGCAACTTTGAAAAAAATCTGCTATTTATTCTAAATCAATCACATTCACCTTTTCTTATGAGCAGAAATGTGTAATGGACAACAATGAGTGTGTTGATTGCACATATTCCTGTAGAGTTAGCTCACATCTAAATCAGTCAGAGAGAAAACCCTAATAGGAAATGGATGACTGCTCCAGGATTTAAACTCTAGAAGTGCATCAACTGCTTATAGGTCCTCAATTACTGTCTTTTCTTCAGTAAATGACTCAGTACAAAGACTGTCATCAACTGGAACAGCCACATAAATGGTAGCAGACAAAAGATTGATATGTATCCCTTACAATGCCTCCTTAACTTTTACTGCACTCATAAACTGTTTCAGATCCCTATGTTCCTTTTAGGTAGGCTATTATAATGATATATAATTCATTACCCAGCAGCAGAGACAGGGGTAGTGTGTTTATCCTTTCCCTCTATGGTGATCTTGCCAAGTCCATCTCATTTCAGCATCTCAAGAACACTGTTTTTCTTTTTATGTGTGGTTGCCTGCATCTACCAGAAAGTACAGATGAACTCAGGTTTGCATTTGGGAAAAGAAAAAAAAATATGCTTATAATTTTTAACTTCTTGCTTTAATCACAGTTTGTATGACTTCTAGTTTGTGTTTATAAAGAGGAAATGGTTGGAAATTACTTACTTATCAGCTGAGAGGATCACAGCCAGGAAACAACAAAAAAAAGGAAGCAATCTCAATGTGAGTTATGAAAGGACCAGGATCACTATTATCTACCCAAAGGTTCTCTCACAACTTTTATTCACAGAGGAAACCATCTAACTCTCAGCCTACCCTTTTCCCTCCTCCCTTCCCTGACTGGAAACTTTCTGACCTAGCTATGATGTAGGTGGAGCAAAGGGCAGCATTGTGTTAATAGGTGACAGGATTCAAATCCAGAAAGTATCTTACTTTACCTTCAACTCTCTCCTTTCAGGGATGATGAAACCAAGATCTAGAGTGAAAGTGACTTTTTTAAGGCAGTGAAGGTCCTTGACTGAAAGACATGTTTTCAATTTTCTTTCAATCTATAGTTCACAAGATAGCTCTACAGACAAACATTAAGCAGTTAATTACCATTTTTAAAAATTGAATCATGGGCAACTGAGGACACACTCAAGATTGAACTGAGGTGATTTATTCTATTTCTCAGTGATCTTTAAACTATATCACATACATCATTCATAGTCATTTCTTTTTTTTTCCCTCCAAAATCAGTTTCTTCATAAGTGACATGGTGAAGAAATTATCAGTATTCCACTACAGGGTACCTGAACTCTGAGAATTGGATTGTACAAACTTCAAATTTTTGTTGCTGTCTTTCATTCATTTCAGTTTCAACTCTTTGTGACCTCATTTTGAGCTTTCTTGGCAGAAAATATTGTAGTGTTTTGTCATTTCCTTACACAGCTCATTTTACAGATGAGAAAACTGACGCAAATAGGGTTAAGTGACATTCCCAGTTTCATGTAGCTATTAAGCGTCTGAGAACAAATTTGAATTTAGCTCTTCCTGATTCTAGGCTTGGTAATTTGCCCACTGCGCCATCTAGCTGCCACCCTCACCCACACCATTTAGTTTGGGATCTGGAAGACAATAGTGATGTAGTTAAGCTTCCACATCTTCCAGGCTCAGGAGAAACTTGAAGGCAGAGAACCTTGTTGTTGTAGTAGGGACACTGTTTCACTTCCATGCCTCTTCTATTACATATGTGATACGTAATGGACTTGGAAATTTGGACTTGGAAAGGTAGGAATATATGGAGTTTGCCTCTAGGTCAGTGTCAGAATCAGGAGCTATGTGCCAAGCAGCTCTAGCTAATGAAATCACACCTCAATGGGATCTGAGAGACAAATTGCAAATAAATTAGGTTGAGGAAAGAACATCAGAATTCTACAAATGCACTGTTTATTAGAGTCTAAAATAGAATTAAATTTAAGGAGACCTTCCCAAGGGCTCTGTGAATAGAAAAAAAGAACTTCTAGTAAATGAGAACTGACAACTCCTTTGCCACATGTGTTCTCTACATGCATGTCTCATAATCATTTTAAGTTTGTGCCTATTCTCTCCTCAAACCACATAGGTACATGGGGGACACTGTATCCCAGTTTCTTGGGAAATTTGTCTTCGTGCCATCTCTTCTTACTCTGCTAACTCACCCCATGCTTTTCCTAAAAGCTAATTGAGGCTACTGACTGATAAACATCAGAGAACACACCAGTTGGGCCTTGTGAGCAAGAGTACTAGAAAAATCTCTCAGGTTTACCTACAGAGAAGTAGTCAGATATCCTCTGGGGACCTGACCCATCAATAAAAATTGAATGTTAGGAACCTCATTCTCTCTTTTGGGCAAAGGATGCTGCCCACTTCACAAAGATGACAGCACCTTGGAAACTGAAAGATGAATTAAATTTAATCAGCTGGAGAGAGCAGGGAAAGGCATTTTAGTTAAAGGAAATTGCTTTTGCATTGAGCCAAGTAATCATGAGATACGTTTTGTTTAAAGTGAGTCTGCTTTTTTGAAAGTATTAGCGATATGGGAAGTTTCTATAGTGGATTTGATTTTTATTGATAAGAAGGAGAGATTTTAGAAACCTTGGGAGAAAGAGATCATATTATCAGAAACAGATAAAAAAGATCAAAATGCAGGGGAGCATGCCTGATCCATATTCTGGACTTCACAGAACAGCTTTGAAAGACTTCAGGGGAAAGTCCTAAAGAATCATTTTGGTTAAGACTCCAAAGAGAGAAAAGAACAATTCTTTCAAGAAGGATATGACTCCCAAGGGAGTGGGGCGGGTAGGGATATGAGGGTCTGTTGAAGGCAATGTAGCCGGATAGGTAGTGTGCTGATGCACACTTTCAAAGGTAAGAAATGAATGAATGAATAAAAATATTTTTTACTTGTTTCAAATGTTCTGGGAACATTAAGTGGGGAGTATATTAAATGAAGGAAAGTAAGATTTTCTCTAAAAATAAAAGATAGGATTTAAATGGGGAATAATATACAAGAGGCAGGAAAAAAGAAAAAAAATAGAAACAAAATCATGAAATGATGATAAATATTTTAAAATCATATTAAAATAATAATTTAATTAAAGTTAAAGTTCAGAACTAATTGTAGTATTTAAACTACGGATAAGAAAATTTGCTTTTTTTTTTTTTTCAAATTTTCTTGGAGATCTATAGAAACATTGTGACTAATTGCTGAACTTCCATTTTTCTATTAAGAAGAATGATTTTGAAAGAAGCCTAGGTGGTTAAGTGTTGTAGCAACTAAAAGAGAGCTTTGCAGTCAGGAAGACCTGATATCAAATTCTTTTTTTTTTTTTTTAATTTTTTGCTTTTTGGAGGGGCAATTGGGGTTAAATGACTTGCCCAAGGTCATATGACAATTAAGTGTTAAGTGTCTGAGGATGGATTTGAACTTGGGTCCTCCTGACTCTAGGGTCAATGCTCTATTCACTGTGTGACCTAGCCCTGCCCTATATAAGACTCTGCCTAGAGACATTTAGTAGTGGTTATTGTGACTATGGGCAAATCCATTTACTTTCTGTGCTTTTGTTTTCTCATCTTTTTGATAGAGATAATAACAGTACTTACTTCTACTATTGTTGTATCAAATGTAACATATATAAAGTGCTTTGTAAAACTGAAAGCTCTATAAAGAGTATTCCCAAAATATATAGGGCAATTTTAATAATAGTGAATTTATAATACTGAAGTTTCAATTAATCTCTCCAATTAAGTATCAAAAATTACATAAGACTTTGGTACACCATTTATAAATGTTATTATTATTATACTATTTTATAAATAATACAAAATATATCACCAAATTATTATATATTGTCATAATGTATTCCCATTGTACCACTGAGAATGCTGGTTCTGTGAGAGATAAAATGATTTGGCCTGCGTCACATTGTAAAGGTGTATAGACAAATTCAATGAATGAAAGAAATGGAGTTTGTTAAACACATAGAAAAAGCCAGGCACTGTGGTAAACACTGGGAATCAAATTGGAATTAAAATGAAGTTCATCAACCTTATGGAGTTTGCTTAAAATCTCATAGCTCAGAAGTATGAGAAAGGGTATTAGAAACCAGGTTTTCTTTCTCCTGATGTAATTTGCTTTCCCTTGTATCAATCTGGTTACTGGAAAGGACATTAGCAGCTAATGTGAACCTATACTTTAACAGAAGAAAAAAATTGAGAATGAAGCCATTTGAACAAAATTAACATACTACTGGCAGAATTTGATCCTAGGTTGCATCAATAAGTGTGTTTTCAAATGCAGATGGGAAGAATTTCATATTATTCCAGAATTTTGGAGTTGAAAAGGACATTATTTCTTATCTCTTCCAACTCTTTCTATATCTGGCAAGAACTCATCCAGCCTCTGCCTGAAGGCCTTTGATCAAGGAGATCCTCCTGCCTCACAAGGTAGAACATTCTACTTCTGGACAACTCCAATTTTTAAGATTTTTTTTTTTTTTTGCTTGCTTGTTATTTTGATTTATTTTATTTTGTTTTTCCCATTGACAGTGCATTACCTCTGAGATTTACTCTAATTTATTGTATGTGTGTGTGTGTATAAACAGGGTGTATGTGTATGTGTACACATTTTTTTTCTTACAAAGCCCTTCGTTAGCATGTCAGTGTTTTTGTCTTTGTTTGTTTTTGTTTTGCAGGAAAGGCACTCTTTCATGCATTTTTCCCCTAACTCCAGTGCTCGACTCAGAGTCCAGCATATTGTAGGTCAGTAATAAATTTTTGTTGGTTAGACTGGCCATTTCAAACATTTCTTCCAGGGGTTTTTATTATAAATTAATGCTACAAAGTGCTCATAATTGCTCATGAGTAGAAAGGGAAGGAATGGAATTTTAAAAACAGAATTGAGTTGGGGTGGGATATGAAGTGGGTTTCATTTAGAGTATACCTACATTTCGTCCAATTATAGAATTAATGGAGTGAATAGAAGGAAAGTGATAGAGTTGCTACTGAAATATAAATACTGGCTCAGTTTTTAGATTAAGTAAAAAAAAAAATTGATAAAAGCAGTAGGCCAATGTACTATAATTAAGAACATTTATGTACAGACTTTAAGATGCTGTATAAATTCTAGTTATTATTAGTTTTGTTTCTTTGATTTCTAAATTTGACTTTTAAATACTATTGACTAAATTTGATTTCAAAATGCTGTTGGTGAAATTATTTCTAGAAGTATCAGTCTGGCAAGCTGAGAATTTACCAGTTATACTACTTTCTAGCTTTTACCAGTAGTTGCCTGGAT
>CM053589.1:187314859-187331532 GCA_028646515.1 Pseudochirops corinnae | reverse complement strand
TAGTGAAAACTGTGTGGCCATTTTCTGTGATAAGATGTAATGTTGTGAATATTATAATGTTTTGAATGTTTGTCTTGATTTCTAATGGAATAAACAGAGTGTTCACTATATTTTGTAATCTGAACTCTAAAAGCTGTTCACAGTAGCACTCCTTTGGGAATCTGCTGGTGCATGGCATTACAACAAGACAGAGACAGAAACAAAAACAGAGACAGAGATAGACAGTGATTCAGTGAGAGAGAGCATGACGTGTTCCTTAGGTCCCTGAAATAAGCATCTTAGAACAAAGAAATTTATAAAATTTTCATGTTGTAATTCCTTCTTCAAAGAGTGATAGAATTTCCAGAAAAAATTTTTACCCTCACCCCACCCCCCAAAATATCATATCCCTTCCATAGTAACAGGCACTGATATATATTCTTTTTACTTCTTTTATTTGTCTTCACTTTATACTAAGCATTTTTGATGAAAAAGGAAAACAAGGTTTATCAAGTAGGTGCCTATTATGTACTTAGCCTGTATTGAGAAAAGTGATAATGGATAAAGCTGCATGAAAGCTATAAATTTTCCATTGTTTTTCACTTCTGTCCAACTCTTCATCATCTTATTTTGAAGTTTCTTGGCAAAGATACTGGATTAGTTAGGCATTTCCTTTTCCAACTCATTTTACAGATGAGGAAACTGAGTCAACCATGGTTTTGTAACGTGCTCAGGATCACACAGCTAGTAAGTGTCTAAGGTCCGATTGCTTGGCATTCTGTCCATCAGAACACCTAGTCAGAAATGCACCCATTTTAAACTAGGAGAGACATTTTTTCCCCAATGATAATGCTTTTACCAACTGGAAGAGCTAAATATTTTCTGATTGCATTAACAATTCTTGGCCTCAGTTGAATTCGATAAAATGTCACAGACAAGCATGATATGGACTTAAGGACTAGGATATTGTCCCTTGTCTAAAAGGAATCTAATTGATGTAACATGGTGAGTTGATGAAATCTCCAAGGAAAAGAGGAGTAGGGAGGAGCAATTAGTAACTAAAGAAAAGACCATACCCTAAACTAACATTCAAGGGGAAGATAGTCATAGACTAGAAAAAGATTTAGCCTCTTTCCACTTTCAGAATTGAAGTAGGAAAAGAAAGGATTTGATATTAACTGATAAACTGTACTTGACCACACTCATCACCTTGACACATACAAATCTTGAACAGCAACTTGTGAAAATACTTTAAAAATGTCATGTGCTTTAGTGCTTCAAACTATTCATTAATCCAATGTTACTGGTGGTAGTCCGTTCATCCTAATCATATCCTACCACCCTCCACACCTCAGAAAATAGACTTTGACAATCTCATAAGGTCACATGCATTTTCTTTTTTCACTGAGTCTTTGGAGAGAGTAGAGATGAGTTGGAAACACAATCCAAGAAATTATGACTATGGTTGGCAGGCTAGAGGCTTTGAAAGTTGGTATGAGCAACCATACCTGGGATCAGACCCTAACACTGTGTATCTTAAGGATACCTGCAAAAATAATGGAAGAGAAGTGACTCAAGGAGGTATTGACATCTACCAGGGACCAGATCATAATCTAAACACAAGTGGTACACATTCTAGATGATAGACAAACCAAAGAGCATCATTAGAAGCAGCTACCAAAGAGATTGAGCAAACAAAGACGCAAAATAAGGACAGACTTATGTGTGCACAAATAACCAATTTATTGCCAAAGTTATGAATGAATGGATAGACAACTGGAAAGAAAATGCCTGGAAAACAAGTTAAAATAAAGATGTCCACAGAGACAAATTCACTGAGCTGGATAATATGACAGGGCATGAATGTTGAGTGAAAGTATGTACCTGCCCGTTTGAAAGTTGAAGGCAATGATGAAGCTCAAAGATAAGCCAGAGTAGGAACTTGAAAGTGAGTAAATTCAATCAATCCTTGCAGATGGTGAAATTTAATCTCCCAATCATTTTCTCTTTACCCTCCCCCCTCCTTTTGTTAGAGCTCCCTTCCATGGCTGTCTTTGGTCATTTTTTTCATATGCTTTCTTATTTTTCTATGTGCTATTTTATTTTTCTTCAATAATACAAATACAATACTCTATATTATAATATAAACATCTGATAAATGACTTTAGAAATTGTTCACATGCCCTAGTAATAAGAGAAAGACAGGTATTGGGGTGGTTAGGTAACACAGTGAATAGAGTACTGGTCCTGGAGTCAGGAGGACCTGAGTTCAAGTCTGGCCTCAGACACTTAACACTTACTAGCTGTGTGACCTTCAGCATGTCACTTTAAGCCAATTGCCCTGCCTTCCCCACTACAAAAAAAAAAAAAAGACAAATATCCTCATCTCTGTCATATCCAACTGAACTCTGACTTGCTCAACTCTTGCTGCAGACCACCTAGAAACCAATCAAGACTACTTGACTGCTAACATGACTTGGGGTAATGGGAGTCATCAATTTTTCCTTCAGATAAAATAGACTCTAAAATGAACCTTACCATCTGCCCTAATACTTCTTTCTTGGCTTGACCTCTTTGCCCTGCTTGTACCCCCTACAGTAAGCCACTATCATCTGATATTCTGACAACCTAAAGATACCTGCCTGGGCCATGGAATCTGCCCCTCTGGTGCCTTCTTATGACTTTTAGGACTTAGAACTTTTAAAAGACTTTTCATTTATCTAGCAATTGAAGTCTCTAATATATTGTCTTCCTCTCCCCCTTGACCATGCACTCTCTTTCTGTAGTCATCATCTATCCCCAGTGCTAAGCATAGAATTTGGAACTTGGTAGGGATAGGAATTCAATAAATGATTCTTCATTAACAAAATAACAAGAAGATTTCATGATAGATCACAACTAAATCAAACTATGACTCTATGGTTAAGACTCTGGTGATGAGGGTCTATGACCTTATCTAAGGTATCTTCCAGACAACAGGGATATAGTTCATTGGCCTACAATAGCAGCCTTCCCAGGTAGTCACAGACTTCCAGAGCATAAAACCTACCAACAGCCTTCAAGACTCCATCATGAGGAAACCTATAATGAAGAATGGAGCAAAAATGACTGATATTTATATTCTTTAGCTAAATTCAGTCCTTGTTATATCAATTTCTATTAGCAAAACTATACACTAACCTGTGATTAAACCACACCAAAGAAATACTCAATGCTATGAGTATTTAATATATAGATACATTCATTTATGTGTGTGTAAATATATGTATGTGTCTATGTATATGTATGTACCCCACCTTGCATCTGCTTCTCTGGTTTCAACTCCACAGAACAAGATACCTCCATTCCAGGTATCCCCCACTGTCCCCTCTTTTTCTGTCTCTTTTTTTTTTTTTGGTGTCATATCCCTTCATTAGATCATAAGCTCCTTGAAGGTATGGACTTCTTTTAATTATATCCCTAGTGCATAGCACAGTACCTGGCACATAATAAGTGCTTAATAAATGTTTATATGAATTTGAATGTATGTACATACATTCATATGTATATATGTGTGTATACATGCATGCATGCATGCATGTATGTGTCCATGGAATAAGATACTGATATGAACTAAACTTGGGAGTCACGGAGATGGTCCTTGTTTCAAATCCTATTGTAATATGAACTAACTTTGTGACCATTGGCAGTTCACAATCACTCCACTGCAGGGAACGCTGGAATGCTATAAGTTGAACAACATTTCTAAAAGTTTCCATTATATTGAAATAATATTGAAGTAATATGGAGAAAAGTCTCTCACCTGGCTTAGAAAAGGGAAGGAAAGGGGAGGGAAGGGGAAGGGAAGAGCAGGGAAGGACAGGGAGGGGAGGGGATGGAAAAGAAGGGGATGGAAGGGGTGGGGATGGAAAGGGACTAAAGGAGAGCGGAGGGATGGGGAGGGATGGGGAAGGGAGGGTAAGGAAAGGGAGAGGGTGGAGGGGAGCCTATACTCACTTTTATTCTAAGCCAGGAAAGAGAAGAGAATACTGTTTCCATATAATATTGCTTTTGAACTCAGGAGAAAGTTGTAAAATCAAAAGTTCTCAGCAAGAGAGGGGATTTAAATATCAGCTAATTCCTGCTGCTTATTTGACAAGATTTAAAGGAGCATTATTCATATAAATCATTTTCAACATATCCTTAGTAGACTTATTCCTTAAATGGGAGCATGAATTTGTTTTATTAAGATGCATGTGGATTTTCTTTTAATTTTCTAATAAAAATGCATTACTTGGGATTTTCAGCTTTGCAAACTATGTTTGTAAAATTGTTTTATGGAGGCCAGATTTCTACAGTTAGGCTAAGTATAGAGCTTCTTTTCCTATAAGCTACTCACTGCATAGAAAGGAAGAGATTTTCTACATATAGAAACTCAACAGAAAAACCAAATGCAGAAATGTGTCTGCAACTAATATCTTCCTTTCAGTCAATTATACTGATCACCTCTGAATTTTAGTTAAGGGGGAGACAGGGAAGGCACTTCTATGCAAATGGCATATAGACAATTTATTCTTTGTGACAGCACCATTTGGGTTTCTCAATTAATTGGTGCTTATTTATTTTGCAAAGATGGAGTCCAAACATGCATATAATAGTCACATGTCAAATTACAATGGTTATGGTTATATCTGTACTATCTGACCTTCCCAGTTGCTGGGAAGTGAGGGAGATGAGGAGAGTTGCCAAAAGTTAGTACTCTGAATGCTAATAGGAAAAATGACAACTAAGTGGTATAGTAGAAACAGTGCTGATCCTGGAGTCAAGAAGACTTGGGTTCCAATCTGGCCTAGGATTCTTACTAGCTGTGTGACTTTGGGCAAGTTCTTTAACATTTATATGTCTAAGTTTCCCTAACTTTAAAGTTAGAAAAATGGCACTTATATCCCAGGGTTGGCATAAGAATAAAATGAGATAATATTTGTAAAGTACTTAGCACAATGCCTGGTATATAGTAGGTTCTATACAAATGGTGGCTATCATTATTGTGGTTGTTATTGTCACTTATGATGGAAGCATGTTTCCAGGAAAACATATCCCTACATGATATAGTGGCTGGCCTAGTCCAAGCCAATCCAATGACTATCCAGAGCCTATATATATCTGAACAAAAAACACTAAATGCCTCAATAAAAAAAAATGAAGAATAGTATTTGTCCCCAAGGAGTTGTAAAGCCAAGTACAAGAAGTTTTCCAGAGGACTGCTGCTATGAACATCTTTCAAGGTTCTGATCACACAACATAGTAAATTTTCTCTTTATGCAGTAACAAATTAAGACAAAACATTCGCAGAAATCAACGTACATTATTCAAAATGTTATAACTTAACAGCTTATCACTAAAATGGCCACATAGTTTTCACCAAAGTGGTTACATAGTTTTAAGCAGAAGATAACATTCATTTAGTAACACAATAATTTAGTAAGTCTTTAATTCAATCATCCTTAAGGAGGCAAGCCTACTGGGTCACATTGTCTTAATCTCTTCAATCAAAACCTCTTCTTCTTCTTCTTCTTAACTAGAGAAGTCCTAACTCAATCATCTAAATATAAAGGTCAGAGTTCTCCACCCCTAGTAAATCATTATCTTCTCAGTTTGCATTAAATAGCCAATTTATCTTAACTCAAGGCTGGCTCCCCACTTCCATGATTCCCGTTCCATGGTCCCAGATCCCAACAGCTCCTTGTTGTTCAGCTCCTTGTCCAGTTCCTGTTCCATACTGGAGCTCACATTGTCTAGTCTTCCTCAAGTCCTTCACAGTTTCTGTTCCTTGTCAGACAAACCTCAAGAAAGCCACAATAATAGTCGTACACATTGCCAGCACCATCATCAATTAACTATCTGCCACAAGTTTTCTCCTTTTCCACAAGAACTCCCTTCTCAGTTCTTCTCTCTCCAGGCTGGACTTCTTCTAACATGTGGTCATTAGCTCCTCCTCTTCAGGAGGTTACAAGTTCTAGAGTTCACAAGTTGTGGGATTCACAAGTTCTGATCTTAATACTAGATACAATCATGGACTGAAACAAGGTGTTAGCTACTTCTGTGTTAATTAAATAGCAGAAACAAGGTCTTAATTCAATAGCTGAAAAAGGGTGTTAACTACTTCTTTGCTTGCCATTACAGGCATTTGTATTCTACTCACAGTGGTGGGAGTGGGAAGATATCATGTAAATAGCTGGATATATGCAAGTGTATTTAAAGAGGAGGGAGCAAATATTAAGAAATTAAGGAATAAAAAATGTTTAAGGGGAATTATCTCAATAATTATGCATTAAAAGAAGTTACAGCTTTGAAAAGGCAGTGATGAAAAAAAGTGTATTAAAAACTTCAAGGACAATCTATGCAAATCATGGAGGCGAGTGATGGAAAGTCAACTTCAGGGGGAAGGAAGCCATTTGGCTACATCATGCATGAATGGCAACATACATGTATTGAAAAGGAACAATGTTCTGACAGTCTTTGTGATAAGACACATCATGGAAGTCTTTAAACGACGATTTGAAGAGATTCTCCTGAACATCAGTTTACCTATTTCTTGTAAGGGTAGGATTGTTGTTATTGTGAGAAAGTGATATTCCCTTGCACATTTGCTTTCCTTAATAACTCTGCAGGAATCTTAGCTGAAGCCAGAGAAAACAGAAAGGTAACAAACGGGAGTTAGTGCCTCCCTTCTCCTTTCCACCCTCCTCCTTTTTTCCTCTTTCTCCCCCATCCTAAGTTTGGACCAAAGAGAAAACTGCAAATATAGCATTATTTATTGTACCAGGCTGCTTCTTTGAAACTAATTTTTGTTAAAGAATTAGAATTTTCAAGACTTTCAAATAAAATATGTGACAAGTATAATTCTTTTCTAACATAATGAATCATATAGACCAGGTGGTTATATGTTGTTTTTTATTTTGTTTTTTCTCCATTCCCTAAGTTACAGATTGATTTTCCAGTTAGGCATGATGAGTATTAAATTTAAGATTTGGCCCTCAAAAGGTTACTCTTTCTGGCGATGAAGCTACCAAGTTATGGGAGAGAACTTAGTGGTTTAAAACTGAAAATCTATCAGGAAAATTTGCCAGATCTAAAGATTGCTAATTGTATGCTTGAAGAGACAAGGATTCTTTGAAGAGCAATAAAGTCAGAATAAAAAAAAAACTTCATCACCTAATAATATATTTAAAGACAATATAAAAAATACTTCTATTTTAATGACTAGGAAGTAAACAAATGGGAACAATCACATCTATCTGGCTTGACAAGATTCAAATTTAAAAATCTAGATGACATAAAATATGTGTTTTAGCATAAAAATAATGTGGAATTCAAATTCCTCAAATAAGGTACAGAGTTGATGTAATTTCTGCTTTTCTATGTGGTACCTTCTGAGAGGTCAGATAGTTCTCCACATGATGCCAGGGCACTAGTGGCACACCTCTTCATTTATATTACATGTTATTCTACTGGAAAAAATCCTAGAAAGAAATAGAAAGGCTTGCTTATCTTGGTTACATGTTAGATCAAAATTATGCAAAAGAAAATGTTGAAATAAGGGAACAGTGACTTGTCAAAGTAATACCATGGCAACATACTTACAAGTATTCCTTGGATGAGTAGCAAATTTGACTAACCACTCCAAGAAGAAGTCAGGTGAATAGGAGGGGAGTAAGAGGAGAACTCAACATTGCCAATTGGTGGCCAGTTGAGGGTAATGTTACTGCATTGTCTTCTCAGACAGATTTCACTGGATTGTAACATCTCTCCTATACTTCCCCTTCTCTCCTCTGATATTGCTACCATACTGGTACAGACTGCACACATATTTATGTATACACTCTGTGTGTGTGTGTGTGTGTGTGTGTGTGTGTGTGTGTGTGTGTACACACACTGGGTATGCATATGTATAGATGAATATATACATGTGTGTATTATATATATGTATTTTATATGTTATATGTAGTATATGGATTTTGTATACTATATTGTATGTGTATATATGTATATATACACATATATATGTGTGCGTACAAAAAAATTAACACTGTATGTTTATTCTTGCCTGTAAATAGCTGTTTGCATGGGTTTTCCCCCATTATTCTGTGAGCTCCTGGAGAATGAGACCAATTTTCACAATTCTTGGTATTCTTATCACTTACCAAAGTGCCTGAATTGTAGTAAGCATTTAAATGCTTATTGACTGACTTCTTGTTGTAGGCTTTTAATGGCCACTTATTCCATCTACAGAAAGAAAAAGACAAATTCCTCCAAATGACATTTGAATCTCTTCCCAGTATGGTGCCAAACTCTTTTTCTAGGTGGATGTCAGATTACCTTCACCCACACATTCTATTCCAGTTAACCAGTTTGTGGTCAAAAACCCCCATGGATTTGCACAAAATGTTTCTTATGCTTGGGATGCTTTCCTAACTTGACTCTGTCTCTTGGAACTCTTTCCTTTCTTCATGGCTCAGGCCAATGTCTACTTTCTAGAAAATGTCTTCCTTGATTCCCATACTTGTTAGTCTTTTCCCCTCCACATTTAATTTATATGTCTTTTGTAGAATTTTGTAGGGGCAGCTAGGTGGCACAGCGAATAGAGCACTGGCCCTGCAGTCAGGAGGACCTGAGTTCAAATCTGACCTCAGACTCTTGACACATTCACTAACTGTGAAATTGGGCAAGTCACTTAACACCAACTGCCTTGCCTTCCCACTCCCCCCCCCAAAAAAAAAATGTATTGACTTAACTCTGCCACTTGTTTCTCCTTTCTTGGAATTTGATGGGAGGTAAGCTACTATACAGCAGCTATTACATAAATTTTTCTTTTGTGTTACCAATGTATACTACAGTGCCTAGTACATAGCAGAAGCATGTTGTTATCGTTCAGCCATGTTCATCTCCTTGTAAGCCCATTTGAGGTTTTCTTGGCAAAGACATTGAAGTAGTTTGCAATTTCCTTCTTCAGTTCATTTTATAGATGAAGGACTCAGGCAAATAGTGGTTAATTGACTGGTTTAGGGCAATACAGTTAATATTTGAGGCCATATTTGAATTCATGAAGATGACTCCCTGATTCCAGGCCTGGCACTCTATCCACTGTGTCACCCAGCTGCCCTGGGGAGGAGCATAATAAGTGCTGGTTTAGTTGAATTGCACATTAACTCATGAGAAATAGCAACTCAAAGTCCACATATCATGGAAAATGGATGCAGATGTTTTCTTTGGGATTCAGGATGATTTATGTATTATCTCTAAATACAGGAACCACTCAATTTAAAGCAACATAAAATCACTTATTTTGTACAATTTGCAAAAAAAAAAAATCTGTGGCAATGTAATGTAATGAATAGAGAGTGGGCATGGGAGTGAGAAAGACCTCTTTTCAATTGTTGCCTCTGACATTTACTAACAGTGTGATTTTGGGTAAGTTACGTAACCACTCTTGGTCTTAGTTCTTCATTCACAAAATGAGAAATTTGGATGTAAGGGCTCCTAGAGATCCTTGAAGATTTGAATCTGGGATCCTGTCATCATCATAGCATTTCAGGCAACTCTAAGACTACATATAAATTATAGATTAGTTGTCAGCCTAGATCAGATTGATGAAGTTAGTACATCTGGAATTCTGCAATAGATAAATGCTAGAGAGCTTTGACATTAAATGCATGGTATTTGGCTAAGACAGTGGGCATACAGAGATGAAAAAGAAAGACTTCTTGTCCTCAAGGGGATATGACAAATATGACTTTTACTTTTTTTTTTATAGGATCTAGAAATTGTCACAAAGTCCTAGCTGATTAATGCTCTACTGATGTAAATTGACCTCTCACCTACAACTTTGAGTCTCAAAAAAGTAATCTGTGACACAGAGAGATGAAATGGCTAACCAGAGTAACAGAGCAAGTCCACATCAGAGGAAGAGCCCAAGTATAACTCTCCATCATACCACACTGTCTTTCAAATAAAATGGTAAACACAAAGTAATTTTCAAAGGGAGATAGATCAAAACAATGCCTTAGGTAGAATGTTTTAGTGTATTGTGTAATATGGAATGGAAAAAGGAAAAGATTTCCTATAAAAAGGGAAACAAAATAAAAGATTATTGCAATACTCCATGCAAGAGTAAAAGAAAGGGTAAATGAAGGTGATGCCCACTTGAGGGAGAGAAAGATGAAGATGTCAGGAATGTAATCATTAAGTCACTGGATTTGCCAATTGATTAAAAATAGGTGAAAGAAAAAGTAAAGAAGTGAGGAAACTGAGGGAGTGGAACATGGTGGGTAACTGAAACAATGGTTAATTCCTTTGCGCTTTGTAATGCCATGCATAAGTAGCTTCCCAAAAGAATACTATTGTGAACAGCTTTTAAGTTTCTGATTATACAGTACAGTGGACACTCCATTTATTCCATAACAAATCAAGGCAAACATTCACAACAAATCACAATATAATATTCACAACATTACATCTTATCACAGAAAGTCACAATATATGATTTGTCCCAATTTATTGAGTTTCAAAAAAAAATCAAGTATTTTGTAATGTAGGTATTGTTGAATCACACACAGTATGTTTGTGCATGTAGTAAAATTGTACATTCTTTAAAAAAAAACTTTTACAAAGTTGTACCCAAATTTGCTTAAGGACTTCATCAATATACCTTACAGTATAGCAGGACTAATGCTTCCCATACAGCCACATACTGGCTAAGTAGGTCATATGAAATAAATAGGTCTATGTACTTAAAATGACATTGAGAATTTTGTGGATTTCATTCATTTCAATGAGTCTTCTGACTTTAGTGACTAGCAAGAATGCTAGTATCCAGGTTTGTATTAATATTTATGCCCTCTTACAATTTAGTTATTTATTTTCTTTTATGAATTCAGATGCTCTGAGATTTGGAGCACATGAGGTCAATATTGATATTGGTTTGTTGACTTAGGTTCCTTTCAGCTTAATGTGATTTCCTTGTTTACCTCTGTTTAGTGACTTTTTTTGTTTTCAAATTCAGTACTCTTTCCCCTTGCACTCTTCACTATTTTTTGGGGGATCTCTGATTTCTCAAGTTCATTAATTAAGGTCCTTGTACATATATCATGAAGTAACTGGGCTCTGGGAGTTCAGAAATGTGAACCACCTGATCCCTCAATACTCCTCTTCCTTCTGGTACCAGGGTTAGGAAAAATTGGCTTATTTGTTGTAAAGGAGCTCATTATTGAGGGGATGAGGTAATTCAGTGAGTAGTGATAGAGATATGAGAGAGACAGAAACAGAGAGAAAAGAGATAAAGATTGAGACAGATACAGACAGAGAGAGGATGAGGAGTAAATACTATTTTTAATTAACAATAAAACATTAAAAAGTTGATCATAAGGGAGTGTTGTAAAAACAAAATAAAAATATTTGTACAGTACTTTGCAGATTTTAAAGTATAATATAAGGCTTTATTGTTGTTCAGTCTTGTCCAACTCTTTGTGACCCTTTTTTGGGGTTTTCTTGGCAAAGTTACAGGAGTGGTTTGCCATTTCCTTATTCAGCTTACTTTACACTGAGAAAATGAGGCAAACAGGGTTATGTAATTTGCCCACAGCCACAGAGATCATAAAGTATCTGAGGCCAGATGTGAACTCAGGAAAATGAGACTGCCTGACTTCAGGGCTAGCATTCTATTGACCTAACTGCCCCTACTAAAACACTATCTGACCTCATCATCATCACCACTACCACCACCACCACCATCATCACCATCATCATCATCATCGTCATCATTGTCATCATGCAGAGTCAGATTCATAACTGTGGTCTTTTGTTCCTTCTGACTCCAAATTCACTTGTCCCTATGCCTCAGTGTCATTCCCCAAACAATGTGTACCTTTCTCCAATTTATTTTTTTATAGGAAAAAGAGCTCTTATGAATATGTAGTGTATATTTGACCATACTTTTTGTCTTCAACCCCTTATTTATGTATTCCCAGTAGTAATATTTGTATATAAAAATGCATAGGAAATTTGCTGACTTTTCTTAGAGAATTCTATATTATTACAAGTATTGTTATCTTTTTTTTTTTTCAGGAGAGATGTGATGAGGTTGAATGTATAGTAGGTTGTTCTAAGGGTGAGAAAGCTATGTGTTTATTAATGTCCATCTCTAACACATGTACACATATATAGATATATCTCTACATGTGTAAAGGGCAGCTTGCTGGAACAATATCAGTCAATAAACATTAAGCACCTATTGTTTGCCAGCTAAGGTGCTAAGCTGTAGAAATACAAAAAGAAGCAAAAGACAGTTCTTGAGCTCAAGGAGTTTACAATTTTAAGGGGGAGACAACATGCAAACAAATATGCAAAGCAAGCTATAGGATAAATAGGAAATAATCAACAGAGGGAAGGTAGTAGACTTAAAAAAAAAAGACTAAAGAAGGTTTCCTGTAGAAGTTGGAATTTATTTGGCACTTAAAGGAAACCAGGAAGGGTATTAGTATGAACAGAGGAGAGACAGGACTCCAGGTGCTGGGGACAGTCAGGGAGAATTGCCTGGAGCCAAGAGGAGTGCCTTGTTTGTGGAACATCCAGGAGGAAGGTTTTTGAGGAAAAGAGTGCATTTTGGGGAGTAAGATGTAAGAAGAGTAGAAAGAAGGGAGAGGGCCATGTTTTTTTAAGCTCTATAACAATTTGGTTAAATTATTGCAGCATCACAGTATTTCGTTCCAGCCAAAGGTATAGTCCTCTCCGGATGGTGCTCACCTTAATATGGAAGAAAGATTCATTGAAACAGGCTTCTGGAAGTTTCTCTTGGGTTAAATAGCATGATAGGAGGGAGTGGAGGGGGCAGCTTTGCCATATTATACCCCATGGCAGGAGGGGGAGGACTGATGGGGATGTTCCTATAATGTAGGGTCAAATCCATGGCAACAGGGAGTCTTGACCACAAGTTTTCTAGCTTCTTCCAACTCTAGTAGTATCATCAAGGACCAAGATTTCCATAGTCTTAACAGAGGAAGAGTTGGGAATTTTCATACAAGGATGGGCCTGGCCTGGTCACTGACAGTCTACCATTAGGTTAGTTGAGTGAAAGCTGTCTCCCTTTACAGCTTTCCATATAGATGACTCTAAAAATCTGGTACCTCCTAAAGTATCAGGGGTCTTGGAGTTGACATATAAATGGTTACATTCTCCATTGCTCTTGAGTCATGCTTTCTCATGAGGGAAGGGTTGAGAAGGGACTTTCAGGATGAGAAAGTTGAAACACACTTTCAGTTCAGAGGTTGTATTGATGCCTTATTGGTCTTAAGCCTCAAAGTTGTAAGAGCTATAGTAGTTTGCAGAAGGAAATCCTGGAAACTATGAAGATTTCTTATGATGACTTGGCAGGTTGATCAGCCAGAACTAGTCTAATGAACTGGTCACATGTGGCTACTGCTTACCCTGCTAGCCTGTAGGGCCCAAACAACAGGACTCAGAGGATCTGGGGGTAGGTTCCCAGGCATCAAGGGTCCCACCAAGAGTTGGAAGAGTGGAAATTGGGGGCCCAAAGACCCAACAACAAAAAAGCCAGGGTGGGCCAGGCACCATGCCAGCAGGGTCCAAGGGCACATCTGCCTCCTATGGCCCCTTGAAAACTTGTGGAGGAGAGAGCTATTTTAAAAAGGTCTTTGAATGACAATAAAAGCACTCTGGTTTTGTTCCTGGTAGTAAAAGGAAAGCTCTGGAGCTTATGGGGTAGAGGGATAACACAACTGATCTGCACTTTGGGAAAATTACTCCAGTGGCTAAATTGAGGATGTATGGGAGTAGAAAGAGCTTTGAGGCAGGCAAATCCAGAAGTAGGCTATCTATTTGTCTATATGAGGAGATGAGAGCCTGCACTAGATAGGTGACACTGTCTGAGAAGAGAAGGGAGTATATTCAAGATATGTTTTAAAGTTGGAACTGACAGATTTTGGCCATAGATTGGATTAGGGAAATGAATGATTATGGGGCATCCAGGATGATTCTGAGGTTGTGAGCCTGAGAATTTGGGAGGATAATATTGCATTGTACAGTAATAGAGAAGGAAGAAGAAGGAGAGGGTTCAGGCAGAAAAATGTTTTGTTTGGGACATATTGAGTTTAAGATGACTACTTGACATCCAGTTCAAGGTGTTTGAAAGGCAGTTAGAAACATGAGATTGGAGGTCAGGAGAGAGATTAGGGCGGGATAGACAGATCTGAGAATTTGTATGAAATGGCAATTACATCTATGAGAGCTTATGAGATCACTAAGAGAAGTAATATGGAGGGAAAAGAGAAGATGGAACAGGGGCACCTATGGTTAGAAGGCATCATCTGGAGTAGTATCCATTAAAGGAGTCAGAGAAGGAATGGTCAGGTAATTAGGAAGAAACTAAGAGCTATATCCCAAAAAAATTAAAGAAAAGAGATTAGCAAGGAGGAGAATGTTCAGCAGTGTCAAAAATTACAGAGAGATCAAAGTGAATGGATATTAAGGAAAGGCCATTGGCTTTGGCAAATTTATTCTCATCAGCAACTTTGAAGAAAGCAGTTTAAGTGTAATGAAAACATAAGAAGCCATATTGTTAAGAAGAAAGGGGAAGAAAGAAAGTGGCAGCATCCATTATAGATGGTCTTTTAGACAAGTTTAGCTTGGGCAAAGAAGGGCAAAGGAGACAGATGTTGATATGTTGGGAGAAAGAAGGATCACATGAGCTTTTTTTTTTTTAGTGTGGGGAAGACAAATACATTTGTAGGCAGTAAAAAATGAGCCAATATAGAGGAAAAGATTGGAAAAAAAGTAAAAGAATGGGGATAGTGAAGGGGACATCCATTGGAAGACATAGCATAGAATGGCATCATTTGAACAAGTAGAAGGGTTAGCCTTGGTAAGGTCACTTCATCATGTGAGAGAGAAGGGAAAGAGGAGGAAGTGACAGAAGGCATCTGAAGGGTAGGATAGGAGACGAGGGAGTTCCTACCACTTGGTCTCAATTTTTTTGTATGTAAAATATGAGGCAAGGTTCTTATCTGAGAGAGTGTGTGTGGGGGGGAGAATCATGGGAAATTTGAGGAGAGATTTAAAAAAAAAACTGGAAGAGCTGATGTGGAGAATCGGGTAATGTGCTAACAGGGAGATATGTTAGGATTGCCTAGCATCAGTGAGTTCCCTATTGGAATTATGTAACATAGATTTGCTGTGAATTCAGTAAGAATGGTTGTGTCATTTTATCTACCTTTGTTCAGCAGCACATTATCAAGGAATGGTGGTAGAGACTCAAAGCTGAGGCCTGGCTGAATATAATCGGGGATATTAGGGAGCTAGAGATTCAAGGGAGGAGGAGCATGTAGAGTTAATTTGGATCAGTAAGGAATCAAGATGGAGAGAAGGGGGAATGACTAATGCAAGAGAAATAACGTGGAACAGAATCAGGAGGCCAAGAGATCACAAGTCACAGTAAGGATGAAGAGTAGACTATGTAAGGGGAAGGAGAAGTGGAAAGATTAAATTTCACAATTCCTGAGCAGACAGGTGTAGGAGACAATACTGTACAAAGGCAACAATCAGTAAAGATGTTCAGAGATGAGAAATGAAGCATCCAGTGTGATAAACAGTGAGGATTTGGTGTCAAATGGTTGTAGAAGAGTAAGAGGGGAGTAAAGTATAGGAAGAAAGGAAGTATAGGAATTTGCCAAGATGTGAAAAATTTTAAAAGTCAAATAGATTATTTTATATTTGATGCTGAAGGAAATAGGAAACCACTACTGTTTATGTCTTGTAGAGGAATGTGAGGTGATCAATCCTGGCCCTGACCTTCCCAATGTTATCTTGGGAAAGTCACAGTCTCCTTAGGCTTCAGTTTCCTCTTGTGCAAAATAAGCATATTAGACTATGAGGCCCCTTCTAAGATTTGTGATCCTTTCTCTTATGGGTCCTATAGTTCAGTGGGTAGCAATGACTTATACACTATTCTAATGGAAATGGAATGTCATCAAAACTAAATAGAAAGTATCTTAGCATTGGTGGTCCCCAGGGAAGCACGGTAGTTCAAAAGACACATTTTTCTACTAAAGGCAATGTTGTATAAGGAAAAGTGCCCTGGATATGAAGGCAGAGTTTCAGGGTTTGAATCTTGACTGTGAACCAGCCCATGTGAACTTAGGCAAATTTTACCTTCTGAAGGTCTCAGTTTCCTTTTTTATAAAATGAATAAATTAGTCAGATGACCTATGACATCTCTTTCAGTTCCCAGTCTGTGATCTCGGAGGTCTAGCATTCTCTCCTCTACTCCATACTGTCTCTCCAAGGTCTATTTGTAGTGTTCTCAGATAGCAAGAAGCAGTTGGCAGGTAAATCCCAACCTCCCTAGGGTTAGCTTGTGAACATAAACCATATTATCTGAACATAGGATCCATGAATGAAACATAGCAAGAAAAGGCCAAGCCTCTGAGTTTGGGATTATAGCTGAGCAAAAGTCTCATCTCAGAATCAATATCTTGTTTAACAGACATTCACCATAAACAAAATGGGCCTGGGGAGAACACTTTCATGGCTCAGCACAGTTGCTCAGTGAGGGGGTAATCACTGAGGCATAACCCTGGAAGGAAGAGAGAAGATGTAAATATTCATTCGGCTATACAAGGTTTGGGGAACTAGATTTTTTTTTT
>CM053589.1:187298948-187314359 GCA_028646515.1 Pseudochirops corinnae | reverse complement strand
ATACAAGATAGGCACATTTCATCAAAATGTCAAGGGAAATAAAAGTTAACAAAGCAAAAAAGCATAAGTATGTATATATATATGTATATGTATATACATGAGTGTGTATACACACATATATAAATATGTGTTTTGTTACTTTTATTTACCCTGATGCTAAAATTTACCAATTTGCCTATTTTAATTTTTATTATTTTATATTATGTCCTATCATATTATATATTACATTATGTTAATATAGTATATATCAGTATAATATATTCTATTATTATTTTAAACTCCAAATATAATCATTGCTCCTAGTTTTGTCCTCTGTTTCTAAGAAGAATATGCCAAATATCTCCTTGCCCTGATAGCTTTCCAAACACTTAAAAACAGATTTCACACACACTTAATTCTCCTTTCTATTAGTCTCATCATTCTCAGCTAAATTCCAGAGAATACAATTCCAAAGCCCTTTGCTTTCCTTCTTTCCCCATCCTATGTAAGCTTATCAATGCCATACTTCAATGTGATGAGAAGTGAACACCATATCCCACATGTGGTCTTACAAGGGCAGAGAATGATAAGAGTATCATCTTCTTTAGTCTGTACATAGTCTTTTTTTTTGAGAGGCAATTGGGGTTAAGTCACTTGCTGAGGATCACACAGCTAGTAAGCACCAAATATCTTAGGCCAGATTTGAACTCAGGTTGTGCTGACTCCTGGGCCAGTGCTATGTCCATTGTACCATCTAGCTGCCCTGAATCTTAAAAACAAAAACAAAAACAAAAACTTTCAGCCTAAGATTGCATTAGAGTCTCCTGCCTGATGTATTACACTACTCACTCATTGATCATTGAAATCACTAAAAGTCTCACATCTTTTTTTTTCAGATGAATAATTATCAAGTCATATATCTGTATCTTGTAACAGCAAGGCCAATTTAAAAATTATATTTATTTTATTTTTAATTTATGGAATAAAGTAAGCATTTGCATAACATCATACAATAAAATAAGTGATTTTGCATGAAACCACAAATACATTACATACAACATAGCATTCCTTTTAAATATAAAATAAATATATCATGCAGATTTCTCTCTTTTTCCCTTTTTTCTTCCCTCTTCCTCACCCAAGAGATGGCTACAATTAGTCACAAGTATTTGATATGTGTAAAAACAGAATCATTTAGACTATTATAAATATCTAAAGTAACTACAAAAGCTATCTGAAGAAAGACATTATCTGCATCCTGAGAAAGAACTGGTAAATAAAATGCCAATTGCTTTTTGATCTCTCTTTCTGGAAACTAAGAGAACAAGTCTAATCCCTCTTCAATCTCTATACGCCAAATAGACAAACTGTGACAGAAAGGCAGCTCATCCAGTTTGCTAATACTTGGATGCAAAGTTGATCAATGCCCCCTACGTGACCAATTTAGGATGTAGAGAAACAGACTGGTGATAACAAACTGTACTTAACCCATTAGCCACATATTAGTTCAATTCTTTGCCTCAGTCATAAGTTCCTTGGTCTCTGTGTCTACATTTATAAAGGGGTCAGACTAGAATGGCTTCTGAGGCCCCCCCCCCCGGTCCCCCACTCTATATTGATGATCCCATATATCACTTAGCTCAGTAGGCCTCTGATTTCTCATCTCTAAAGGTATGGCTTCAAATTAGAAGATGAAAAAGATTTCTTCCATCTTGAAATCTGTGATCCAATGATCCCAAGAGTATTAGTCTAGTTTACATATTTTCACCCTCAAAGACATTGCCAGGATGTATGTCAATCATACCAATACATCATTGTGCCAAGGATTTTGAAGTAGTGTTAGAATTTCTTCCACCAATATGATGATAACTTTTGTACACTTTTGTCAATAATTCATAGGTAGCTGCCTGAGATTCAGAGACATTCATTATAGTGCTTATGGAAGCACAGCTAGTAAGTGGCAACAGGAGTGTTTGAAGTCAGATCTTCCTGACTGGAAGTCTAAACCTTTCGTTACTATGCCAGGCTTCCTCTCTTTTGTTATACATAAAGCTCACAGAAGTAGAGGTAGAGTGTCACAAGATAGTGTCAATTAGTAAGTTTTCATTAAGACAAGGGAAAGTGAGATAAGACACCAAAGTCCTCACTATATTCCAAAAACTGTGCTAAGGGTTGGGAATACAAACACAAGCTCACCAACAAAGACCATCCCTGTCTTCAAGGAACTTATGGTCTAATGGGGGCAGATAATATGGAAAATGGAACTGCCAATTTTGGGGGTTGGGGTGGGGCATTAAGGTACCCATATAGTGGCATGATTTTGAAATCAAGATCTTCAACAATAAGGTCACAGGGGTTGATAGATGTTCCAAGATGAGGCTCCAGGTGCTAAGGTAAGTTCCAGAGTAAGATTAAAAATAAGGCATGCTGATAAAGTCTGGAAATGTAACAGCACAGTGAGAATTGGAATGAAGATCTGGAACCTTTCCCAAATTAGAGGACCCCAGAATGAACTTACCAAAAGAGCCAGTCTGTGAGAGAGATATGTACTTGTGAAAAGATCATGGGGCAATTGGATGTCCAATTGTTTGATCCAATTAATGGTGTTGAGAACCCCAACAGTTAAATTGTAGCTCTATGTTCTGGTGACTGTGCTACATGACAGAGGCATGAGTACAAATGGTGAAACATTCTCTATTCAAATTATCCAACTCCATTCTTTTACAGAGAGGGAAACTGAGACTCATTGAGCTAAACCAGTTTGGTCAAGTTATCATAGGAGCATCAGAAGCATCAAAAGTATTCATCAAAAGTATTATTTCAACCTTAGAGCTTGGCGTCAAGAACTAGTTCTCTTTTGTTGAGTTATTTACCTCAAGCCCAACTCATCTATCTCTGCAGATTGGAGATATACCATTTGTTTTCATGGCCTGGCTTTAGGGCTCTAGGAGTTAAAGGGTTAAGTTGTTTGGAAATTATCCATGATACCCCTGAGAGCAGCTGAGGCCAGACAGCACAGGATACACTAGTGACTATAAATGGTGAACAGCTGGGTAAGTGGTTCTGACAATGGGAATGAAGGCAAAAACAAGGGAACCCAGCTCCCTGGTGGTTGTTACTGCTGAATGAATGCCAAGAAAGCAGGTGAAATTGAGGTCCTGACTGAGGAGCATGGATAGACTTCAATAAATAGAAGAGTTCAATTGTCAGAATGGACCCTTGTGCTTAGAAGGAATGATTTATATGAGCAGGGAAAAGAACCAGTGAGGATTCCTTGGGTCAAGATCACAGCGAACTCAGCAGGAATAAGGAAAACAGGTGAGTGTCCAAAACAACTATTAGGTGCCAAGATCAGGTGGTTCTAAGGCCTCCTTTATAAAGAGGAGGGGGTTCTCTTTTCTGATGGGCTAAGGTAGCCCCAACTAGCCTGTCAATTTATTTCTTTATTTCTTTTAAACTTACCCCTGTGTTTTTATAGCAATCATTGCCAGATTGCTATGGGCAATGGGCCTTCCTTCGCAATGAAGTGGAAAAACGAAGTTTCACGTGAACCTTATCTTGCAGGGGTGCTACTTTCCACCACAATATGTCCAGTAAAAAGGAGACATTATCTGTACAGGTTGAATTAGCCATTATGATTCCACTGCATCATACTTTTTGGTTTTTCTTTCCATTTGAATTGTCTAAAATAGTTGCCTATATTGATCTTCTCTCAGATATGCTTCCTTCACTCTCTTTCTGTTTATGTCTGTAAGACAAATAAACACAACACACAGGGAGGGCTGCTAGCACAGGTTCACTCTTTATTGGGTCACACAGGAAAGAGATTAAGAAGGACTTAATAATCTGACTTTATTCCAGGCTAGTTTCTCTAAAGAGGGTTGCTGATAATGGGAGGACAAAGGACCCCTACATCTCAGTGGGGTCAGTCTCAACAGGCACAACTAGTACATCCCCTAAATCCACTCAAGCCTCAATGGGGCCAGTTGAAGCAAACACAGATTTTCCCTAAGCCTCGATGGGGGCCACTCGAGGCACACACAGCATCTGTGCACTCAACTCGAAGGTTCTCCATTCACTGACCAATGACCACCTATTTTATAGAGGCAACAGACAAAGAAAGCATTTTGTCAAGGGACAACTTCATGTGGTTACAATAAGTTTTAGCACTATCATGTCAACTCAGCACAGCGCTCGCACACTACATGTTTATGACTTCAGCACAAATGTTTATATTGCTGCAAAGTTATATAAAGATATGCAAGCATAGTGGAGATGTTTTGAACAAGAACTGTGGGAACTCATATCTAACAGCTGGGAAGAAGAGATTGTTATGGCTATGGACCCTGGAAAACTGAACTCTAAAAAATAAAGACAAAAATACCCTTTACACACACTAAAATTCACCTTACTTAAAATGTCTCTATATGTTTCTCTACATTTTTCCCGTTAGTAAACTTATAGTATGATAATACATTATTCCTTTCAAAGACCATACTCCATTTAATCATATCCCAATGGATGGGCATGCATTTTGATTACAGCTCTTGACTCTGACCACATTTTTTTTTAAAAGCTATTGTTTGGGGTTTGTTTACTTGTTGTTGTTTTTGTCTCTTATTGTCCTTGGGTTTATTCCTGTCAGGGACAGAACTGTGTTAAAGACTACAAACAGTTTAATCGAGGCTTTTCTATTTTTTTTAAGAAAGCCAGACTTACAAATCTTAGATACTAATATAAATGTGTTCTGCCAATATTCTTTTTTCTCTTGCAGGTTTTAAATTGAATCAAGTTAGGAGCTGTTAATTGTATCAAGTTTCTTGTATGGTACTAGATATATAAAGACAAAAATTAAAAATGACACCATAGTGCCTGCTTTCAAGAAGGTTGCTCTCTGCTATCTCTGTAGAACATTCAGATGTAGGACCCTCTTTGCATTCCTGAGTTAAATAATAATTGCCCATTTTCAAAGTCTCTTGATGCATTTACTTAGATGACTTCCCCTTCTATTGGCTCCTTGATGGGAATATAGCTTTAGGAATCCCTTTATTCTAGCTGGTTTTCAGAAGAGGTTACACTCCTGAAGTTCTAATATGAGTTCATTTATATTTACTATTTTATATTTAAAAGCATGCAAAAAAAAAAAGAAAAAGGAAAAACAGTGGTTTGAGTTATCACACAGTATTAACATTTCTAATACATGTTCATAATTCTCTTCATATTGCACCATCTAAATGCATAGATAAATATGTAAAGCTTTCTATAAATTTTATTTGAATATAAATTTGAGTTGTAATTTTGTTCACATAGTTTTTACTGCCTTAATTTGCATATTCAAATATGGTTCTTTACTTCTAGCGCAAAAGTCAAATTATTTCACTCATGAATGGAAAGAACACTTTATATCAGGCTATTTGACTATAAGTATTATGTTGTTTTAATTCCCCAGTTGTTAATTCTCAAATTAGCTTTCATTTATGTATATGTATTCACATGTTTTATCTATGCAGTAGCACTTAAGCTGGTCAAAGACTTTATCTTTGTGACCTGGGAGCTTAGCATGGTGCATTGTGCAGATCAGATGCTAAATCAATGCTTACTGGATTGAATAGGATGTCAGAGACCATTTCTCATTAATATAATTATTTTTTTAAACTTTAGAGCAATCTAGCAATATGATTCATAATTATTAGAAAAATGCCAAGAAAAATCAGGCAAGAGATAGATATGAATACTCTCACTCAGCAATAACTATAACTCAGCTATGTGATTGGGCCCTGGCTATTGAGGGGAGAAAGGAACATGGGGAATAGCATGAGAATGGAACTTGGAGCGATGATGGAAGGATTCAAATGGAGTTTTGCACAATTCATGTAGCCATGATCATTAGCAACTATATTTCACTATTCTTTATCTTTGAATTCTTTATCAGTGGATAGAGCACTGGTACTGGAGCCAAGAAGACTTGAAATTGAATCATGCTGCAAACACTTACTAGCTGAATGGTCCTGGGCAAGTCACTTAACCTCTCTCTACCTCAACTTTCTCAGTTGTAAAATGGGAAAAAGAGCATCTTTTTCGCAGGGTTGTTGTAAAGATCAGATGAGAATATATGCATAAAACAGCACGGTGACTGGATGATGTAAGTACTTAAAAATGGATTTTTCCCCTTCGCCTTCATCAGTAAATTGAAGAAAACCTATAAAATATATGATTACCATGGAAGGTGCATAGGATAAAACAGAGTATAGATTTTGGAACAGAAGGGAAGTCAGAACTCAGCAATTGCAGCCCTCTCATTTTATTGAGGAAGAACTGGTGGTCCAGGGAGTTTAACTGACTTTCCCAAACCCTTTTTAAAAAAAGTAGTATGCGTATTTAACAGTGTCAAATACATATAAATGTGAGGTTTTTGTTGTAAAGGGAAAGTTAAGTAATATGTTCTATCTAGATGACTTGGGGAACTGTTCTTTTAGATTTAATTTCTATTGCTAGAAACAAGAGAAATTATTGTGAATAGGGATTCATCCTCTGAAGAGTCAGGAAGAAATCCCTGTAACACATACTGGCTGTGTAACGATGGACAGGTTGTACAATCTCTCACTGATCAAGGCACCTCTCTAAGATGATAAGATCCAAAGAAGGTGCTCACTTGCATTAATAAACAGAGTGTCCTCCAGGTGTGAAATGATAAATCTAGTTTAAAAAAATGTAAAAACGATGTATACTTCTATGTGTATATTCATAGGTACCCATTTCAATCCATTTCTATGTAACAAAACATTTCTCTCTCTCTGTCTCCTTCTCTCTATGTGTGTGTGTACACATAGATACATATACATATATACATACACTCATATACACACACATACATATACACATATATATGCACATTACACAGAGAGCAATATACACATATTTTATGTACAGTGATATATGTCCCAATTGTATATGTCACATATGCATGTATCTGTACAGATATTGTCTTATTATGTATGTCATATTGTGTATATGTGTATATATTAAAATATTTATATATTTATATACATATATATATTTATTTATAAATATATATTTATATATAATAAGTATGCTTATGTTTATGTGCCTATATATGCATACATATATACACATATGTGTGTGTATGTATGTATATATAGGCACATACAAACTTTGGTTTTTGTGTGTTTGTGTGTAAGCTTTGTTTTGGGGAAAAAAAGATTAGTTAATTGAAGGGTAATTATATAGTTAGCTGATCTTTTTTTTTAACTTTCCAAAATTTCCAATCATAAAAAGGACATTTCTATTTCAAAAGATCAAAACAGATCTTTTGGCTCCTCATTATGACAAACCCTCATTACCTTCCAAATTCACCGTGGTATCAACAGGTGAGTAATCATTGGAGCAATCTTTTGTTGGCACTAATTCATATCTCACCAAATTGGAAATAATATGTGCATTTAAGCTTGAACAATAATTTAAAATTAATCAAATCTAGCATTTATTTAGCCCTTTCAGGCTTCCAAAGCACTTTATTTATTATCTCATTTGATTTTTGAGGGAATTTTACAATCCAAGTTATTGGTGAGAGAGCACTGGCATGGAACCAATTGGTTTCAATTCAATTCTGTAAATATTTATTGGACACTTGTAATTGTCAAATTCCTTTTGTGAGTCCCAGAAGGTAGAAAGAACAAGAATATAAGACAGTGCCTAGTCCTTACTTAAAACTGAGTGTTCTAAGAGCTATTAGAAAGTAGTACATCATTGGCCTGGGGGACAGGATAAGCTAAGATATAGAAATGGAAAATGAACTGTCAAGTGCCAAAACCAGTTTGGGAACCGAGACAGGTTGATAGATCCTAGAATGGGGAAGGTTTTAAATATCTTCTTTCATAATGTTAAGGTGCAGGCTCTGGGAGCCCCCTGAGCTCTTCTTGAATCTTTGAGGTACAGGCTCTGCGAAACCCCTTGAAGTCTAATTAAATCTTCCCACTTGATGAGGCATTTGAAGAGGCCATGTAAGTTTTTCATTGTGGCTGGGCCCAAACCTCTATTACTAGCCTGGCCCTCCATTGTCCATCTGCTTCCCACCCTTGAGCTTATCAAAATATAAATCCACCCTTGCATCTCCTCCTGAAGACTCTCCCCAAGCTCCTCCTCTAGACTACTCCTAGATTCCTCTATACATAAGACCCCATCTTCCCTCCATGTGGTGTGAGAGGGCCATAGAATGGCTTAGCACAGACTTCCTCTGTGTGAGCTCCATAGCACTTGCTCTGACCTGCTTGCCGAATGCAAGTGTCACAGATACCTAGGATCCTTAAGAGTCTACCCAATATGGGGAATTTTCAATAAACTTTACTTTCCCTTGGCTGAGAGAAGACTTGAGTTGAATTCTTTAGCCAGGACCCAGCGTGTTGGTACTTAGAAATCTCCAGAGCAACCCTAATCCTCTTTATGGCTAACCTCTTCAATAAGACTCTTTGTTTTTAGTTTTGTCCTAGAAGTAAAATAAGTAACCACTGCAGATTTTTAAGCAGGAAAAGAACATGGTCAGATCTGAGTTGTTACAAAAAGTTTCTTATGGTTGCCACATAAAGTATGTTTTTGAGATAATGTCAATTTAGAAGGAAGACTAATTAAGATGATATTGCAATATTCTAGGCAACAAATGAAGAATCCTTCCCCCATTACTGAATTTTGGATTACATAGTAAATGCCTAATACATGCATGCTGATTAAATAATTGATCACACTGACCTGGATTCTTTGGACCTGTGTTCAAATCTTGGTTTTTCTTATTTACACTGTGTGTACTTGAGTAAATCTATTCAGCTCCCTCTATCCATTTTAGCCTGTCAAGTAAAGGAGTTCAACTAAGTGATATTTAAAGTCTCATTAACTCTCTATCTCATGCATTATTGGTTATGAATGTGATGATATTTTAATACTCTAGAATACAATCCTTGACACGCTCCATGATTTCTAGTGCATTAATCCAAGCAGGTTAATAATTAGAGAGACTCGTTCTGATAAACCACCAGGGTTGTGCCCTTTCTTTGTGCTAGCTCTGCTTTTTCTTTTTTTTATATTATTTTTAAAAAATTAACTTTTGTGTTTCTTTTTCGTTTACATCATTCATTTCCACAAGATTTTGAGTTACAAATTTTCTCCCTGTCTTTCCCCTACCCACCAACCCAAAACAGTGATCTCACTGAATACCCCCTCTCCCAATCTAGCTCTGCTTTTTCTAATAAAGTTTTACTGGCTTTTCTTAAATTCTTCCTCCTGAGAGAGAATGTATGTCCAGTATGATGGTAGCCAGGGTCTAAGAACCTGACCTATGACTCCACAGAGAATATAAAGTAACAAAAGAAAATGTAAACAGCAAAGGAAATCCCAACTATCTCATGGGTGAATATGACCTTGTGTCATTCCCTGCCACTTTTCATTCTATATTCTGTTTCTGTGTAATATCTACCCTGACTTGGGGCTGGTGTAGCATCCATTGTACTTAGTACTGCTGACGCCCAGGATGACTAACATCTTGTGTGTAAACTCTCCCAATAAACCTAAATAACTTTAATAAAACTTATCAATTACAAAACTGAAAATAAGGCCCTCTTTCTTTAGTACCTCAATATTTTCATAAAGGGTATACCATCTTACAATTAGCATTATTTGGGTAGAACAGATCTGTAGAACTGAAGTTCTTCTTATTCAGCTTTCTTGTTTTGAAGGTGAGAGAACTGAAGCCCTGAGAAGAGAAAAGATTTTGATGAGATACAGGCTCTGGCAACTCCCTTAAGCTCTCCTTGAATCTTCCCACTTGAGGCATTTGCCTGAGGCCATAAGCCTTTCATTGTGTCTCTGCCCAAATCTTTGTTAGGATCTTAGCCCTCTTTTGTCCAACAACTTCCCACCCTTGATCCTCCCAAAATATCTATACCCAAATCTGTTACATCCTTGAACAGGCCTAGTCCACCATTGTCTGTCATCTCCAGTAGCCTCTAGCAACTTCTCAGCCTTAATCATTACTGGAGTCTGACTTCATGGAATCCTCCTGAAGACCCTCCCCAAACTCCTCCTCTAGACCATCCTTTGATTCTTCCCACATCCTTTCTGTATATCAGACCCATCTTGCCTCCATCAAAGGAGGAAGGCCTGAGAATTATGTAGCACAGACTCACTCTGTGTCAGATGATTCTGGCCCACTTGTCCAATGCGAGCATCACAGATACTGAGGCTCCTTAAGAGTGTGCCCAATATGGTGAATCTTTAATTAACTTTGCTTTTCTTTGGCTGAAAGAAGACTTGAGTTGAATGCATTCAGCAGGACCCTGCCTGTTGGTATTTTGGGGTCTCAAGCACCCTTAACCCTATGCCTCAACATTTTATGTTTTTCGTACCTCATCATTTTGACGAAGGCCATGTGTAGGTAGTAAGTGATGTAGCCATAATGGAGGGCCAATTTATCATAAATAGGATCTTAGGACATTAGCATTTAAAAGGGCCTTAATATAAATCTGGTCTAAACTCTTCCTTGTACAGAGGAAAAACCTGAGATTAAAGAGAGGAAAAGTGATTTCTTCAAGGTTATACAGCTAGGTCATTACAGAACTGGGCTTAAAACATTTTTTTTTAAAACTCCAAGACTAACACTATTTTTCTCAAGCTAAACTGCAACAAACTTAGGATCATAGAGTTAGAGGTGAAAGGGAGCTTAGAAGTCATTTATTATAACCTACTCCCTTTATAGATGAGGAACTGAGGTCCAGAGATCTAAAATGATTTGGCCAATATCACAAAGAAGTAAAAGACTGAGTCAGGAGATTAATGTAGGACTTCTAAAGCTAAATGCAACACTTTCCCTAATAAATTATATGATTTTATTTAGTTATAGAAAAAATGTATGTTTTGTGCATTGCACTGTGCATACAAATAGAAAAATTAAGACAGCAGCCAGTCTCAAAGAAGTCATGTTGTATTAGAAAGAATGAACACATATGATAGAGTTCAACTTCAAGAAAGATGGAAAACTCCAGAAGACCAAAAGTTTTGGTGGCAGGGTAGATGGCAAGGCCCTGTGATCCTGAGGTTAAATGGGGAAGGAGGGGGGAAATGTTAAGACTAGATAATTTCCAAAATTCCCCTTCATTTTTTTTTATTTCATATTTTATTTTTTTCCCAGTTACATGTAAAGAAAATTTCCAACACTCATCTTTTTTTTTTTTTATTTTGAGTTCCAGATTCTCTCCCTCCAATACCACCTCCCTCATTAATACGAGTAATTTTATATAGGCTACACATGTATCATCATACAAAATATATTTCCATATAAGTCATATTGTAAAAGAAAATATATACCAAAATAAAAACAAACAAACAAACAAGAAAACCAAAGTTTAAAAAAAAATGTATGCTTTGATCTGTAATCAATGCCATTAGTTCTTTCTCTGGGAATGGACAGCATTTTTCATCATAAGTCCTTCAGAGGTTTCTTGGATCACTGTGTTGCTGAGAATAAGCAAGTCATTTGCAGTTAATCATCATATTACTCTTACTGTGTACAATTTTCTCCTGGCTCTACACATTTTACTTTGTATAAGTTCATGTAAATATTTCCAGGTTTTTCTGAGGGCATCTAGTTCATCATTTTTTATAGCACAATAATATCCCATTACAATCATATACCACACCTTGTTCAGTCATTCCCCAATTGATGGGATCACCTCAATTTCCAATTCATTGCCACCAGGAAAGAGCTGCTATAAACATTTTTTTACATATAGATCCTTTTCCCTTTTTTTTTTTTAATCACATTTGTGATACAGACCTAGTAGTGGCATCATTAGGCTGAAAAGTATGCACAGTTTTATGGGCCTTTAGGTATAATTCCCAATTGCTCTACTCAACAGTGGAATCAGTTTACAACACCACTGGCAATACATTAGTGCCTCAACTTTCCTACATCCCCTTCAACATTTTTCGTTTTCCTTTTCTGACCTATTAGTCAATTTAATAGGTGTGAGGAAATAACTCAGAATTACTTTAATTTGAATTTTTCTAATCAATAGTGATTTTAAGCTTTTTTTATGGCTATAGAGAACTTTCATTACTTCATCTGAAAACTGATTTAATATTTTTGGTCATTTATCAATTGAAAAATGGGGCTTAATTTTATACAAATTTGAATCCTTTCTCTGGTTGAAAAAATTGACCTTTTTAAGAGAAACTTCCTTCAATTTATTTCATACTTATTGCTTATTATATTTCCTTCCATCCTATTACTCCTTCCATTTATTATATTCTCTTTCTTTTTTTACCCTCTCCTCCACAAAAGTATTTTGCTTCTGACTACTGCCTTTCCTGGTCCAACCTCCTTCTATGAGTACCACCACTTCCTTTCTCATCCCTTTTCCCTCCTATTTTCCTGTAGGGTAAGATATTTCTATACTTAATTGAGTGTGTATGTTATTCCATCTTTGAGACAATTCTACTGTAAATAAGGTTCAAATATTTCCTGCTACCTGCCCCATCTTTCCCTCCTCTGTAAGAGAGCTTTTGTGTCTCTTTTATGTCAGATAATTTGCCTATTTCTACCTCTCCCTTTCTCCCAATGCATTCCTTTTCTGACCTCTGATTTTTATTTTTCTAAGATGTCATCCCACCATATTCAACTAATACCTGTTTCCTCTGTCTGTATATACTTCTTCTAACTGCCATAATAATCAGAAAGTTCTTATGCATTACAAGTACCATCTTCTCATACAGGAATATAAACACTTTAACCATATTGAGTTCCTTATGATTTCTCTTTCCTGTTTATCTTTGAATGCTCCTAGGGAGTCTTGTATTTGAGAGTCAAATTTTTAATTCAGTCCTGGTCTTTTTATCAAGAATTCTTGAAAGTTCCCTATTTTGTTGAATATCCATTTTTTTTTCCCTGAAGGATTATACTGTTTTACTGGGTAGGTCATTCTTGGTTGTAATCCTAGCTCCTTTACCCTCTGGAGTATTTGATCTCAAGCTTTCTGACGCTTTAATGTGTATGTGGCTAAATCTAGTGTTATCCTGACTGTGGCTCCATGATACTTGAATTGTTTTTATTTTTGTTTTCTGACGGCTTGCAGTATTTTCTCCTTGACCTGGAAACTTTGGAATTTGACTATAATATTTCTGGGAGTTTTCTTTTGGGCTTCTCTTTCAGGAGGTGATTGGTGGATGCTTTCAATTTCTATTCTACCCTCTGATTCTAGAATATCAGGAGAGTTTTCCTTGATAATTTCTTGAAAGATAATGTCTAGGCTCTTTTTATTTTTTTTAATATGACTTTCAGGAAGTCTCATAATTTTACATTATCTTTCTCGGATCTATTTTCCAGGTCAGTATTTTTTTTTTAATCAGGCATTTCATATTGTCATATATAAATTGGTTTTATTTTATTGTTTCTTGATGTATCATAGCCTCATTAGCTTCTACTAAATTGGAATTATTTTCTCTAGCAAGCTTTTGTAGTACTAAATTTGACCCATTCTACATTTTTCTACCTTTAAAAATGTATATTTATTTTTAGTTTACAAAATTAAGTTCCACAAATTTTTGAGTTCCAAATTTTTCCCCCTCCACCCTGTGGCAGCATGAAATCTGATATAGGTTTTACATACACCTTTACATTAGACATGAGTCAAGTTGTAAAGAAGAATTATAACTAATGGAATGAACAATCATGAATAAGAAACAAAACAAAATGAATAAGAGAGAGAGCAAAGAGTTTGCTTCAATCTGCATTCAGACTCTGTAATTCTTTCTCTTGATGTGGATAGCCTTTTCTATCATGAGACCTTTGGATTTGTCTTATAACCTTGTATTGCTGAGAAGAGCACAGTCTATCAATGTTAGTTGTCACAGATATGATGTGTCAGTAATTGTATGTGATGTTCTCCGGGTTCTGCTCTCCTCACTCAGTGTCAGTTTATCAAGTCTCTAGAAGTTATTATGAAATCCATCTTCTCCTCACTTCCTATAGCACAATAGTATTCCATTACATTCATATACCACAACTTGTTTAGCCATTCCCCAATTGATGGACATCTCCTTGATTTTCAATTCTTACCCATCACCAAAAGAACTGCTGTAAATATTTTTGTACATATGGGACCTTTTCTCATTTGTATATTCTTTTGGGATACAGTCCCAGAAGTGTTATTGCTGAGTCAAAGGGTATGCATATTTTTATAACCCTTTTGGGCATAGTTCTAAATTGCTCTCCAGAATGGTTGGATCAGATCACAACTCTACCAACTATGCATTAGTCTTCCAATTTTCCCACATCTTCTCCAGAATTTATCATTTTCCTGTTTTGTCATGTTAGCCAATCTGACTGTTAAGGTGTAGTACCTCAAAGTTGTGTTGATTTACATTTCTCTAATCAACAGTGATTTAAAACATTTTATCATATGATTATAGATATCTTTAGATATAGATTATAGATATCTTTAATTTCTTCTTTTGAAAATTACCTGCTCATAGCCTTTGGTCATTTATCAATTGAGGAATGACTTGTATTGTTATAAATTTCACTCTGTTCCCTATATATTTTAGAAATGAGGCCTTTATCAGAGACACTGGTTATAAAAATTCTTTCCCTATTTCTGCTTCCTCCTAACTTTGGTTTCATTTGCTTTGTTTGTATAAAAAAAAAAAGTTGTCTTGTGCAGGAAACTGTTTCAACTCATCCTTTTGTGAGTTCTGCAGCTACAGAATTTGTTTTAGGGTGTTATTTCATGTGTTTGAAGGGAAATTAGGGAGAGCTAAGAAGAATCCTGGCCTTTTCTCTGACATTTGGACTCTACCATCTTCCCTTCAATTTAGTTCTGTGAAGCTATGATCACATAAGTTAAAATGGGAGGAAATATTCAAATTCTTTGAATTTGAAAACTTAGCATTTGTGCCTTAGGCAAATTTTCAAAGGTCTAAGTCTGAATTTTGGACAAATTAGTCAGTTACTAGGACAGCTCTCATAAGGCCCTTACAAGACATATCTGTCTCAATGAGATTACAAACAGAGGGAGAAAGCTCAGGAAAGTCTAAGTCTAGAGGGAAAAATTAGTGACTTCAATGGAATTTTAAAAATTGTTGAAGAAAGCAAAAGAAAATCTCCTTTTTAAATATTAGAATAATTGAATACCTTGGTGATTCATACTTTTCTTGGTATTGATACTCCCTTCATCTACACCTCTCATTCATATAAGGAGAGATGGCTTTTACTTAGGATATTGCTCTAGAAAATGGTCAGTAACATTCACAAATGGCTGTGTTTGAGAAATTCCATGGCCCATTTGCTGAAGAATTTCTTGGAATTTATACATATTATTCCTTGCATGATGAACACCCTTTTTGTAATCAATGCTATACATCCCAAAATAT
>CM053589.1:187273850-187290455 GCA_028646515.1 Pseudochirops corinnae | reverse complement strand
CGCCCAGCTGCCCCAGGGGCACAGCCGTGGCTTCAGGCCAGGCTGGTTTTCGGTTCGCAGTGCTGATATGGTTCCTCGTAGCCGAGCTGACTTTAGTGGGAAGTAACCTTGTGTGCGTTTTGGAGCTGTAGGTTTGGTTTAGAGTCCTATTTTATGGGTATTTTGGGGTGGCTATGTGAGAGCTGCTATGTGTTGCTGCTACTACGCCGCCATCTTGGCTCCGACGCCCTGTAGCCTTTAATTAATGTTGAATTTAGAGTCAAGAACCATCCACTCAAATCCTAGTTTTCCTATTAAATAGCTGGGTGACTTTGGAAAGTTCATTGGTCCTGGACTTAGCTGTAATATGAGCTGCCTGGACTAGAGGATTTCTGAGGCAAACTGAGGTTAAGTGACTTGTCCAGGGTCATATAACTAGCAAGTTTCTAAGGTTGGATTTGAAATAATTAGGCTTTTCTAACTCCAGGTCTGGTGATCTATCCATTGGGACTCCTAGCGTGCCTGTGCATGTATGCATGCACATGCATGTTTTATATATATATATATATATATATATATATATATATATATATATATATATATATATATACACACACACACATATATACATATAATATACTTGTGTTTCTGTACATGTGTTTTCTGCATATGTGCATACATGTGTACCCAGATGCATGCACATCTGCATATATGATCCTCATAATTTACTGTGTTAGTATTTACTTTGCATGTAAGTAAAGCAAGTCTGAAAGAGGTAAAGTCACTTGCACAGCATTATGTAGCAATTTCTGAGGCAGGATTCCAACCCAGATCTTCCTGGTTCCAAGCTCAGTGCTTTATTCAAGGCAGGTACACAAGTATATATAAACAAGACAGGCCCTGCCCTCAGTCTTACCTACTGTAAAATGTTCATAAGAATAACCACCTACTTCCCAGGATAGTTTTGAAGACCAAATGAGATATTTGGAAAGCACTCCACACATCACCTGGACCATAACCAACACTTAATAAATGTTTGCTTCCTTCCTTCCTCTTCTAATACACCACCTAGGTGCCTATTATCCAACTGAGAAACTTAAAGTAAACTCATTCAGCTGCCACAGCAGCCTCACTACAACAATATTTCTTATTGTGCCAGTATGAAGGGCTGTTTCATAGAAGAGGATTATCATGATTGAATGTGCCCTGATGGAGTGTTTTTTTTTCTTCCTGCATGTGGTTAGAATTATTTGAGGTTCATCAAACACCTACTATATAATTTAGCAGTTGGAGGGACAAATTGTCTTCTATTGATCAAGCATATCTCCCATTCTTTTCTCTTCTCCCATTCATTATCCCAGACTCATGTAAACAAAAAGTCAGCCAGGTATTATGAGTTAATATTTACACTTAGAAAACTTGTTGCATTTTTTGTAATTGAAATGTATGAATGCAGTTAACCAAGATATAAAATATTCATCTTTATAAAATACTTTTATAAATTTAATTTTTTAAATAATTTCAATAAATTTATAAAAAGAAAATATTCATATTTATAAGCTGCTCTTTAAAAATCACAATTGTTTGAATACAAAATATTCTCTTGTAAGAAAGTAAAGAAAGGAAGAAAAAAGGAATGAAAAGAGATAGATAGAATAGATATAGGTGATGATGATAGGTAATTAGATGGATAGATAAATATTGCTTATGTACTTATTATATACCAGGCACTGGGCTATGTACTAAGGACCCAAATATAAGTAAGCAAGATAGACCCAGCCCTCAGAAGACAACTCTTAAAAATGAGCTAGAAAAGGAGTGATGAGAATGATAGACAAAGGGGAAGGGGTACCTCTTGAATAGTTCTCAAGACTTTCTTATAAGAAAATACAAAAAGTAATGAGTAGTCCTGGTTCTCTTTAAGATAAAGCAAAAAGAACTTATAGAACCACTTATAAAATCTCAGTTTCCAGTAGTGTGTGGAGATGGTCTGTAAATGAAGCCATGACAGTTGAGAAGAGTATATGGAGTGGCAGTAAACAGGAAAAGGAAGGAAGGGAGGAAGGAAGGAAGGGAGAAAGAGGGGTATTGAGGAAGAAAATATTACCTAGAACATATATTTTCAGCTCTCTTGTTAGAATTTTAATTTTAAAAAATGTGAAACTCAAATATATACAAAGAATCTCACTCTTAGCACTTGAAGGTAGAGGCCTTGTCATTGAAGTCAAACCTGAGCAAGCACACTTGCTATGTCATAGCCAACACTAAGGCACCAAGCCTTGATGCTTTGACCCCAATGTCAGTTTTCCTACTACCTGTAGAGGCAGCCCAATCTGCTTTCCTTTATCTTTCTCAGTTACAAACACTTTCTCTTAAGTGCTATAAGCTTTGTCTGCAATGTTATCTACTTTACATAGTTGTACTTTCCCTCTCTCTCCATTATATCAACACATTTCTCTTCACCATGTTATACATTCATTGTTTCTTCAATTAATCACTGTATGGCATGGACTTGAGCCCTAACACAACCTCAGTTTACATCTGCGTGAGATTCATCATTGCCTTCATCATCATATCTCTCTTTTCTTTCCTCTTTTTTTCTTTCTCCATCTTTCTCTGTCTCTCTGTGCATCTCCTACTGCCTCTGTTTTTCTCCCTTTGTCTCTACAGCTGTTGTTCTCTTTATCTTTCTATTTCATTCTCTGTCTCTCTCTCTCTCACACAGGCACACACACACACACACACACACACACACACACACACACACACACACTCTGGTATGCACAGCATACCAAAAGTCCCTTGGTATAGAACTGCTCTAAATTATTCATTCACATTGGAATACAATAAGGATAAGAGTATGCCAAGGGCCTCATGCTATTCCTTTACAGTCAGGATAAAGGAATGATACTGTCCCTGAATGTTGTATTTTGATTGGCAGGATACCAATCCCTCACACTTGACAGAACCCAGCAGAGGTGAGAAGATGGTGTCCTTCTCACTCAAAAGTGATTGATGAGCCTGAATATCTGATGACAACCTTGAAAAGCATTTTAGAAAATCATCTGGGTGCCCACATTTCTCAGGCCAGAAAAATTTGCATAAGCCCTGTCCCTATCACCTCCCCTACCTTCAATCAGTCATGCACCAGACACCTGCATGCAGGAGATGCCAAAACAACTGTCAATTCAATAAGCTCAATGGAAAAAAAAATCAGCTAGTTCTGGGAGAAAGTATGTGATGGAATCCTAAGATTCAGATCCACGAAGTACCTTAGAGTCCTAGCAGTCCAAACACCTAGGGTCATGTTGAGGAAACTGAGTCTCCAAGAGATAAAATGATGTGGCCAAGACTATCCAATCACAGAGCCAGGATCCACATCCAGATCTTTCAGCTTGCACTCAGGTTACCATGCCTTCCCCTCCCCTACACCATGTTCATGGATTAAACAACACATATAAACACACACACGCACGCGCACACACACATATGCACGTGCACACACACACACACACATACACACACACACACACACACACACACACACACACACTATCACCATCACCACCATGGTTGCCTTTTAAAATGGAAAGGTGGTTGCATAAATAGTGCTATAAAGCTTCATCAGAAAACTGTCATTGTGGGGTGGGTTGGTGGTGCAGTGAATAGAGCACCAGCCCTGGAGGTAGGAGGACTTGAGTTCAAATCCAGCCTCAGACACTTAACACAAAAAACTAGCCATGTAGCCTTGGGCAACTCCAATTGCCCTGCCCTTTCCCCCCTCCCCCAAAAGCCAAAAAAAAAAAGCGAAAGAAAGAAAGAAAGAAAGAAAAGAAAAGAAAAAGAAATCTATCATTGCAAACACAGCTCATATGAATACCCTTCTAGAGGGACTCATTCTTGGCCTACTTTCTTACCTCAGAAATAGATTCTAAGGATGATCACGATTGTAACCATATCAATGCTCATTCTCGACACATTTCCAGCTATTCTTGAGCCTAACTCCAAAGCACAATTACTAGACTAGGAGGAGGCAGATCAGAATGTCTCCTAAAGTGAAAGATAAAAATTGTTTTAACATCTCTGAAGATCAATAAAGGTGGTAACCCCTTTTGAAGAGAAATACCGAGTTTCGAATCATTTGGGGGATATCCTTCTTTAATAAAAAGAAATTTGACTCCATCATTCCATCAACATATCTTATTATAAGCCAAAGTGGCAAATTAAGGGGATTCTGACATGTTGATCATAGGAAGTTACTTCTTCGATCCATGACTAATGTGAGCCAACTCTTTTGAGCTTGTTTTTCCTACAAGGAAATTCAATCTCAGTCATGACAATATTATTAAGTATATTGCTGAAGTAATTTTACAGCAGAGTCACTTCACATTACCATCTACTATACATTTTAAGTTAGAGTAAATAAATGAGTCAGAAGTGTGTGTCATGGAAGTCAACAAATTCAATGCAATCTTAGGTTGAATTCATAGCAGCATAATGATTAGAAAGAGGGAGGAGCTGATCAGGCTCTCCCCATGTCAGATAGCACTTGGAGTGTTGGGCTTCCTGGTTTTTTGAAGGGCATTATCTGGTTTACTCTTCTCTAAAGAAAAATAAGCAAGTTGATGAAGAAATTCAAAATTGTGCTATATATTTGCTATATATACTAAAGGTATATAGCTGTATAACTAGGAGAGGAGATTTGGTAAAATATGACAACTGCTTCCAAATATCTGAAGGATTATCTCAGAGAAGAGAGAATAATGCCTGGGATTTACAAAGTGGTTTATTCAGGCTTGGTGTAAAAGGAAAAATTCAGTACTTAGAACTGTCCTAGATTGGGATAGGATGCCTCTAATCGAAATATGTCTCCCTACAATGGAGGTCTTTAATTGGAATTTGCACAGATAATAGTGTATGTATGTATGTGTCTATACTGAACAATCATTTCAGAAAGTGCCTTTGAAGTTGAATGCAAAAGAGTACTAAGCATACATATACACGTATACACACATGCATATGTTCACACATATACACATATATGTATATATACACAAATATACATATATGTGTATACCTGTATAGATATATGCATGCAAATGTATGTGTGTTTATATATAAAACGTATATACACATAAATATATGCAGAAATATATACATAAATATGGAGCAACTAGGCGGCACAGTACATATAGTTCTGGACAAAGAATCAGGAACACAAATCAGGATTCATAAGTTCAAGTCTGGTCTCAGACACTAGCTATATGACCCTAGACAAGTCATTTAACACCATTTGCCTCAAGTTCTTCATTTATGAAATGAGTTGGAGAAGGCACAACACACTGCTCCAGTATCTTTGCAAAATACAAAAACAAAAGGCATCACAAAGAGACAAATACGATTGAAAGAACTCAACAAAAACAAAAAATACATATACATATATACATATACATACGTATGTATACTATATATGTGTACATATACATACATATAGGTGTGTATATACTATATGTGTGCATATGTGTGTACACATATATGTACATAACTCAGCAAATGATATTTTATTGGTAACTTCCTGGAAACAGAACTCGAGCCTGAGCCTAGAGAAATCAGTGATACTTGTCACTGAGTGACCTCTCCTAGAGACTCATATATTCACAGTTACTTCCTTAACCAGTCACCCAAGGTCCCATTGGGTTTTGTTCATCCATTTTAATGCTCCTGTTATTGGTCCTGATCTGGGCAGTCCTACTAATTTTGATCAGTTGCCCCTCTTAGTAGGCATGATCTTCCTTTACTGCTTGTCATGACACTCCAAGGTCCTAATTCTTATAGCCTTTCTCAGCTCTTACTTCATTGCAGACTGTTTGCTATGTCCTATACCTTTGTAGATGAATTTTTCTTGTGAACCTCTATCAGATGGTGCTCATTCTTTTTCTTAGGGAATTTGTTCTCTCAATCAGACCTCATCAGAAGAACATTCCATATTCTACACTCCCAGACCAGAGTATTTCTTTTATTCTTACATGTATTTTGCATATCTGTCTCAACAGCCCCAGGACTTACCTACACAAAAGGTTTCTCAGTGACTTGAGAAATAATATTGCCTTGTATATCCTAAGGAACTACTCTTTCTAATTCCATGTATTTTCACAGTGGCTCACTATTGTCAAATAAAGTCAGGTCAACAAGCATTTATTAAGTATCCACAGTGTGCTTGGCTCTGTAATAAGCCCTAGGGCTAGAGAAGGGCAAACATTGGCTCTGTCCTCAAGGAGTTCCCAATATATGAACTTTCTCCCCAAGTATGAAGTGTCTGCCTTTCATGTCATCTTTTCTTATTGTGTCTAAGTGCTCAGAGGATGGACTCCACTCTTTTTTTGTTTGCAATTGTCCATTCCTTTCTCAAGGAATCTAGTCTAAGTTATTCAAATTGCTTAAGATATTTTCCAAGACATCAAGAAAAGGGTGGGGCTTATGGAGCTTGTTCTGAGTGACAGGTGCACAGACCAGGAGTGATTTGTTATTCTTGATACATCCCTGAGATTCTCTCCAGTAATGCTGACAGGTGGAACCTGATGGGTTTGATTGGGGGGGCGGGGCGTATATAAAAATTGCATATTTAGAAACATCCCCAAAATCCCATTATCAGATTTCAGGAGGAGAAGCTTAATTTGAATAAACAAAGGTACTTTTTTCTCCTATGGTATTTAAATTTTCTAGTCTGTTATGAACTGAAATATTAGCATGCTTTGAGAAAAATGTTATTCATATTATCTCACTCATAACTTGCTTTAAAATTTGCTCCTCAGTCATTTTGGCTGAGGTTTGAATTCCTGGAGAGAAAATGTAATATAAATAGAGCCACTCAGTGCAGCATATAGAGTGAAATGTTCAGTAAACTTCAGCATAATTGGATTCAGCTTATGTTATCTCTACTCTATCTCCCTGTCTCTCACTCTCTCCTTATATCATTCTCTATCTCCCCATATATCTGTTTCTATCTCTCTGTGCTTTTCTATCTCTGCATCCCTTCTGTCTTATTCCATCTAGCTAGTATGTGTTTAGATCTCTATCAATATATTTCCAACTCTGCCTCTGTGTCCCTCTTTGTGTCTCTGTCAGTATTTCTTCTCTCTTTCTGTTTTTGTCTATCTTTTTATCTCAGTCTGTCTCAGTCACTGCAGCCTATTCATTTTCTCACTCCTAAGTTCTGTCTCTTTCTCCCCTCTCTTACTCTGTCTCTCTTTTTTCTCTGCCTTTCCATCTCGCTCTCTGTCTTTGTCTCTATCTTTTTCAATGTCTCTCTCTGTCTCTGTCTCTATTTATGTCTCTCTCTTTCTCCTCCCTCCCTCCTTCTCTCTCTCTCTCACTCTCTCTCTCTCTCTCCCCACACACACACACACACACACACACACACACACACACACACCTCCTTGTCCCACCTTATTCCTGACAGCATATACTGCCTATAGCCAATCATTTCAGAAAGTACAATTTGAAATTGCCTGACTGTAAAAGAGAAATATAGAGTATATTTTGCAAGCCACTTATTGGGAGGGAAACTTCCTTGAAACACATTTCTCTAAAGCACTTCACCTTGTGAAAGGCTTAGCAGCTAAGTATTCAAATCAAAACCCATTTCCATTTTATAAAGGAGAATTTATCAAATGCCCAGCCATTATGATAAAATCTATTTTGGATATCATAGCTACACAGTTTAACTCTGCATATGTCCAGAGAAGAAATTTATGCAAATACAAGCTCTGAAAGTTAATAAAAACCCAAACTCTACCTCCATAGTTTAAAAGGCTTACTTCTCTAAGGCCCTAATAAGAATATAGTCCCTATCTCCTGTGTTCTTCCCTGTCTCTCGCTGCACTCCCAACTCCTCCAACTGACCTATGATTTCAGCATTTGCTTTAAAAAGAAAATAGTCAAGTAAACACATTTCAGTCCTCTCCATGATCATTATCCAACAATTCACTTGCCTTACAATGTTATCCACACAATGTTTTATAAACCATCCTACCAGCTCCCCAGACAATCTTTCTATTGAATATGCTGCTGCCCTGCTTCTCTCTACCTGAAAAAACAAAAACAAAAACAGAAAAAAACACCTTTCTACATAGACCTCTGGGAATCATACTCTCAGCCCTGGGTAAATTAATCCTTCCAGTTTTGGACAATTATGAGGCTGTGTTTGTGATTGGTAACTGAGCATGAGCAGTTTTGACTTGCCCACTATATCTAGATGATCTCAGATGAAGAAATGCTTCATATCCCATGCAGCCATCTATCCATGTCTTGCCCTCTGTATCAGTCCTGAGGCTTCAGGCATACTTTCTCTTTCTACCTCCTATTCATCATAGAAATCAAATGGATAGTGCCATCGTTTTAGAAAGGATGTGTCAATACAATATGCAATACAACAACTATATTTACTGGACTCCTCAGAACAAAATTTCTTTTCCTATTAGGTCACCCTAATAAGTGTTGCCTACTCCTATTGGAATGTAAAGTCCTTGAATTGTCTAATTTTTGTATTAGCATTCCCAATGCTTGCACCGTGTACAGCACACAATAAGAACTTAACGACAGTTTTCATTCATTCAACCATTTAACATTCACAATGTCAACCTATTCTCTGTTACAGTAGAACCACAACCTCTCTCTGAGACTAAGGAGCTAACATTCTTAAGCTCGTTCATCTCACAGCTTTCAGACTTGTTCTTCACATCTCTTCTCACTTCCTAGGAAACCACCCCCTTTAAACCAGAAATCCTAGGAGACCAACAAAGATCTGAGTGAATTAGAGAGCAGAGACAAATTGGAATCCAGTCAGAGCATCAAAGGGGCCCCCCAAGCCCATCGAATGTGAGCCCCTCCAGAGAATTCCATTTGAGAGAACAGCATGATTTTTCTTGGAGATCTTTGTTGAAGAGGAAAACTGTTATGTTTTGGGAAAACTTTCGAGGTTAGGAAGTTTTGTTTTCATTGTTTATTTTTTTGTTCTCCCCCCCCCCCCCCCCCCGCCTTTGAATTGTGGTGTTGGAGAAGACTTTTGAGAGTCCTTTGGAGAGCAAAATGATCAAATCAGCCACTACTTAAGGAAATTAATTCATGCTGTTCATTGAAATGCTAAATACTGAAGCTAAAACTTACATGCTATGACCACATCATGAGAAGATAGGACTCATTGAAAAAGACTGTGATGTAAGGAAAGACTGAAGGCAAAAGGAAAAGCCAATGACAGAAGATGAGATTTATAGATTCTATTATGGAAACAATGAACATGAACTTGGATAGTCTTCAAGAGATAGTGGAGAAATTAAAATTATCTATAGTGACATGAAAACATTCCTTAAATCATTGTTTATTAGAGAAATGCAAATTAAAAGAAGTCTGAGGTACCACCTCAATCAGATTGGCTAATATGACAAAAAAAGAATGTGATAAATGTTGGACAAGATGTGGGGAAATTGGGACACTAAAGCATTGTTGTTGGAGTTGTGAACTGATCCAACCCTTCTGGAAACCAATTTGGAACTATGTCCAAAGGGCAATCAAACCATGCTTACCCTTTGATCCAGCAATACCACTACTAAGGCTTTATCCCAAAGAAATCATAAAAAGGGGTCCAGGATCTACATGTACCAAAATATTCATAGTAGCTCTTTTTGTGGCAGCAAAGAACTGAAAATTGAGGGGATGTCCATTTGGGGAATGGCTGAACAAGTTCTGGTGTATGAATATAATGGAATACTATTGTGCTGTAAGAAATGATAAATAGGTGGATTTCAAAAAAAACAAACAAACCTGGAAAGACTTACATGAATTAATGATGAGTCAAGTGAGCAGGATCAGGAGAACATTGTACACAGTAACAGCCATGGTGTGCGATGACTGACTGACAGACTTATCTCCTCTTGGCAATGCAAGGACCTAAAATAGTTCCAAAAGACTCATGATGGAAAATATCACCCACCTCCAGGCAAAAAACTATGAAACCTGAATGCAGATTGAAGTAGACTTTTTTTCTTTTTTTGTTTTGTTTTCTTTCTCATGGTTCCTCCCATTTGTTCTAATTCTTCTATACAACAAGACTAACGTAAAAATATATTTAATAGAAATTTAGACATAGAGCCTATATCAGATTGCATGCTGTCTTGGGGAGGGGAAGGGAAGGAAGGAGAGAAATTTTAAAATTTATGCAAGTGAGTTTTTAAAATTAAAATTAGATGAATTGACTTATTATTTTAGAAAACCCTGGAAAGACTTACCTGAACTGATGCTGAGTGAAATGGTGAAGTGAACAGAATCAGAACACTGGACACAGTAACTCTATGATGATCAACTATGATTGACTTAGCTTTTCTAAACAATACAGTGATCCAAGACAATTCCAAAAGACTCATGATGGAAAATGCTATCCCCATCCAGAAATAGAAATATGGAATCTGAATGCAGATCAAAGCAAACTATTTTCATGTTTTTTGTTATTGTTTTCACGTGTGTGACTTTTCCCTTATGTTTTATTTCTTCTTTCACAACATGACTAATGTGGGAATATGTTTATATGATTGCACATTTATAACCAATATCAGATTGCTTGCTGTCTTGGAAAGGGCAGATGGGAGGGGCGAGAGAGAAAAAATTTGAAACTCAAAGTCTTATAAAAATGAATGGTGGAAATTATCTTTTCATGTAATTTGAAAAAAAAAATACTATTTATTTTTAAAAAGAGATAATGGATGATAAAAGGGCTTGGTGTCCAATGGTCCATAGGGTCAAGAAGATCAGACATGGCTGAATGACTGAACAATGACAACAACAAGGCTACGTGCGCCTCTTTATAACTTCACTCCAATGTTCCTTGGGGGCCCAGCACAGAAGTCTATTCACTAACCTAAGTGATAGAACTTTTAAACACTTGAAAACAGTTTTGAAAACAGTGAAATCATCTCTTTTCTGGGTTAAACTAATAGACTAACAGAGGGCTGCTCAGTATCTCCATGAATGATATTCCATAAAACATATTCATCTTCATATTTGGTAATTTCAAATAAAAGTGAGACCTATTGTCTACTCTGCAATTATTCCAGAAAAAAAAATGCTATTTTAGTCCAAGGGGCATAAACTCTTATTTTAAAAATTGACATGCGGCAGCTCTTTGGACATGCAATAGTCCTATCTAGTACTTACAGAAGTTGAGATGGAATGCCTCATAGCAATACAAGTTTAATTATTTAAATTGAGGCTGAATACTCATAAATCTTGAGAGGAGCTGTGTGTGATTACTGTGATTTCGCCTCTACTACTGCTAAGAAATCTCAGGTGACTTCTAGATCTCTAAATATACCCCCCCATTCTGGTTAAAAAATGAAATTTTCTTCTAGGATTGTGTCTTTCTTTTGAAGCTATTTAAATCTTCAGTTTCCCTTTCTTTTTGGGACAGTGAGGAATTGTAATGACAGACATTTTAAGGCAGTTCTCTTCAAGGACTGCCAAGAGTTTTTCTGGGCCTTTATCCCAACAAATCATCATTCATGCATATTTATAATTTTATGAGATCTGCCAAAAAAACTATATGCCAGTGGAAATCTCTCCTAAACCTGTTTATGGATACTAATGCCAAATACCGAGACCTAAGATCATAAAACACCCCATCCCCCCACTGCCCTTTGCCAAATTCAGATGTGTATAGAAAATTCCTTCTCTGCAATTTACAGAAAAGGTATTGATATCATGGAACCTGAACATGTTATGTAAGTAAAGTTACTGTACTTGTTTTTCCACTCCAAATTAACTCTTTTGAGTCACTAGGGGACCATTTAGTCAATGACTGTTTTGTTATACTCAAAAGTATTCCGGAGGTAGGAGAAAATAAATACAGCCACACAAAATAGCCTGACTTTAGAAATGAAAGCTGCCCTGAGATACTAGGGGCCATTGGCAAGTCTATAGAGTTTAATGGTGGTTGGCAATGACCCTGCACTCCAAAACCCAGTCTCATGACTTTGTTCCTTATGAGTCTAACACATAATGTGATAAGAACTAGCGAACTTGTGGGCTGAGGGCAATAAAGTAAAGATAGACATTATAGAGTTCATATTTGTTGTTATCAAATAAACTTCAAAAGTATAAACAAGAATTTCTGGAGTCCTACCTTTATGCAACAACCAGATCTGCCCCACAAAGTTTCCTGGGAGCATTGACTGAAAACTGCTGAGATTCAGTCTCATATCATGCCCTTAAGTGCACTGAAACAACACTTGCTCTCTCTACTCCAATTTGATCATCAGTGAGGTCACTTTTCCTCTGACTAGTTTACTTGTACTTGCTATAAATAAATAATAGAGGATATTGAGTGTTTGGATACCAGTAAATAACTGTAACTGTCCCTAGATCATGTAAACAAGAGGAACCTTCACTGTTCAAGTACAATATAAAGCTCAGCTTTTCCTAAAACCATCCTCACCAGTGGCCTATGTCTCCCTGAAAACATTCAATAACCAAATGGATAAAATTAAGTTTATCTTTTTAAACTCTTTCATTGTTAACTTACTTGACTTTGCTATAGAATTTTCTATTGGCTTATCCTTCCCTTCTTAGAAGTATATATATATATATATATATATATATACACACACATACACACATATATGTATATATATACACACATACACACATATATGTATATATATACACATACATACACACATACATATATACATATCCACACACACACACACACACACACACACACACACACATATATTCCCAAATCAAGTCTTGAAATCCAGTCTTAAATGTCAAACTGTCTTGAAAGGTATGATATCAGTAAAACTCAACTTATTCCAACTTGAACTTATCAGTTTCCTCCTCAAAATAGCTCCCCTGTGAGTACAGTGGAAAGATGACAAATTTGGAATCAGATAGGATAGGTTTAGATGCCATGTGACCTTCATGGGCAAAAAGAATTCATAAGTAGACAGAAGGAACTTGAATTGCAGTATTGGAAAAAAGAAGAGTATAACAGAAATAAAGAATTGTTTTAGAACAAAATTGAAGCTCTTTCCTTCCAAAAAATTATTTGTCCATTTCTAAGAAAATCCTTATTGCTATATTTAGGATTATGGATCTATTTTTATCGTGTTTCATTTAGTGTAAGAGAATTGCCTGGGGCCCTAAGAGTTTTTTGGGGTTTTTTTTTGTCATTAGAGACAATATTTGATCTTGGACTTATTTCATCCTGAGGATGGTCCTCTCTGCCCTAAGCACGTTGAGTCTCAGTGTCAAAGATATCAGTGTTAAATCTTTCACTATGCACTTGGAGATCTGGGATCTTGAGCAAATCATTTAAGCCTTCATCTCTGACTACACATTGGTCAAATGCAGTCTATAGTCCCCTGAGTACTTACATCACAGAATTATCAAGATGAGCAGATGAAATTTGGCTACAAGGTTTTATCAACTTGAAATTTTAGTTATTTTCTTGTGCAATGGTTATGGGATTTGAAGCTCTTCCATGCCCCTTGAACTTGATGACATAGTAGGAAGGTGTGGGCCAGGAGGAAGCTGAAGCCAGTGAGGTGACTGGAAGCAGCAGCAGCTGCTGTGGCGCACACACCTTTTTTTTGAGCCAGCCAGAATTTCTGCTAAGGACTCCTGACAAGGACTGCCAGGGATGGGAACTGTGGGGGGCCAAATCTGCTGGGAGCAAGCTGTGTGGACACTGAGCAGTTGCCATGAGTGAGGAGAGGAGGGTCTTTGGTGGAGGTTTCCTGTTCTGTTTTGAAGGCTTGAGAAAGTAGGTGTTTACTGCCTTAATTATGTGTGCCAAGTCTATAGCTACTGTGATGGCTTGGACTTTCTGGTTTGGGGCTTCAGATTTTCTTGTATTTGAGTAAATGTTCTAGATGTGTCCCCCATGTAGAGAGTCTGTTATATTTTCTGATTAAACCATATCAACATATTTATAGTTACCATAGGGATTGTGAATACTGCATTTTTGATACATGTTATTAATATTATTGTACTATTATTGTTACTTTTCTCAACAATAAATTTGCAAAGTGGCAATGTCTTCACTTCTGCATTCTGGATGTTGCTGTTAGGAAGAACAAATAAAAGAATGTTTGTGACAGCATTTGCATAGCTATTAGGTGAAGCCTATATGAAGGGTTTTTATGAATATTACATTTATAGAATGTAAACTTCCTGAAACAGAGGATGATTTATTTTATTTCTTGTCATTCTATCTTAAAACACTAGACATTTTGTTCTTTTCACTTTGTATTATATCAATTCATGTAAGTCTTCCCATGGTTTTCTAAAACCCTCCTGCTCATCTTTGTTGTTTTTTTTTTTTAATAACACAATAGAATTCAACTACAATCATGTTCTACAGCTTGTTCAGCCATTCTCTTATTTTTATTGAAATGGTTACTTGTTTCCACAAGTTTGTTTGTTTATTTGTTTGTTAGGGTTGCCTGTGTATACCCTCATATTACCTGAAAGGAATAACAGTTTTGTTTTTCTGTTGCCCACTTTTTATTTCATCAATTTCTTTTTCTTCTTTTCTATGTCTTGCATTTTAGGGCAGTATTGAATAATAGTGCTGATAATGGACATCCTTGCCTCCCTCCTAATATTCTTGTGAAGGCTTTCACTTTATCCCTGTAACAGATCATGTTTACCCTTGGTTTTAAGATAGACACTCCTTACCATTTTAAGAAAAATTTCATTGATTCCTATTAAAGGAGTATCATTAAAACCCATTCCTTTTAGAAATACTAGAAAACATAGGAATCAATGTTTTCTAGTATTTCTAAAAGGAATGGGTTTTAATGATACTCCTTTAATAATATTATCTCATTTTATCCTGATAACAACTCTTGAATGTAAACATTACTGTTAGCCCTACTTTACAGATGAACAACCTATAGCTCAGGGAGATTAATTGCCCAGGATCACACAACTAGTAAATATCAGAGGCAGTATTTAATTCAGGCCTTTCTAACTCCAAGCCCAGCACCCTATCCACAAAACTACTTGTAGGAAAGGCAGGAAGTCAACTCTTGTCTTCCTATAATGCAACCCTTGTCTTCCTATTTCCAAAATTAGCTTTGTATCAACCGTAGCATATTACTTTTTATGTGGGGATAGTGAGAAAGTGTCTTGCCTTGTTACTCAAGTAACAAGCCAAAAACAAAAAAGGAGACAGAATTAGAACCCAGATCTTCCCAAGCCCAAGTCTAGAAATCTATTCACAATTTCACACCTGACATGTGTCAGATGAAAGAATGCTACAGGTCACATCTCTTGACATTCAAAAAATTATACATCCCTGCTTCTTTTTTCCCTGATGGCTACCCCTAAAATTAGAATTGACTTCTGAGCTTTGCCTGAGTATAGTAGCAATGAACTTGAAACATCTTTAAGTTAGTCACTGGAATTTAAAACCCTAAATATTTTTGGAGTCCCTGACACTATTTGGGAAATGACATTGCTGCCAGATCTTCCTGAGCAGTAGAAATAGTCCCTTTCAATTTTTTCCCAGATATCTGCACATATAATCTTCCACTTAAAATGCTAAGGAAAAAAAAAGGTGAGGAAGAAAAGAGTTTTTGAAGACCCTTGTGATCCTATTATAACTCTCCATTTGTAGTATCCTCTCAACCTTTATGTCCATGATCCCTGAACTCTGGTGTCCTTAACAATGAACTTCACCAACCTGAATTTAAAAAAAGAAAAAGAAAAATTTAAAAATAGAAAAGAAAATGGAGTTCAAAGTTATTTTTTGCAGGAGTATAAGGGGCATTTGCACAATGCCAGGCAAGGTAGGTCATAATTGACACTAATTGGCACTCCCCAATGTCTGCTACATCTTTTTCCCTTAATAAGGAATACAGGATTCTATGGTTCTTTCAAAAATATCAAAGCACAAATGACTTGTAATCTGAAACAAAGCCACTGATAAGTACAACTGAAGGGCAAATACATAAGTAGAATAGATGTCCTTTGGGGAAAGTATGTGATAATAGCTTTGACGAAAAATGTTTCTTGCATGAGATGGCTGATAAAACTGAAGCAACCCAGACGTCTTCCTGTTTATTCTTGAACCTGGTAATGTTAGGCTATGTTAAATGGACTGTTTATTATGGGCAGCTAGGTGTCACAGTAAACAGTCATAAACCTGAAGTCAGGAGGATCTGAGTTCAAAACTAGCCCCAAATATTTACTAGACGTGAGACCTTGGGCAAGTCATTTATATGTTAATACCTACTTCCAGGGTGGCTTTGATGATCAAATGTGATAATATTTGTATTGTCAGCAGTGACTGCTATATGGTAAATGCTCAATAATAAATGATTATTCTCTCCCTTCCTTTCTGTTTGAATTAAATATTAATGTGAGATTTAGCCTTAAAGTGTTCCAAGTACATGATTCTGAATTCAGAGAGGCAGCTGGCTTAGAGAATAAAGTACTAGATGTGGCATCAGTAATGCCTGGGTTAAAATCCCACCTTTGATATTTAATAGCATTGTGGCCATGGACAATACCCTTAAACTATCTGAGAGTCAGTTTCCCCAAGTGTGCAATGAAAATAATAAAGCCTAT
>CM053589.1:187261451-187273350 GCA_028646515.1 Pseudochirops corinnae | reverse complement strand
GTATATATGTACATGGATTTATGTAGAAATCCACATGTATTTGTGTGTTGGGGTGCCTTATGCAGTATAATGTTCAGGCAGATTCAAATACGTTTATACATAGTGGGACACTGACTGGTATCAATTGTGCTTAGGAATACATCCCCATCTCCTCTGAATTCTCAGAAAACCATTGCCTGTCTTATTGGTTGAAAAATTTCTTGGAGGCTAAAGGTGGGGCTGTTTCTGTTTCTAGTTACACTCGGTGTTAGCTGTAAATTGCTTTTATGAAAATGTTCCCATGGATTCACATGTGCAAATGGGTGTGTAATAGTCCCTTGGCACATGTGTAAGAAACACATAGCTTGAAAAAGAATATAGGGAAAGGAAGTTGCTGGGGATACACAGGGTGGCTAGCAGCAGGAGTGTAAGACATATGATATCCTTAGCTCTGTTCAGAACTAGGGCCATAGTAAAGGAGGGAGGATGGGGAAAGGAGAGAAAGAAAGATAGAAACAGACAGAAAGAATGTGTGATCACAGGAAATATGTCTGTAGGAGCTCATTTTTCTATAGTGTTTTTGTGTGTGTTTCTATGCTTGTATGGACACACACACATGTACACATATACATTCATATTCATATATAAATTTGTACATATAATGTGTAAGTTTATACCTCTCTATAGTTCTAGCTTTACTGTTCTGTGGATGAGTATGAAGCACTATCTGCAGTTTCTGCTTACATGTTTCCCTTCTCCCCAAAGGCCCAGCAGAGGCCATGCATGGGAGCTTCTCAGGCACTCAGCTCCATACAACCTAGGATCAGACATCTTTCTACAGACTCTCTTTTGTAACCTGCCTGGATTCTACTTACCCTTTCCTACCTATTGTTCTGAGAAGCACAATCAAATCAATTGCCACTCTTAAAGGGTGTGCACACGAACTGAGTACCCCTACATTTGCACAACAGAATTCCCTTCCCTAGCCAACAAAGCCTGTTATACATTGTATCCTTTATTAGAAAGTAGGCTCCTGAAAGACAATTGCTCTCATTTTTTTGTATCCCGAGCACAATGTGTTACAAAGTAATCACTTACTAAGCGTTATTTATGTATTCATTCTCATATATATATATATGTGTGTGTATGTAGTGATGCACATATATTTATGTCTATCTATATAGCTATCCATTTATGAATGGGTCCAGTTTTGAAAAATAAAACAAAAAGTGTTCAACTATGAAAGGAAAATTTATTTTTTAAATTGTTTTTTAATTTGGTTTTAATAATCTTAAACTTGATATTTGCCATGATATTCCTTCATTGCTCTTTTAGTGATGCGTGTCATGGTATATGAGTAGCTGGACCACTGAATTTGAGGTTTACCTAACATACATAAAGTAGATATGCATGTTACAGACCATTACATAGGAAAAAGAAGAAGAAAAAGAAAGAAAGAAGGAGGAGGAGGAAACCTGAGAGATGTGACTGAGTCCACAAAACAATCAGAAGATGTTTCCTGTGTGGTATCAGTTGCCTGCATCCAGTAACCTAACAACCCTTTGCTATGGGATTATAGGAAAATATTTTTAGCATGCATTTGTATGGAAAGACTATTTCCAACACTAGGGAAACTGCTAAAGGGTATACTGCCTACAAAGCATCTTCAACAAGGGATAACTGTTATGGCAGTCTTTCCAATTCTATCCCAATTCCACCCTGAATAAAAGAGTCACTCCCTCTTCATCAGTAGACTTTGACATCTTCATTCCTTTTTATTTTTCTTGTCCTTTACATGTTTCCCTTCATGATAAGACCATTGTTTGCTTCTTAAGTGCAAGGGGCTTATTTACGCCTCCTTGCTGCCAGGGTAATATCTTACCTTAGCCCCTGCCCTCTACTTACCCATTCCGGGTCTTCGGTCATCACCGGCCTCTGAAGGAGGAATAACCCAACATAACGCCCGAGGCTTTCAAGAAGTAGTTTATTCAGCAGCAACTACATCCCAACCAACAACCGGATGCTTCCGCATTCAGGTCTTTTATCATTATCCCTCATCCAATCACAAGCTCGGATTACATTTATTACCTTATATGGCAAATCTTCACAGCAAGCTAGCTAAGCCACACCTAGTCGACATAACCCTTTTACCCCCGCCCCCAACACTTAAGATGTTGTTGCTGTTGTTGTATGACCACCTAATTGCATATCTGAGAAGTTCCAACCTGCCTAAGGTATTTACTAGGTTTAGGTCCCTGGAGAAATAATGTAACCTCTTTTAGCCTCAGTTTTCTCTTTTAAAAACTGAGGCTAATAGTAACACCTACATCACAATTGTTGCATTACATCACAGGTGGGTGTCAGCATCAAATGTGATAATAATTGTAAAGTTCTTTGTAAACCATAAATATGTATGTATATATGTATGAAATATGTGTGTATATGTATATACATATATATATATATAATTTCTTTCAGTTTATACATATTACACGTCAAACATGTAATGTAAACTGATAAAGGACAGAGCCTGTTTTGTATTTGTATTTTGATCTCCCAGAGTTAGTCTAGTGCCTGGCAGAAAGTAGGTTTTTACTGCTACTTTTGCTGTTGCTGCTACTAGTCTACTACAACTAGTACTACTAGCACTTTTTTTTTCCCATGGGTGATATATTTTGATTCATGTATAAATTGGATTTAAGTGAGGCAGAGTTGCACGAAGTCTTCAGCCTCACTCTCTCCTCCAGAGTCATCACAGTCCAGTTCCAGGACTGAATCAAGATGACTGGTGATGGCTCAAGGTAAAGTGAATGACCTTGGTGTCTTTGATGTCTAACCAAGCTCTAAGCATTCCACAGTGCCAGCTTTGGCTGTCTTCATGGCCATTGGAACAAATTGTTCTCATCTGCCCATCGCACCAGTAGAAGTCTTAACTTGCTTAGTGTAGACATCTCTCTAACCCACCAAAGGGTTTGAGACCCCTTGATTACTCTCAACCTGATTTAGCCTGTCTCCTGAAATGGTTTACTGGGGGTGTGGTCACTGCACATGCTACAGCTTTTTGGAGTCACAGGTGAGAGTTTGGTAGAACAGGTGGACACCAAAAGTGGAAAGCACCCCTAAAAAGGGCTGAACAACCCTCACACAAGAGGTACCATTTGTCCCTAAACAAATGCTACACCCTACTAGCACCAGCACTACCACTACTAGTACTAGTACTGGTATTAGTACTAGTACTAGTACTACTACTACTACTACTACTACTACTACTACTACTACTACTACTTACTATCATCATCATCATTGAATAGAATTGTAGGAGCATGGAACTAGAAATGAAAAGGACAACAGAGGCAATGTAGACAGTTATAGGACTATAAGATTATTAAACTTGAAATGGAAGGGAACTCAGTAGTCACTTAGCCACTCTCAGTTTTCAAATGGGGAAATAAGAGGCCCACGTAAAGGGAGGGACTTGCCCAGGTCACCAATAGTCAACTTCAGTATTTGAACCCAGGTCCTCTGACACCAGAGTTAGTTCTTTTCCCTGTTATCAGGGTGATTAGAATTAAGTGGTTTTAACTACGTTTATCATCTGTATAGTTATGTAGAGAAGCCCCTTTCTTGTCTTTTCTGAACTTCAATCTATATTTCTATAACTTCTAAATAGTTATATCCATTATACAAAGTCAATGAGAGAAATAATGATTTCTTATTGTGGAATAGCTTATGAAACATAGGTAACGACTAGGGTAAGCCCAGACCATTAACTCCTGAGGATGATATAGATCTGGCCTGAGAATAAATGAGGTTTTCATATTCTATGTTTAGATTCCTGAAATGCCAACTGTTTGTTCTGTATCTCCCTACAGAGGAGGGGAAATTGTGGCCTCTGAATTCCAGTTCAGTCCCACAGGGCCAGATCTTCCCTTGGAAACCCTAAATGTACTTCCAATATCTCACTACTGCAGACTACAGAAACTGGGACAGAAGTAGAAGTATATAATTATCTCTTGGCATGAAGAAAATTGCCTTTAAATAGTGATTATTTTATTATTATTCTCTCTGAGTATCAGATGATTTTTTTTCAAATTAAGAAGTATAAAACCCTGCAAAATCAGCATTAATTGTATCCCTGTTAACCTGAAAAATTTACAATAATACCCTTCCTGCTTCCAAAGAGATCTAATACCTTCCACTTGCAGATTATTCCTTTTTACCATAAACACTATTTTGGTGAGTCAATGGGTAGAGAATCTACAACTAACGATAAACATAATTTAAGAGTTTTTAATTTCACAAATATTTGTAAATTTTTATTGACACTAGTGAAAGATTTTAAGACTCTTTGTCCTGTTTAACTATCACCTATATGTTTTGTTTATCCTTAAGCAAGTTCTTAGAGGAGAAAAAAGGAATTTAAAAGAGAGGTTACTCAAAGATGATAGACCATGACCTGGGACCAATGTTTTTGCAAGGTTTTAAACTAAGTCTTATTGTCAATTGACCAAACAGAATAAACCAGAATGCCAAAAGTATCCATTGTTTTAGATTATTAGGGCTTTCATTACGTATATATGTTGATCAATTATTATTATATTATTTTGGACTAGGGAGTAGAGAGGCAGTTAGCTTCATTGGAAAATACCTTGGTGTTCAGAGGCAGAAAACTTGAAGTCAAATACAAGTCTGGCTACTTTCAAGCCCTGCCACTTCTGGCAGAGCATTTAAATTTTCCCAATCTCCATTTGTATAACAGAGGGTTTAGATTGCATAATTCTTGTAGGTTTTTTGTAGTTTTAAATCTCTAAAAATGAATGTAATAGCATTAAAAAAGATGGCTTATGTACTAATTTCCTATTGTGTTTGTAGGTGTATACACACACATACACACATAAAATATATATTATGTGCATATGTATATCTTTCATCTGTAAAATGAAGGTGTAGGTTATAGTGAGGCTGAAAAGAGACAACCCACATAACATCCCTGTAAAAAGTACATATTAGGCATATAGAATATGTCATTGATGATCATCATCCCAATGGTCCTCCAATATGACAATTTTGAAATGGTCCATAAGTACTTAGTGTGGAATGTTTACAGGTTGGACTTAGTGCCACTGATTGATTACACTGAGACCAAAGACAAGTGAAATTGAAATGTCCCCCATAAATGGCTGCCATCTGGGCTGACTTAAGAGCCAGATGTCCTATTTCCTTTGAGCCTTAGATTCTAACAACTGTTTCAGGTTTATCATTTGGGGGTTAAGAATGTACTATGTATGGCAAAGGCAGATGGGAAGAAGACATAAAGAATTGGGAAAGAAATTTTAAAAAGATAGGGATTTTGATTTGTATATTCCACAGAGGTTTGTCCCACCTGGTTTACAATCCCTGCAAATGTGGAGGATCTCCTTGAAATGTCAGAGAAGAGCAAACATATTGCTGCCTTTACTCTGTTAGCCGAGGTCTTGGTGGGGGAGGGGAAATCATCTTTTCTAACACTTCTTCTTGATTAAATTTAAGAAGACTAAAAACATATTTACCACCAAAATAATATTATATTAGCAGAATTATAGAATCACCTTCAAGGGGAAGTCAGAGGCCACCTTATCCAATTGCTGCATGGACAAAAGCCTTTTCTATAACATACTAATGAATTGTCAACTGGCCTTTGGGCAGAGATTGTGATCAGAAGTGAGGCAGGGTAATCGAATAAGACCAAAAAATGAGACCCTTTGCCAAGACCCTTTACCTTGTCTCTGAAATACATGAATACATCCCCAGTGAATCCTTCCATGGCTTTGATTGGGTGGTGGGGGGCAAAGGGTTCTCATGCTTTTGTTCTTGTTGTGACTTTCACATTTGCACATTGATTTTAAAGTCAAAGGTCTTCCTTGAGAATCTATGCCACATGCTGTATTGGTAATGGAATTTGGAGATAGCCCTGTATTGGCTTGGTTTTTGGGCTGAGTGTTAAAATCCAGAGCTTGTGAATCCCACTTGTGGGATGGACTTGTTGACAGGAAGAGAGAGGACTGAACTGGGAGGAGCCATGAATTGGGAGAGAGGCCCAAGCCTAGAGAAGGCCAGAAGGACTTTGGGAGAGCAGTATGCAGTACCGTGAAGCCTGAGTTGCTGAGAGAAAGACTGCTGAGAGCCCATTGGAAGTGCCCAGGACTTTTGAGAACTGCCACCTGGAACTGCCAAGAACTGAGGAGGCATGGCTGCGATGTCGGTATTTTGTCTGTCTGTTTTGATGTTGTTTTGCCAGATTCACCTGATGGTGAAGTACAGTGGTGATGTTGTAGAGGTCCTGGAACCTGGCTGTTGGTTCAGAAGCCCTGAAGGGGGATTTTCTTGTTGTACCTGCACAGAAATTCTGGAATAGGGCCTTGCTGATGTTTTCAGGAGTTCTGGGACTGTTCTACAGACAGAGAGTGACTTGATGAGGACACTGGCTAAGGCTTTGTTGAGCCTTGTCTCCCCAGGAACTGAGACTGCTGAGGGCTTGCCTGGATTGAAGATGAAAGAAGGCCCTTTCCTTGGGTATTCAATGCTGAGATGATATCTTAATCTTGTTGTTAACTTAAGGGTAGATGGCCTTTTGTGCTCTCCTGCCCCTTTTGAGATTCAGGGATGGGAAGCCTTTGAGTTTTCTTTGTGCTCTGTGATTGACCAAATGAATGTACTTTGTTTATGGTTGGAAACTAATCTCCATTTGAGAAGAGACTTTTGGCTGACTAAATGAATGTACTGTCTAGGGGTGGAGTAGTACCTGGATTGAATTGAGAATTTACTGGCTAAAGGGAACAAGCTGCATGGTATTTAGACTTTCTCTGTTCTGTGAATGTTTGCTGAATAAATGGAGTTTACTATGCTGGTAATCCGAACCTTAGAAGTTGCCTTTGCTTGGCATTACAGATGCTTAAAAGCTGGGTGACTTTAAGAAGGAAATTTGAGCTCATTGTACCTCCATTTTTATCGATACATTGAGGGAGTTAGATTCATTTACATGTCATCTCTCTCAAATCTAAAACAGTGATCTTGATAGAAGAAACAGACCCTGGGGGTTTCCACTCTGCCCTTGCATGTAGAAGTATTTGGTACAGACAGCTGCATATAAAAAATAATTTTGATAGTAAAGTAATTGGTAAAAGAAATAAGAGATTGAGGTTTTTCATAGATAAACAAATTAATGCCTGGAAAGAATAGAAAAGGAAATTTTGATTTACTAAAATTGGGGGAAAAAGCATAAACAAATAGTTTTCGGATGAAATTTGAATTGATTGTCGCATAAAATCAAATCTGGTATATGTGTGTGTTCATTTTTACGTATATGTATTTATATGTGTGTATATGTATATGTGTACAGACACATAAAATGACTGAAATCTTTAAGATTTGGATAGCTCTGATCTATAGGCATGTTTCAAAAAAAAAATCTTCATTGAGTGACATTCTTTTTCCACTGAAATGTACCTTCCTGAGATCCAGATTTCAGTAAAACATTCACTTGCCTCCTTTTGTCTAAAAGACAGGATTGCCAGGAGTATTAAGCCATTTATCTCTATTCCATACTCTGGTCTATTTAAAAATAAAATTATCCTGTTTGTATATCAGGGATCTAATGCCTTTGTAATTTCCTTGACAGCCTTAGAAAGAGTAGGCATCCTCAGGGGTAAGGAAGAAGAATATGGAGGCCTTAATAATTAATAAGGCATTGCAGTGTGTTGGAGAGGTGGTTTAGAGAAGTAAAGGCTTGAAGTTCCAAGTAATCTGTTGGGATGCAGTGGAAAAAGTGATTCACAAATTATCACAGAAAGCAACCAGGTTTGATTTTTTTTTTCCATGTGGCAGTTTATTAATTTATGTTGGTATCTGAATAATAAGCTGAAATTTGAATTTTATGAAAGAAATATCCATGATTAAGGGGAAAAAAAGCTTTGCGTTTTTCTTCTCTAATCTATAATTTCTATAACCTTCAATTATAACATTTGCAGCTGTAATTCTTTCTGTGGTACACAAAACCCATCCATTGCTAGTACTAAAATACTAATCATGGTTGAAAACAATTCTTTCCATCATTTGAATTATTTCAGCCTCCCCTCTATCCCCCCACCACTGAATTATAGCCATTTAGCCAAGGGGAGAAAAAGAAGGGAGGGAGGAAAGAAGGAAGGAAAGAAGGAAGGAAGGAAGGAAAGAAAGAAGGAAGGAAGGATGGAAGGAAGGAAGGAAGGAAGGAAGGAAAGAAGGAAGGAAGGAAAGAAGGAAGGAAGGAAGGAAGGAAGGAAGGAAGGAAGGAAGGAAGGAAGATGAGAGAGGGAGGGAAGGAGGGAAGAAGGAAAGGAAGGAGATAGGAAGGATCACAATTAGTTGGTTTTTTTGTCAGGAAAACCTCAGGCAAAGGTGAAGAGGAAAAGTAATTGTTTTGTTTTGTTTTCTTCAGAATCTTAGGCAAAAGGATTCCCAAAATCCTTTAACACAATTGAACTCTCTGAAGTTACAGTCCCTCTTGTATGGACTACCCACAAGATCTTGGGAAAGCCATAGCTTCTATAGGAATCGATATGTAAAACCATGGAATTGACTGAAGTGGAGCCTGAATCCACTTCTAGAATTAGGTCTACATTGGTAGTTAAGTGGTGTAGTGGATAGGGCACTGGGTCTGGAAGCAGGGAGCACTGGGTACAAATCCTCCCCCCAGACATTTAATAGCTGTTTGACCCTGAATAAGTCACTTAATCTCTTTCTGCCTCAGCTCTCTCAAGTGTAAGATGGGAATAATAATAATAGCACCAAACTCCCAGGGTTGTTGCAAGACCAAATGAGATGATAATTGTAAAAAGCCTGGCACATAGTAGGCAGTATGTAATTGTTAGTTACTATGATAAGGATTGTTAATTCTGTGACTCTGGTTTCTCTCTACAACAATCCTTGTGAGGTGCCACAGGTGACAGTGGATTTAATTTGGAGTCATATACTTTTGACTGAATCCCGGTTGTCCCATTCACTCTGTGTGTGACCCTAGACAAATCAGAAAATGGGAACTCCATTTCCTTTTGTGAATAATGAGGATGTAGAGCTACATCATAGAGAAGGGCCTTTCTTGTTCTATGGATATCATCCTATGAGAGAGTAAGTTTCCATCTTTATATATTTTAGGTGTGCTAAATACTTTACATATGTTGATTGGATGAAGGAATGAGTATGTATTAAGCTCTAACCTAGCACAACATTGATGATACAAAGAGAAAAAGAAGACAGTCTCTGTTTTCAAGAGTTTACACTAATGGAGACAAATGACTAAGAGCATTTGGCATTCTTCTACCCATTTCGCAAAAGAGCAGACTGAGGCTCCTAGGGCCATCGTGCCTTTCACATGACCCTGTAGCCAATAAGCAGCTGATCCAGACCTCAAATCTAGATTTTATGTATTTAAGTCATGTGATCTTCCCACCACCCCAGACTGCCTTTCTAACCTATCTTTATGCCTACTAGAGATCCAGCATGTTATAGATTCCAACAGGGTTGTTCACACATGGACTAAAAGAATGCCTTTAATGTAATATTCAAAATTATTTTAAAAACATGGGAATGTAGCTTTTTAGTTTTTTGCTGCTAGACTTCAAATATGTGAGATGTCTTGGCACATTCACTTTGTACCTTTGAATGGCAAGGACAACTGAAAAGCTCCTTCTTTTCTGCCTAGTATTCCAGCTTCATGCCCTTTTGCTGAGTGTCTACAATAGAAAGAGATGAAATGGAACATTGGTCTGAATAGCACCAGCTAGAATCTGGAATACGATAGTTGCTATCCTTTGGCTGATCAATCTTTGTAAGTTTTCAAAAAGCAGATAAGCAATGATAATAGTAGTTAGAGAAAAAAGTGCCAAAGAAATTTTGTTTTCCCCCTAGACAGATAATCAAGCCAGACTATCCCAAGGAAAGGCCAAATGCCTCAGAGGAGTAATCTGCAAGAAGAAAGGAAGAAAAACAACATATTTTTTCTACCTAAAATGTCAAAAAGAATCTGTTCAGTTCTAAGCAGAGAAAAAATGAGGTTTCCATGTACATTTTTCAATTCTGGATTTGGACATTTGATACTACTTTCCAATTATTGCTTTCTCTCTGGAGAAACATGACATAATCTCTGTCCTCAAATAGCTTTCATTATCTATGGAAAAATAACATTTGTTTATATAACTGTAAAGGGAATATATGGAATAAAAAAAAAAAACAAAGCAAACATAATTACCGTGACAGACAGTACTGGGGTAGGTAGGTCTGGGCATAAGGTTTCTCTGTAAGATATGAGATGAGCCTGAAACTAGTTAGGAATTCTGAGATGTGGAGGTGAGTATAACAGTACATTGCAGACCTGTGGTTGGTGGTTTCCTTGGGGAGAATGTATGTCAAGCAATGGGAAAGACGATAGAATTTAGTATGAGAAACTAGCAAGTAGGGCAAAGTCAGGATGAATGACTTTATGAATATGGATTTCATAGTTGTGTGAAGGGTAGATTAGACAGAGAAGAGACTGGAGGCAGGAAGGTGAAGGAGGTGTCTTTTTCACTAGGCCAGATGAGAAATTATAAGGGCCTGAATTAGAATTAGTGGTTGTGTGAGAGGGTAATGGATGGGAGACAAATTGGGGTGGTAAAATTTGGAGTCCTCAGCAGCTGACTGGATATATAGAATGATTGAGAATGAGAAGTCAAGAATGGTTCTTATTTCGTAAACCTTAGAGAAAGGAAGGATTGTGGTGCCCATAACAATAATAAAGATGTTAGGAAAATAGAGTAGATTTGAACTGGAGAAGAGTGGCATGACATTGAGCAAGTCACTCAGGTTCTTGGAGTTCACCAGGCTGCCAGTGGGATCTAGGACTTCCCAAAAGTTTAAGAAACCCGAATCTTCATGATCATGGTCATCATCACCATCACCATCATCATCATCATCCATTTAATATTTCATACATATTCATATCATTACTACCATGGGTTAAACCCTGTGATAAGTGATGGGGTTATGAAGAAAAAGGATTCTTCATATTCTATTGGAAGAGACATCATGTACATAAGTAAGCATATACAAGATACATATGCAGTAGATGAAAGGTAACTTGATTGGGAGAAGTACTAGCAACTTTGGGGAATGGGAAGGGCCTTTTGGAGAAGGTGTCATTTGGTCTAAGTCCCAACAGAAGTGAGACCATCAAGAAGCAAAGGTGATGAGGAGAATATTCCGGGTATGGGAGATCTCAGCACAAAGTGACTGGGATGGAAGATTGCATCAGTTGTGAGGATCACTTTGTCCAAAAGTTCAAATAGGAAAGTAATTTGCAAAAAAACAAAAACAAAAACAAAACCTGAAAAGATAGACAGGGAAAAGGTTTTGATTTTGTTGGTATAAGTATCTTATGCCACCAATTGCCAATGAAACACCTACCAGAATCCAGGGGCTTTTTTTGTACATACGCAATTGCATGGTGTTGAGGCCACCCAGAAATTCTATCCCCTTTATCATGCTCTCTCAGCCTACAACCAATTTTAACTTCCTTTAGATTCATGTGCCTATACTAACCAAATGGTGATTCATCTATTTTTGTGTTACTGTTTCAAAATGATTTATTATAATTAAGATAATTCATTAAATGTTTTTGTAATTATTTACAATTAAATAAATGAAATCAGCTTAATAAAATGTATCAATTTGTACTTTACTCCTTTAATATTTCTGTCATGCTTACCCATTTTTATTCATCCATTTATCCATTTGTGTGGACTTAATTAAATGATCTTCTATTATGCTCTTCCCCTGGATTCTGTTGTATTTCATTAAGGTTTTTCTTTACTTGATTTTATTTCTTAGGGCTTTTCTTTTTCTTTTTACCCATTTTAAATATATTATA
>CM053589.1:187245892-187261351 GCA_028646515.1 Pseudochirops corinnae | reverse complement strand
AATAAAGAACAACGAAATTATGCAGTCAAAGAGTATGCTTTGGTTTTCTAACTTTTGCCACAGACTGGCTCATTGCTTTCCAAATACATTCAAGTTTGCAATTCCACCAATAAAGAATAACTATGCAAATAGAATTAGTACCACTACGAAACAAATTATTCTTAAAAATGAAGAACTTTTTCAAAGGTTTTTTTTTTTTAATATCAGATAATCATAATACTAAATGAGGGAAGGATAAAGCAAAAGATCACTATTTATTTTCATTGTTCAGCCATTTCACTCATGCTGGACTCTTTGTTAACCTATCTGGTGTTTTCTTGGCAGAGATACTGGAGTGCTTTGTCATTTCCTTTTCCAGCTCATTTTACAGATAAGGGACTGAGGCAAACACAGTTAATGATTTGCCCAGGGTCACACAGCTAGGAAGTATCTGAGACCAGATTTGAACTCACAAAGATGACTCTTTATGACTCTGAGCCCAGAGCTCCATCCATTGGACACCTTGCTGCCACAGCTCAATTAATGAATATTAACGAGACCTTTTAACATAACATCAAATCTAGATATAAGGACAACTCATTAAGAAATAATTTAATATGAACAACTGGAATTTATACTGAGAAAACAATGATAGTTTATTATTAGGAAGAATTTTAACATTATTAATCATAAATAAAAATTTGAAAGAAGATCATCTCAATAGATGCAGAAAATCTTTGAAATAATTCAATACAGATTTTTGATAGAAACCCATCAATGTCTAGACAATGAATGATCTTTTTTTTTTAATCACAAAAAGGATCTTTTTTTTAATCACAAAAAATCTAAATGAAAATATTATTTGATAATGTACTAAGGCTTTAGTTTGTTTTTTGTTTTTTTTGTTTTTGTTTTTTTTGCCAATATGACTATTGTGAAAGATGTCCCAAAGCTATTTTAATTTGTATCTTTGATTCTTAATGCAGTAAAGCACTTTCCAGTCATAATGAATATTTTGTTTTTCCTAATTTTTTTTTGTCTCAGTTTATATCCTAGGATGACTTTCTATTGTGGACAGGGTGGCAGTCAGTCTCCTATGATGTCATGGTACCTCTCTTAGAGCTTTGACTACAGTTCATGCCAGAAGCATTTCCTACCCAGATCAAGCAACTCCAACAAGGGGAAAGAGCACAAACAGTGCTTTTTAATGAACTTCATAGGACATAATACCCCATCTATCCCCAATAAGAGATGAGTAAGACAAATCAATGACTGAATGAGAGAATTAATTGCCATAATGGAATGGGAAATAGAATTTCAATGCGGAAGGGACTCCTTAGGTTCTGTAAAGGAGATGAAAGAACTTCATGTTCCATGTTCTATTACATCAGATTTCAAGGACATCTCCTCCCTTAAAGCATGGGGATAGCAATGGAGCTATTTTCTTTATAAAGGAGATAGAAGAGAAGCTGCTTTACCTGGAAAGGAGAAAGGCAAAAATGTGACTTGTGGGAGGAGACAAGATAAAGCAATGTAAATTTGAGATTATTTCATAGGATGAAGAGACTTAGGAAGAGGCCAGGTTGAAGACTACTATTCCCACAATTTCTTAAACCCTCATACTAAAATTTTCAGCATACTCTTAAGCTTTTCTGAAAGACTGTATGCATTAAAATTCTCACCCTCTAAATGTTCCACAAAGAGCAAAGCCCCAGTGGCTCCTGGCTAGTTAAAACTTAAATCTCTTGAAATCTGACTATGGGTGTTCCTTTAATTTGAAGGTACTTCAGTTTTTGTGCATTTTGATCTGGTCCCCTCAATTTGTAAGTTTATTGAGGTTTGGTTCTATAGTTCCTATTTCTCACAACCTTTCCTACAACCAATGCCTAATATAGCCAGGTGTAAAGATTTCTTGACTTGACAAGAAGAAAGATTAGATTGCATTGGAGAAAAATTATTCAACCAAAACCTAGGTTCTACCAAATTATGACCTTCCTTCACACGTTCCATCTGGGTTTTCTGAGTGCTTTTGAATACAATTTCTCTCTGAGTAAATCATGATTGCTGAGTATTCATAGTTGAGTACTGGGACCAAGTAGTTCTTTGCTCTGATAGACCCCAAGTTCTTGCCTGCTTTTATCCTGTAATGATACACTATATTCTAATTTTCAGCTTGATAATTTAATGGGCTGGGCTGCAATGGAAAAAAAATCAAACAACCATTATTTTGCTTTTCCTTTACTTCATCCAGAGCTCCAGACTTTATTTGCACATACAGAGCTGACAACCTCTCTAATGAGAGTAGTTTTAAGCCGTTGGATCTTTCTTCCTCAGTACATGTGTAATTGATATAGTAAACCATAATAGCTTCAATTATATAAATACATGTTTAGGGACTTTTCAGAACACATATTTTTGACACAATCCTCTGTAATAGCCCCTTTAAAGCTGTTAGTGCCTATTGTTTCACCAACTACTTGAGGGTACTCTGTAAACCATAAATTCTCAACTCCTTAACATGCAGATTAGGGACAAAATGTATCACAAAAAAGCTATTTCAGAGCAGAGAGGATCTATGGTGGAAAGCATTTATGGATTTTAGGGGACTGTTTTTGCTCTAATATTGGGTTTTCTTGCCACTTCCCCCCAAAGCTTATACGTGAATTATTATATTGTTAAATGCCAACAAGTCCACAAGGCAGACTGATTATTCACAAAAAACCAGTGTGTCTTACATATTTTCACACACTGAACACATCTTAGTATTGTTTCTACCCAAATCCTATGGCTGTTTCCATTTAGAATCAACCATCATGCAGCTATTTACAAACATCCTGGCAGTTTTCAGCTGAAAAAGTGATGATAGATGGATGGATGTGAAATGCACATCACCAACAAAATCTGGTAATTATTTGTCATGGGTGAAGATATGGATGAGCAAAGTAATCCTTGCTTGGCTCATCTTGCAGGGGTCCATGTCTGTCTGATGTTCCAGTATGACAAAATTAGGAAAGTTCTTTGATATTTCCACAGAGCTAAATGATATGCCTCACTGAACTGTCTGTAAGCACTCATTTGTGTCAGTGTAAGCAATCTATCCAATTTAAATCAACAGCACATACTAATTAAGCACTTATTATGAGTGCAATTCAATACACCTCTATCAAACCCTGACTTTGTGCCACTAACTAGGCAGGGCTCTGGTGCCACAAAGATAAAAGGCAAGGCCTCCTGATCTGCCTTAATAAAATTAGTTTCCATTCTGAATTTCCTATGATGAAATAACAATTATGTTTTCTCTCTCTCTCTCTCTCTCTCTTTCTCTCTCTCTCTCTTTCACACATATACATACATATACACAAACACACATACACATACACACACACACACATCATGAAACTACCCAGAGATACCAAAGAGCCCAAGAAGTACTGGCTTTTAACCTGACTTCAGATGACATATCTTGTGAAAAGGCCCTATTGTGGGCATTAGGCAGATAGAGTGGAGCAGGGAATCTATCCCTGCTTCATCTCTCAACAATCATGATATCTAACAAGTGTGGGGGCATGATTTCAATACTCCAATGGATATTAATGTGGTTAGTCCCTCCATTTGTGTAGATATCAACCTATTCAAGATTGTCCGTTCTGTGAAACTCTTAACCATTTTTTCTTCTAAATAGTTTCTTGACTTGGTGAAAATGACCATGGAGAACATATAATCAGGCTCTTACTCTTGTCACATGATCATGTGACCAAATAAGTATTATTTGTAGACCAAAGAATGAATTAGACAATAAATGACAAGAGCAACCACCTCTACTTGGGGGAATGATTGAAAGATTCATGGAGGAGGAGGAGGCATGTTTGCACCAAATAAAAGCAACAGGTTATAATGACAAAAACCTTCATGTGAAGTCAGAGGCTTTGGATTCAGATCCTACTACAGCTGCTTCTTCATTCTGTGATCTTATGTAGATCACTCAAGTACTCTGAGCTTCAATTTCCTCATTTATAAAAATAAGCAGCATTGACTTAACAGAATTCTACAGTCCCATTATACTCTAAAATCCCATGGTTAAATGAGATATTAAGTCAGAATCTGAGTCTTTGAAATTTTGCAACTGTTTCTGGGTAGGACCTGGAGACCCACAAAGTAAGTAACATGCCTATGGTCCCCTAGCTAATATGTGTGGCACAGAGAACTTGAACCCAAGACTTTCTCATTCCAAAAGAGGGCTCTCATATATTATGCAATACTGCCTCTCTTACGGAAGATCATAGATGTAGAATGAGGAAAACAGTTTTGATTAGGCTTGTGATGAATTTTAGCATTGTAACTATGGGCAGTCTGCTTATGTTTTAATTTACATAAGGCAAGGCTTGCTGATCTGCCTTAATAGAATTAGTTTCCATACTGAATTTTCCTATACTGATGAAAAAACAGACATGTTCTCTCTCTCTCTCTCTCTCTCTCTCTCTCTCTCTCTCTCTCTCTCACACACACACACACACACACACACACACACACACACACACACACATATGCACACACACACACACACACCCTCAAACCAACCAGGAGATATCAAAGAGTCTAATAAATAATGGATTTTTGCCTATCTTATTCTACCTCTGTATCCATTTAAATAATATGACTCCCCCATATGTGGTACATGCCACAGTTTAGCTTGAGTGCCCTATGTTAATAACAAAAGTTTCATTTTGTTGAAGAACCAGAGGATCCTGTGTCCTTTTAATTTCCTGGTGTGTTAACATCTGAGAACTTTCTTATTCTATAGTCTTCATTTAGCCTCTGATAAGTCTTTGATGTTGTTTTGGTTTTTAGTTTTGTTCCTAATGATTTTAGCTTTAAATGGCAGAAATGAGTCTAGAAATTTTAATGTGAAAGCTGAAAAGATTCCCTGTTCTTCCAAATACACACCACTCATTGCTTCTCCTCTCTCAATGCCTAGGCTGCTTTCTACAGACACAGTACTACCTCATACCCCTTCCCTATCAAAGCTCTGGAGAACTACTCCTGCATAGTTGAAACAACCTCAGTCAAAAATTAGATAATTTTTGTAAAACACTTAGGAGATACTTAACAAATATGTAAGGCCCTGACATTTGTGATTCACATTCTTTTTTCAAGTGACTCAGTCTTTCTTAATCTCATGTTGTTCATCTGTGAAATGGGAATAACAGACTACATGTCTCACAGGATTATTTTGGAGAAAGCACTATATGAACTTTGGCACCTGGGAAAATGTTTGTCATTGTTTTTTGCTTAACCACTTCTGCTTTCTGGACCTCAGTTTCCCCATCCATTGCATAATAAGGTTGGTTCCCAAACATATTTAGCCTACTTCTTTTCAAAAAGAAATTCAATACCACCCCAAAAAAATCTACTTTCTTGAAGCCTTTAACATTTTTCTTTCTTTCTTTTTTTTTTAATTTGCATCACTGAGGCTACTACTACGTGCCCCTCCCAGCATTCTAGTGAGCCCCATGGGATGGGATCACCGACTTTGGGAACATTCTCTGAGGTTTCTTCTGGCTCTGATAATTCCCAATTTGAATTCTTAATAATTTAAGTGGGGAATCTTTCCAGAAGATCCATTTTCCTCTCTTAATTCTTTAGGAAGGGCATTCGTTAATAACCATTATTGGTATTAACATAAATGCATGATCCAGAAAAAAGACCAGGGTTGAAGCTTGAAGCCAAGAATACTAGAGCATGGTTTATGGTGTGATAAACTTAGTAGTGTGTCTCTTGTACCCTTCACCTTGGGATGGCTCTGGAGCCCTTCATTTCCATTGTGGCACCAACCTTTGTAATAAGAATACAAAGAATAGAAAAGACTTGGAATTGAGAAGCCGGGAGTTCATTCCTGCGCTGGACAATTGTTAGCTGTTTGATCCTGGGCAAATTACTCAATCTCTCGCACCCTCGGTTTCATCATCTATAAAATGGGGCAAATAAAAGCTCTCTCATAGAGTCATGAAGAACAAATGAGATGACTTATGCAAAAACATAGAGAACTATGTGACTTTCCCCTAAACAAATCCCCCTCTACAGTAACAGCCTCCAGTGTGGGGGAACTTACTGCTTAATGATGGCAGCCTATTCCACTTTGGGACTGGGATGCAGAGTGCTAAAGGAAAATGAGCTTCAGAGAGCACAACTCCAATGTGCTGTCCACATTGTTCAAAAGTTAAATGTACATTTGTCTAAAAAACTATTTTACAAAGAAACCACACAAGGAAGGTATTCACATGGTGGTCATAAGAACCTATACACAGACACTCAAAATCTTTGTGAAGAACTTCAGAATAGGTTGGATGATGTTGGAGAGGATCACCCAGCACTGTGTATTCCCATCTAAAAAGACACTGTGCTCTATGAGTGAAACAAAATTGTAGTGGTTCAAAGGAAATATAATATGCACAAATTTAGAGACATCTCCACCACCACTAACTGTTAGAGGATATTTCTTCTTACCCTTTCTCCACATCCCTTGTTGAATTTTGCCTTTTTGACCTACCCACTCATTATTTTTCTTTTCTTCCTTTTGGAGTCAAGAAAAAAAAAAATATGATCCCCCATTTCCCATTAAAACCTTTTTGGTACATTAATCATTAGAATTTAAAATTGGAGGGTCTTAATGATCATAGACCAAATCTCAATTCTGTTCAAGTCAAGTAAAAAAAAATAAACAAAAAAAAACCTTTATTCAGCATTTACTATGTGTGGACTAGATTCACTAGGCACTCCCATAGGAACTGGAATTTATTCATTGATTCATTCTTTCAACAACTTTTCATTCATTCATTCATTCATTTATTAATCCTGGTAAGCAAACTGTACCTATCAATGGAACTGTGAAACTGGTCTCCCTCTTAAAGTGTTATTTAATTTTCTAGGCCAATGAAAAGCTAAATGATTTTAAGGTCTAGAAAGCAGAAGTGGCTAAGCAAGGCTTGAATTCATATCTCCCTAACTCTAAAGGCAGCTCATTATACAATTGCTGCCTTGTCCAAGTGGAGGGACAACAAAATAATGAAACAATCACTGCCTTTCAGCAGTTTACATTATCCTGGAAAATATATCAGGTACATGAATAAACATATTGCATGTATCAACAAATAAATCTAGAAAGATATTCTGTAGCATGTAGAACCTGAGATGCGTCTTGAAGTAATAGTCAGGAGGGAGGACATTGCTTTACTTTTTGCTTGTTTTTCACCATTTTTAGGTAATATCAAATGGATTCCATCATTCAATTGTTGTGTTTGGAGGTTATTATTTTTTTTTTTTTTAGGGAGAACCTAATGCCACCAACTACATCCCATAAACTTCTTATGTTTTACCCCATGCCTCCCAAACAAAGGTAGGTTCCAGACACTGCCATTTCTAGAAATAATTGTTTTGTTTATTTATGCTTTTCTCAATGAGTAGATATCCTATAGTATAATCCATGTTTCTTCCCGTTTGTGAAGAGTTTCTTTTTTTACAACTATCATCATTATCAGCTGTCAGCCACCAATCTTTGAATTTCACTGTGAGAACAAAATAGAAAGTTAAAAAAAAACAAAAAACATCTTTCAGACACCTTGTTCTTCCCATGGAGAATGTGACAGGAACTTCAGTTCCTGGAGTATAGAAATCGTGTAATAGGTAGTTATGTTGACCCTTCATGGTGCTTTCTTTTTTCAATGCTTCAATGTTCGCTCTTTGTGTCTTTCCTAAATCTCTTCAACATAAAGAAACTCCACATGTTGGCTAGCTGTGGGAAGCAGAAACTATTTTCTTTGATCAATATATGTTTATGTGTTGAATTTCTGGCTTATATTAAAGAGGTGTAGGTATTTTCAATGATTTCCAGAGAGCCTATGGGAAAGCTAAAATTTCTATGAATCTTGAAGTTGGGGGTCAAGCCCTGACACTATAAGAAAATGGACTGATAGTGTTGTGTGAAGATTACTCACTAACTCTGAGAGAATTTGAGTTCAAATCATTGTTCTAATGTAATCTGGTTCTGTTATCTTGAGAAGTAGGCCACTCAACCTTCCTTTGCATCAGTTTCTCCATTTCCAAAATGAAGATGGTTTGTCTTATTCCTTCTAGTTCTTCATCTATCCAGTGAACTGAACTGAGCACTCTGGTCCCTGACTCATTGCTCATCTGACTTTAGGCTGTCATCAATACTCTACTGAGTTAGTAAACAGTTCCCTAACTGGATTCCTGGCCTTTATTCTCATCCTTCACACAACTAGGCAAAAAAATCTTCCAAACTTTCAACTCTGCCCATATCACTCCATAATCTTCACTTATTCCCCATTACCTTTAGAATGCCTGGAAAACTCATCAACTTGGCATATGAAATGCTTTTCAATTAAATTCCAGCCTACCCTTCTAGGCTCATGGCACATACCTCCCTTCCTGTGGTTTTTGTTCCTGCCAAATAACTCACTGTCCTCTGTATGTGGCATTCCATCTTCTATGGTTATTCCTCACCTTATAATTAGAATTCACTATTTTCTCACCTTCTTTCTAGAATCCATGCTCTTCTTAAAGACAAAGATAACATCATCTTTCTTTATTTCCCAAAGCAGCCCCCCACTTTTTTTAGACCTTCTCAGTAGTTTGGTCTCTGTACTTCACACTGAAACCACCCAGCTTACATATTTCAATTAAGCAATTCCTTTGAGCTTTGTAGTTATTTTTTTTAATTGACTAATATGTGTAGGCTTTATTCTTCCCCAGGATTTTGTGTAAGCTCCTTGAGAGAAGGAATACTTTTTTGGTGTTATTTTTGCATTACTGTCACCTAGCACACAGCTATCCTGTGAATAATAGGCATCAGTTTGATTGGACTACATCTTGCCAACTTAGAATTTTTTTTAAAGAGCTGGTGGATATCTTATTTGTCTAATTTAAATTTATATAACAATGAACTTCATTGACACTGAACCTTTTTCTGCTATCATAGGGGAAAATGTATGATTCTAAGGGAAATTGCTCAGTACCTATTTATTAACCTATATGTCTTCAGGCTAGTTCTTGATCTTTCCCATCATGACAACTTGTGGTACTGATTACTAAAGTCCTGGACTGTGCCAAGACATTATGCAAGGTCTTAGAATCATATATCCCATTTTGGCCCGAAGTATCCTAAGTAATACATGTCATGTCCTGGCTGATCAGCATTTTACAGTGACAAGGAGGTGAGCTCTCAAGGAATCAGTCAACTTCCATTATATGAAATTTGCAGAATGTTGTCTAGAACTTCTGAGAAATTAATAATTTATTAAAGGAAGAGTTTGCAAAGCAATTGTATGACATGACACAGTGTCAGTAACTAAACATGGGGAATAGGCTGTTATAAAATCAAATACAGGAAATGTGACTATCCTTAATGCCATTCCCTTAACTTGATTATCTATCTATCTGCCTGTCTGTCTATCTATCTATCTACCTACCTACCTATCTGTCTGTCTATCTGTGTGTGTATGTACATATATATGTATATATAAAAGTTTTCATATATGCATATGTGTATAGGTGTGTGTGGATGTCATTTCTTTTTTTTTTTTTTGAATGACTTGTTTATTTACTTTTAGTTTACAAGATTCAGTTCCACAATCACTTGAGTTTCAGATTTTCTCCCCTCCCTTCCCCCCTCATGGTGTCGTGCAATCAAGTATAGGATCTGCAAATACTTTCACACTGTACAATAGTTTGGTTATATAGAAGGGTTGTAACCTACGAGTGATCACTGGGAACAAAAAGCAAAACCAAACATGACAAAAAAACCATAGCATGTTATGCTTCAGTCTCCATTTAAACTATAGTCTTTCTATATCTTTTCTCTGAGTTTAGATTTCTCCTTCCATGTGGATGTCATTTCTTTAGTTACTTTTTGCTATGAATTCGACTATATCCAAACATATCATACACATATAGTTATAGATACTGACATATAAATAAGTATAGATGCATTGATATAGCACAGAACTGAATAAAATCAATCACTGCCCTTTGGGAGCTTACATTCCAACAGGAAAAGATAATCTAATGTGTGTATTTCTACTCATGTTATACAGAATCAGCCCCTGCCTTCAGGTAAATTATATGCCAATAGAAATATAAAAACCATTATAAATTATACATACACATACATATATGTGTAAACCATAATAAATTATACATATATGTGTACATATAGAGACATAGAGACAAAAACAGAAAAAGAGAGGAGAGAGAGAGACAGAGACAGAGACGGAGAGAGAGAGAGAGAGAGAGAGAGAGAGAGAGAGAGAGAGAGAGAGAGAGAACACTCAAGATCCAAGTAGCAATATATTAAATTATTTTCTTTGGGTGGATTTCTTCAATCTGTGTGCTTTGTGTACACTGTGGTTTAGGTATTATTCACACTTCTACAGTTTCTCCTTCAGGTCTTTGATCTATATGTTTATGGAGGGTCTTCCTTTCTGATGTGTCCAATTTTATCCAAAAATATTTTCCTGAGATTTTCTTTGGCTTATTTCTTCCTTTCTTGGCAACTATTCATCTTTTTATCAATTTGCCGTAAGTAGTTTTTTAGTATTCTGTGTCCTTACACTTTCAAAATGTGGCAGTACTTTCCTGGATATACACTTCTGTCTTGCTTTTGTTTTACACAGGACAAAAGATTAGCTGGAGAAATATGCTAGTACAAGGAAGCTTACAGATTACCTGCTGACCCATCTCTTTTTTAAAAGTCTCATTTAAAAGGGGTGGGATCTCCTTGTGGGTCTACTGCTTGTATAGATATAAACATGTATATACATGCATACATACAAACATATATGTCTGTATATTTTACACACATGCATATATTATACACAAATATATTTATACATATATATCATATCATATATTATATAGTCATTTATTTTTATTTCCACTAATTTTTCTTTATAATTTTTTTCCTTTATTTTTCTAGAGTGAAAGAAAGTTTATGAGTATATGGGGGGAATTGGAAGAAGTGGTCATAAAATGGGTAAGTAACTAATTATTGGTATTAATATAGGTTGAAATTGGACTATTTTCCAAGCTTTTATGTTAATTATTTTTTAATCTTATTTTTTGAAGTTTTGTAAAAAAGAAATTCAGTTATTGAAAATAAACACTTTTAACACACACACAAACACACACAAATAATATGATATAGCCATAAGTTGAGTGTGATAAGAAATCATAAGTTCATAGCATTAAAAATAAAAAAGAACCTTACAGACCATTGTGGTTCAATTCTTTCATTTTACAGAAAAGGGAATTGAGACCCAAAGAGGTTGTGACTTGACAAAAGACCAGACTGGTAGAAACAACAGAGAGAAGACTGATTCAAATTTTTGATGAGAAGAAAGTCTCATGATTTTCATGTTGTCTATGACCCTCATCTTTGAACAAGTCCTGTTAGTTTGAAAAATAATGAAATAAATATGTAAAGAAATTAATGAAACATTTAATTTAAATGCTACTTTATCTGTTAATGGCCTTCATGCCAATTTTCAATAGCTAATGGTAGTCTTAACATAATTTGATTTCTGGGCAATTAAATATAGTACAGTTACTCTGGGCAAAATGATGAATTTGCATCTTTTGACAATGAGCCAAAATACCAGTTCACATTTTTATTTCCTCTATCTAAAATGCTATGGAGTGTCATGAGAATTCAGAGTCTCCAACACCTCCAGTTGACAAGCTGGTTTGGGTTCATCCAAGCAAAACATTTACCAAGATTTGGGAAGTATTGTATTTCTTGCCTTCAAAAAAGTGTAGGGAATTCATCTTCTCCAAATTTCATGCATTAACTGGTATATGTATAACTTGTATATGGGATCAAACTCCAAGAGTCAGGATGGAGCATCTTTCCCCTATCCTTCCCTTAGTGTTCTAGGTCAGAACTTCTTAAACTTTTTCCACCTGTGACTCCTTCAGCACTTCTTAAACTGTGGGTCATGATAGTTTAAGAAACCTGTTACCCTGCAGGCTATCTACTCAGCATCAATTATCTTTTACAAAGTTGTTTTTTTTTTTTAACAAAGTTTTTCAATTGGCTTTTACAAATCAGATTTTATAATTTTATTCAAAATTAGCATGAACAAAAGCAGAAATTTTCCTCATCACCTCCCAGACACACTCTTCCCTACAATGTCTCAATGTATGGGAATTGTGACTGTCTTTTTTATTTTTTTTTAATTTAGCATTGAAGCACCAGCCCATGAAGTCAGGAGGATCTGAATTCAAATCTGAACTCAGAAAATTACTATCTGTGTGACTCAGAGCAAATCAATTAATCCTGATTGCCTCTAAATTAAAAAAAAAAAAAATAACACTGGTTCCATAAATTTCCATTCAAATACAGCTTTACTTTTACAGGTTAAGACCTCATTTTCATTTCTTATTAGCCACCAGTCAGTAGTACTGCTGAACTCACATCCTATGGTCACTTCGCATTCCCTGGAACATTGACATTGAGCAAACTGAAAATCCTGAGTGCTTAAATGTTTCTCTTGTTTTATTTTTCAAAATAAAATGACAAAAAGAGAAAAAGCCAGCAAAAGAAAACCATAAGCCATATAGCATGGCCTAGGTAGGTGAGAGGAAAAGGGGACAGAAAAAGCCTAAATATTTTCCCTCGTAAAATGTCTTTCATCGTTCTCTCATTTTGCTATAAACTGAGACCTGGGAAAGACATTAACTTAAAAAGGCCAAGGTCTCCCACTGCATTTGAGGCCATCTCAATTTGTCCTGATCTGTATCTTGCCACAGGACCCAGATGGCTCTGGAGAAAAGGGAGGCTGGTGATTTTGTACGGCTCTCCCTCACTTAGATCCAATTCACTTGCAAGTCATGGCATGACCTTCCTGATGCCATGGTTCTCTTGGAGTACAAAAGACAAACAGCAACACTTTACCATGGTTGAAGGAGTTAAAGAGATATACAAAGACCCCATGAACAGAACACGAACCTTCAAGAGACTCCTTTTTTGAGAATACTTTCAGATCTGACCACTAAACCAATCAATAAGGCTTCTCTTAATGTGACACAGACTGGAACCAGTTTGAGAACATCTGTGTGGGGTCTATATTTTGTCTTAGGGATATTTCATGTCACATTATCACATCTTTTCTGAAAGTAGACTCTCTAGCCTCTTCTATGTGGGGGGATTACACCAACCAATAGAACTAATGTACTCAGCGCATTCACTAGGCCCCATTCCATAAGAAAATATACAAGTCATTAAGGATCATAAAAGAGGAATAGTACTCATCTCCAAATACTAGGTTCATTTGTAAATGTAAGAGGCACAATTTTAGGGCGGTCTATCCAGTTCTCTATTCTTTACAGCAAAGGACAGTCTGTCCTGAACTACAGCAAGTATCTGTGTATCACAGATTGGTGATAATGCCCCTCAAAAAAAATTGGGTGGGATTCATTCATACTCCCGTATTTATTCTGTTGTCTTGGGGCAGGGGATGCAGAGGTAACACTCAATATGACCTGCATCTGTTTTCCATATATATCCAACTCTTTCTTCTACGATTAGTATGCCATATAGGGTATTCATTTGTTTTGTTTTAATCAGATTTGCCTAAACTAATTAATTATTAATTAATTTGTTTGAAACAAGTTAATTTGTTTTTATTTATTTGAATTTACAAAAATCTATTTTCTTTCACTATCCCCTTGGGTAAAAACAAAACAAAACAAAAACTGTAACAAATATTCATAGTTAAGCAGAAACAAATTGATTAATTTAACTGTATCTAAAAATATATATATGTATATACATATATACATACATGTATCTGTGTGTATATATATGCATATATATGTATATATACATATGTGTGTCTCAGTGTATGTATGTGTGTATGTATCATTCTGTACCCTGAGTCTATCATCTGTTTCTCAGGAGATATTTAACATGCTTCATCATAGGTTCTCTGGATTAATGCTTTTAGAGTTCAAAAATAGAGCAAGAAAAAATTCTGACCTTGATGAGACTGCAGTGGAAAAATAAGTTAGTTCTGTTGCACAGAATCCAACAATGATAAATCATAAAGTTGGTACATAAGAGAAAATGCTTGCTTGTTGATCTTTTATTCACACAAATAACTAACAGGTTATTTGTCTTTCCCAAGGTCACCAATCTCTCTATTATTAGAAAAGAAAATAGATGGGTTATATGTTATAGATGATGAGGGATGGATGGATTGTTATATTCCTAGGCTTAGATCTCATGAGACAACTAATAGTCAAAAAGAAAGATAGGAAATATTTGAGATGAATGAAGTGAGAGGTCACATTGACTTTGTCAAAAAAGCAGTAGACTTGGAATCAGTTCCTCATTTGAAACTTTTAAATAATATTATTAAATGGTGGTGTGAGGCACTGAGTTATTACACGACTAGACTAGGGTCATACAGTCATTATGAGTCAGAGACAGAATGTGAATTGAAACCTTATTAACTATGAGACTAACCTTCTCTTCACTAATATTCCTCTTCCTTTGTCTATATTTCATTTGCACCATTTGTGTTTCTTACCAGCCTTATATGAGAACTGTTTGAAGGCACAGACTCTCTCTCTCTCTCTCTCTCTCTCTCTCTCTATATATATATATATATATATATATATATATATATATATATATATATGTTTTTTTTTAATTCTTATAATTTTATTTATATTTTCTCAATTACATGTAAAAACATTTTTGATAATTGTCATTTTTTGTAATTTTGGAGTTCCAAATTCCTTCCTTCCCATCCCCCACTTGAGAAAACCAAGCGCTTTGAAATAGATGATAAATATACAGTCATACAAAATAGATTTCCATATTAAACAGGTCATAAATGAGAATACACACACACACACACACACACACACACACAGAAACACACAAAAAAAGAAAAAGCAAAAAAAAAAAAGTATGCTTCAATCTACATTAAGACTCCATCAGTTCTTTCTCTGGAGGTGGATAGCTTTTTGATCACAAGTCCTATGGAACTATATTGGGTTATTATATTGATCAGAGTAGATAAGTCATTTACATTTCATCGTCATATAAGATTGCTGTTATTATGTACAATGATCTCCTCACTCTCCTCAGTTCACTTTCCATCAGTTCATATATGTCTTCCAAGGGTTTTCTGAAATCATCTTGCTCACCCTTTCTTTTTTTAAAATTTTTTTTATTAATTTATTTATATTCTTGTTTATATCATTCATTTCCATGAGATTTTGAGTTACAAATTTTATCCCCACCTTTCCCCTACCCAACACCTCAAAACAGCCATCCCAATGTATAATCCCTCCCCCAATCTGCTCTCTCCCATGTCCTCTCCCTCACCCCTCTGACTTTCCAGTAGGGCAGGATGGATCTTCCTACCACAGTGCCTGCGTATCTTAATTCCCAGTTGG
>CM053589.1:187230184-187245392 GCA_028646515.1 Pseudochirops corinnae | reverse complement strand
TCTACCCTGACCCTATCCCTGTCCCTTTACAGAAGCGTGTACTTCCATCAACCCCCCCCCCACACACCTTGCCCTCCCCTCCATCATCCCACTTCTCATCCCCATCCCCTCTACTCTCCTGTGTGGCAAGATATTCAGTTTAGAGTTTATGTCATTCCTTCCCTAAGCCAAGTTCAATGAGAGTAAGGTTGACCCTTCACCTTTTGCCTTCCTGTTCTTACCCTTCATTGTAACAATTATCCTTAGTCTCTTCTATGAGATGATTAACCCCATTCTGTCTCTCCCTGTCTCCCCTCATCATTCTAATCCTCTCCCACCTCAGAATTTCACCTTTTGGAGTATTGTCCTTTCCTATTCAATTGATTTGTGCCTTCTATGTATTCATATATACACATACTCAGAAATGTGTTTGAATGCATGTATAAACCCTACATTTGTATTTCCTTCATCTATCCTCATACTGAGAAAAGTTTCATGAGTTACAATTATTACTTTTCCATGTTGGCATATAAATAGTTCAACTTTGATAAGTTCCTTATGATTTCTTTTCCATTTTTACATTCTCATGCTTCTTGTGTTTGAGTGTCAAACTTTCTTTTCAGTTCTGGTTTTTTCAGCAAGAATGTTTGAAAGACCTCCATCTCACCAATGACCATATTTTCCCCTGGAACATTATACTCAATTTTGTTGTTTAGGTGATTCTTGCTTTTAATCCTAGCTCCCTTGAACTCCGGAATATCATATTCCAGGCCCTTTGATCCCTTAATGTAGAAGCTGCTAGATCCTAGGTTAACCTAATTGTGTTTCCACAGTATTCAAATTGTTTCTTCTTGGCAGCTTGTAATATTTTCTCCTTGATCTGGGGACTCCAGAACCTGGCTATAATATTCATTGGAGTTTTCTTTTGGGGATCTTTTTCAAGAGGTGATTAGTCAATTCTTTCAAATTCTATTTTGTCCTCTAGTTCTAAAATATCAAGGCAATTTTCCTTGAGAATTTCTTGAAGAATGCTTTCTAAATTCTTTTTTTTGATCATGGCTTTCAGGTAGTCCAATAATTTTTAAATTGTCTCTCCTGGATCTGTTTTCCAGGTCAGTGTTTTTTTTTTTTCAAGGAGATATTTCACATTGCCTTCTATTTTTTCATTTGTTTGGATCTTTTTAATAGTATCTTGATCTCTCATAAAGTCATTTGCTTCCATTTGCTCCACTCTAATTCTGAAGGAATTATTCTCTTCAGAAAGCTTTTGAGATTCTTTTCTTCCATCTGGCAAAGTTGACTTTCTAAGGCATTCTTCTCTTCATTGCCTTTTTGGGACTCTTTTGCCATTTGAGTTAATCTACTTTTTATGATGTTATTTTCTTCAGTCAGATTGTTGACTCTCTTTTCATGATTTCCATGCAACATTCTTCTTTCTTTCCCAATTTTCCCCCCACTTCTCTCATTTGGTTTTCAAAATCCTTCTTAAGCTGATCTATGGCTTTTAGGCAGTCTTCATGTTTCTTGAAAGCTTTTGGTGCGGGAGTTCTGACTGTGTTGTCTTCTTCCCGTTCCATGCTTTGATCCTTCTTGTCCCCAAAGAAGGAATCTAGAGTTTGGTGGCTGTTCTTACTTTGCTTCCTTTGCCTGCTCATGATGGCTAGTCAATGATTTTTTTTTTAGCTCTGTGGAACTCTGCTTCCAGAGGGGAAAGCTCTGTCCCAAATCGTTGGGGTTTTCTGAGCTGCTGGAGCTATTAGGGGGCTGTGTTTTGTTTTTTTTGTTTTTTTTTTTTTGCAGCCCCCACCAGCTTTGCTCACTGAAAACACATCCCAGGACCACCACCAAAGACCATGATCTGGATCCAGGCCACTCAATGCAAGAGCATTTGGCCTCTGAACAATTGCTTGGCCCCCCTACAGTCTGCATGCTTGGAGCACTGAAGTAGCCACGTGGAGGTAGCTGCAGGGTGTCTGCTTCTGCCACTTCCTTGCCCTGGAGGCAGTTTGCCTGGACCTGCTTTTCTTCCCCAAGTTTAGCTGAGTTCCACTGACGTTTCACTTAGTCCTTGTTTCTTATGGCTTGATAATCTCTGGAAACTGCCACATCTGCCGCTGATCCACTCTCCTGAAGCTCCAGCTGCAACTTGGCTCGGCTTGGTTCATCCGGCCACCCCCAGGGCCATGCCACCTTTTCAGGCTGGGCTGTTTTGGCTCCCAGCACTGAGATGGTCCCTTTGAGCCGAGCTGCCTTCAGAGGGAAGAGTATTTGTGTGTGTTTTAGAGCCCTAAAATTTGCTCAGAGTCATATTTTATGGGTATTTGAGGTGGGTATTTGGGAGCTGGGGTACCTGGCTGCTGCTACGCCACCACTTTGGCTCTGCCTCTTGCTCACCATTTCTTATAACACAACAGTATTCTATCACAATCACATACCACAACTTGTTAGTCATTTCCCAATTGATGGGTATCACTTAAATTTCTAATTCTTTGCCACAATCAAAAAGAACTTATACACACACATACACGAATATACACATATATACATATACATACACAAATACATACATACATGTATATGTATACATATATATACATATACATATAGATGTGTGTATGTATGTATGTATACATATATATATATATATATATATATATGTCTTCCCTCTACTGATAATTTCCAATTTATCTTGAGAGCAAGAGCATTTTTTTCCATTTGTTTTCTCAGTCCTTTCCACAGTACTTAGCATAATAAATGTTTGTTGAGTGACTGACAGGTAAGGGCTTAATAAAATGTTTATTAAATTGAATTGAATTAAATCAATGGAATGAATGCCTTCAGTTATGAAATTTCAGATACTAGACATATTGCAATGTTTTACTGGGTTCAGTAGTAGATAGCACCTGAATATTTAAATGGTTGGGGAAAGAATAATAATTTTAGCATAAATTGTATACCCCATTGAAATACAGGCAGACTGTTTAATAAACTCAAATAAAGACTAGCCTCAGTTAACATCCAAGATTTCCAATGTGTAATCTACTCACTCTAATAGAGGTTCATCCTTTCAGTTTTTCATACTTACATAATAAGGGAAAATATATATATATATATAGATAGATAGATAGATAGATAGATAGATAGATAGATAGATAGATAGATATAGATATAGATATAGATATATAGATATATAAAACCATGAAAGGTTTTCAACTGATCCTTGAACTCCAACATGCACGTCTCACCTCTCTCTGCATTTATCCCAGGGGTAGAATGACGTCATTCCTCATCTCTGCATTTCCTTCACTTCCATGATTTCGATCTCCTCTATGAAGACTTCTCTGTGTTGTCTTCTTTCTCCTCTTTTATTAAATACACACACACACACACACACACACACACACACATTACACACCACCACCACCACCACCACCAAGAGCACCTTGTTTGTGTCTTTGTTGTCTTCACATCAAAGGATCAAAGACCTAGAGTTGGAAGAAATCTCAGAGACCACCCAGTCCAACAATTTCATTTTAGTTCTGAGCAAACTGAAGTTCAAAGAGATTAAGCAATTTCTCCAAGGTAACACAGGTAGCAAATAGCAGAGTCTGATTGAAAAAAACAGGTCCTTTGATACTGGCATCACATTGTACAACAGTGGCAGTTAGATGGCACAGGTGAGGGATGTGTGGGCCTGAGTTAAAATCTGGGCTTAGACATTTACTAGCTGTGTGACCCTGGGTAAGTGTAATGGTAATATAATTTCAATTTGAAGATCCCTTTGGATTGGCAAAGGTAACAGGTGCTTAGCACTTAGTGATTAATCAAGAAGGTATGAATCCCTGTTGCTGAAATAACAGGAAGGGGTTGGCTGAAACAGGAAGCTAATGTAATACTATACATAAGGAAAAACTCAGATAGGGAGAATCAGAATTTCTTGGGATGAGAAATTCTGGAGCCAGAAGCTACTGCCAATGGAGAAAGAGAATTTCTCTCAGCAACATCTGGAGGCTGGGCTGCTACTGCGGGACTGAGAATTGAGAACAAAAAAGAGAATTGGTAACTGAGTGTAACACCAAGCTAAAGCAACTTCCAGGTTCAGATTATAAGCATAGTAAACTCCATTTATTCAGTGACAGATTAAGGCAAAACATTCATGGAAAATCAAAATATAGCATAACTCAATAATTTAGTAAGTCTTCAATTCAATTGCAAAGTACCAAGGTCCAAGTACCCCACCCCTGGCCAGTGCATTATCAAAGTAGCCCGCTCCTGAGCAGGACATTCATTTAGTCAGCCAACAAAGTCTGCTTCTCAAATGGAGATTAGTTTTCAATTATACACAAAGTACATTCATTTGGTCAGTCACAGAGCACAAAATTTCAAAAGTTTCCCACCTGTGGATCACAAATGAATTGCAATACCATCCATTAACAACAAACACTTTTCTCAAAAGGCGCAGTGGAGAGCACAAAAGCCCATCCACCCTTAAGCTACAACAAGGTTAAGATATCATCACAGCATTGAATACCTAGGGAAAGATCCTTTCTTCATCTTGACCAGAGGCAAGTTCTCAGCAATCTCTGTTCCTGGGGAGACAAAGCTTAACAAAGCCCCAAGATACATTGCCAGTGTCCTCATCAATCTACTCTCTGCCTGCAGAACAGCCCCAGAACCCCTGAAACATCAGCAAGACTCTGTTCCAGGATTTCTGTAAACATACAACAAGAAAATCCTCCTTCAGGACTTCTTAACCAACAGCAAGGTTCCAGGACCTCTGCAACAACAGCACTGTCCTTCACCAGCATGCAAATTTGGCAAAACAACATCAAAACAGACAGAAAAAATACTGGTATCATATCCATGCCTCCTCAGTTGTCAGCAGCTCTGGGTGGCAGTTCTCAATAGTCCTGGGCAGCTGCAACTGGCTCTCAACAATCCCTTTCTCAGCATCTCTGGCCCCTGGCAATTCTCTCTCTCTCTCTCTCTCTCTCTCTCTCTCTCTCTCTGACTCCATGACACTGCTCCTCAAAAAATTCTTTTGTCCTTTCTCCTCTTGGGCCTTCTAGCTGCTTGGGCTTCTCTCTAAATCCAGGGCACCAGATCCTTGCATTTCAGCCCTCTCTCTTCAGGTCCACAAGTCCATCCCACAAGTGGGATTCACAAGCTCTGGGTTTACACATTCAACTTGAAAACCAAGCCAATACAGGGGGATCTTTAAATTCCATTACCTTTACAATGATGCAGATCTTCTTGAAGCAAACTCCATGGAGAGTGAAGCTGCTGCCACCAGAGAGGCTGAAGAGGAAAGCCCCTCCCAGGCCAGAGAGAATGATTTTGATTTTGAAAACCTGGATGGAGTGATCTTGATTCTGGGAACTAGCTGAAACTTTAGATGAGTCTGAGGGCTAACTGGAGCTGCCAAAAGACTGAGGAAGCATGAGTGTGAGTGATTTAAGACTTTGTCTGTTTGTGGCTTTGTTAAGCTTTGACTTCCAAGGAACAGAGACTGTGAAGGATTTGAGATGGACTGGATACTGTGAGCTCCAATGTGGAGCAGGAACTGCACAGATAGCTGGACAAGCACCTGGGAGCAGTCTGCCTTTGAATCCAGGTGACAGTTTGGTGAATCCAAGTAGGATCTGGGACCATACAAGGGATCCAGGGAATCTGAGAAACCACCCCGAGTCAAGCTGAAAGAAGACTTTTCTTGGATACTATGTACTGACTGAGAAATTGTAAATTTACTGGTGAGCTAGGGATGGAGGGTCTATATATTTTTAGATGATCGAATGTTGAATGATGAAAGATGATTGATTGACTAAATAATTGTACTTAACTGATTGATTACTGAGTAAGTGACTGATTGAGTTAACTTAGTGTGCCCCATGAGTAGAGAATTTTGTCTATTGTACTTTGTGTCCCTTGAGGAGACAAACGTCTGCAAGGAAGATTGAATGATTAAGATGATTGAATGATTGAGTTACTAAACGATTGTTCTTTGTTCAAAACTGTGTGACCATTGTCGTGGAAACTATGTGGCCATTTTCTGTGATAAGTTGTGAATGCTGTATTTGGATTATCTGTGATAAGTTGTAATATTGTGAATGCTGTACCTTGATTTCTGTGAATGTTTTGCTGTGATTTGTTATGGAATAAATAGAATGTTCCCTATATTGTGTAATCAGAACCTTAAAAGCTGTTCATAGTAGCATTCTTCCAAAAAGCTGCTAGTGCTTGGCTTTATAGCAAGTCACTTGATCTCTGTTTGCCTTGGTTTCCTCATCTCTAAAATGGGCATAATAATACACCTCCTTTGGGGGTTGTTGTGAGAATCAAATGAGATAATTGTCAAACACTTAACATAGTGCCTGGAACACAGTCTACACTAATAAATGCTAGCTAATATTAATCTAAATTTCATATCCTACCTTAAATATGTTTTCTCTTTGTACCACTCATAGCTCCCACAAGCTAGGTTCCTAGGATCAAAAGTCTGGATCTAAAAGACACCTTCAGAAGGATAAAATCGAACCTTCTCATTTGACATATGATTGGATAAGTGACTTGCCCATAGTTAAGTAATTGGTTAAAAAAATTCAGGATTTAACTATAGGTTTTGTTACTCCAAGTTAAATAACATTTCCTTACATAAATCTACAGAATGTAAGCTTCCTGAGATCTAGGACTATTTCTTGGTTTTTAAATTTTTATATGTCATTGACTTGAGTGAGGCTGAATATCCAGTGACTTTGGTGGGGGTGGAGGTAGGTGGAAGAGGGATATGACTCCAAGACAAGAACTTTTCATATAACAGGAGTTTAATCCCTATGTATTTCAGGAATGAATGAACTTAACCTTACCAAGGCTCAGTTTCATTATCTGTAAATTGAGGAGGTCGGACTGCATGACCTCTCATTTTCCTTCCATGCATAATGATCCATGACTCCAATCATAGAGGAAGCCACAGAGTTATCAGAAAGATTTTATTGCACTCATTTACTGTAAGATTGGAAATCCCTTTTCTGAATCATTTGTTTACTATGGGATGTCTGTTTTAAGGAGCTTAGACAGAGGTCCTTGTCAGCCTTAATTTCTACCCAATATGAAGCTAATTACTGATCTCATAAACTACCTGAATTATAAATGGTCGGGATGGGCTTGGTGTGGTGGATGGAGAGTCAGGGATAAATTCAGAGCTTATCAATTAGCTATTAGATCTCAAAAGTGAGGCTACTAAAGAAGTCCATTGAATTCAACCTATGGAATGTCCTGTATTGTTTAATTTTTGCTACTATGGTTTTAGTTCAAATCTGGGGGTTTGATTTGGTGAATGATGTCCTTTATTCATGTCATGCCCTAAACCATGTCAATAAAGTCAATGAGCAATTATTAAGCCCCTATTAAATAAATCCATTGTCCTAAACACTTGGAATAAAAAAAGAAAAAAACACATCCCTTGATGCCACGTAGTACACAACATCATTAGGGGTGCAGTATACAAATATCTATGTACAAATATGATGTAGAAAGAAGAAAAGGGCAGGAGATTTTAGGGGGATTGGGAAAGCCTTCTTGGAGAAGGTGGGATTTGGGCCGAGATATAATAAATATCAGGAGGGAGAAATGATGGGGGAGAAAATTTCAGGTGTAGGGGACAGCCAGGGAAAATGTCTGAAGCCAGGAGATAGAGCATCTTAAGGGAAGGCTCCTGGGAGGCTACTGTCAATGGACCATAGAGCAAGTTGAGGAAAGTGTGGAGTAACAAGATTGGAGAGGTAAGAAGAGGTGGAACTATGAAGTACTTTAAAAGGCAGGATCTTTTTTTTTATGCATCCAGTGTGGTTTATTGAACAAGACCTGTACTTTAAGTGTCTCAAGGATAGACTGGGGTGGAGAGAGACTTGAGGTAGGAAGACCAATCTATTACAACTGTCTAGACATGATGTGATGAGAGCCTACAACAGGTTAGTCGCAGTGGCAGAGGAGAGGTAGGTTTGTGAGAGTGATACTGAGTATAGACCCAACAAGACATGGCCAATGATTTTATTTACTTCCAGCAGTAAGCTATTGAGGATGTTACCAATGTACCAATTAATGTGGTTTAGAGAGTTGTAGAACATTTCATGTAGAATGTAAAATTTGCAAGATGGAGTGTATGTGCATAAAAGAAGGTAGCAAAAAATATTTCTGATTAAGATCCAAATGTACATCTCATTACTCCTTACCTCAACTGTTTTATTTTCCCCTGCCAAAGTCTGTGGGAATCCACCTTTATTCAAGACAATGACAAACATATATTTTAAAACTAAGTCATATTCCAAGCTCTCAAGGAGCTTATATTCTATAGATCTGTGCAAGAAGAGATAATGGCTTAGAGCAACAGAATTTACAAATAGAAGGTTTGCAGTCTTATTCTCTCAAAGGCATCCCACAGACTATTGTCTCATATGTCTTCATGGTGGTTCAGATATGAGGATATTACCTCTGTGCTCCAAAAATATATATCTAAAGTCACTTCTATATCTAAATTATATATACTTAAAAGATCTTTCATAGTTTCCAATTACCCATCAAATAAAGAGGAAACATTTTGGATTGTGATTCAGAGCCTTACATAATTTTTATCTGATTTGCCCTTTCAATCTTCTTTCATATCACCTTCCCTCATTTACTTTCAATTTTGTGTGAATTAGGTTAGTCACCATGCCTCAAACATGTTTTTATTCTCTCTCTCTGTCTGTCTCTGTCTGTCTGTCTGTCTCTGTTTCTCTCTCTCTCTCCCTGTCTCTGCCTCTCCATCTCTGTTTCTCCCTCTCTCTCTCCCTCTCTGTCTCTGTCTCTCCTCTCATTTTTCTTTATTTGTGTGTTTTTTTAAAATGTCTAGCTCACTCTATATTACGAAGACTGAAAGTGAAATGTCTGCCCACAGACCTAATCCCATTACTGTTCAATTCTGACCTGCCTGATCTCCCTCTTTAGAGACCTGGTGGCCCCCACACCTGAAACCTTACTATGCTAATACCAGTGCAAACACCAGATTGACATCACCCACCATATTTCAGAACTCCTGAGCTCTAGAGATCTGACTCCACAGCCTTCTCACTATTAAGGATTAAAGACAATCACCACCCTGCCTGGCACATAACTCATAATTTCCTTGTTCTGTATCTTTCCTTGTGCCTTAATTTAAATATCACCACCTAACAGATCTCTTTCCCCCTTCATTCTGCAAACTCCCATTCTTTCCTGTTGATATTCTCATCTTTCTTCAATACATGCTTTAAATGTCATCTCCTTAATGAAGTCTTTCCTGATTTTTGCATTGTTCAAATTGTCATTCATCTATTTTTTTTACCACTGTTTTCTCCTCTTAATTACTTGCAGTATATTTTTATTAAAATTATCTTTTTAGCAAGCTTATTTCCATTATGTTAGTGTCACAAAGTCATAGGTTTAGAGCTCAACAGGGTCCTAAAGATCTGTGACTTCAATCCCTTCTCCCCCATTTAACAGATGTGGAAACAATCTAAGGGGATTTAAGTGATTTGTTCAGGGTCACACAGGTAATTAATATCTGGAGCAAGAATAGAATTCATGCATTTCCTACTTCAAATTCCTCATCCTATGTACTGTGCAAACCCAGCTAGTCAGTCAGGAACCTTTAGGTTATGTGAGATGAGTCTTACCTATCCTGTATATACTGACTTTGTTTGCCTATAATCTTCCCCATTTGATTATAACAGTCCCTGCTCCTTGAGGGCAGGGACTGTCTTTTGCCTCTATTTGTATCCCCAGTATTTAGCATAGTGCCTTGCATGTTGTAGGTGCTTAAGAAATATTTATTGAATTGTATTCAAACATTGAATAAGGGAAATAACACTGGAACTAGGGTTAGAATTTCTGGGTTCAAATCATATCACAACTGCTATTTCATACATACCACCTATTTGTGTAAAATAAGAGGAATGAGCTAAGTTAACCTCTAGGACTAACTCATTTGATATTACTCTAAGAGTTCTCCTTGTAAATGTAATCTACTTATACTCAGAGAATTTTATATCTCTCAGGGAACAGAGAGAGAAGAATATTGAGCATAGGGTGTTTGAATGACTTGTTCATAGTTCACTTTTTAATTAAAGGAAGATCCAGAGCCAGCAACAAATTCTTTCACAATGGAAATGATTCATATTTCCATCAAGATATGGGAATTAGCAGCAGCATAGCACTTATATAACATTTTAGGGTTTGCAAATCACTTTACAAATTATACTTTATGTAAAGTGATATTTGATATCAAAGGAAGAATTTGAATTTATAGCAATTGAGATAACATTAGTAAAGGGCTTAGCACAGTACCTACAACATGGTAAGCATTTAATAAATGCTTGTTTTCTTATCTGTCCTTCCCTTGTTCCCTTGGCTTTCACAATAATTCTGTGACATAGGTACTGTTAACATTCTCATTTTTTCAGATAAAGAAATTCAGGGTAAGGAAGGATAAATGACTAGCTTAAGATCACATAACTGATGTATCCCAGCAAGCTAGTAAGCAATCACCTCACTGTTACAAACATCCTTACACCTGATTTCCAGAGGAGACAGTCACAAGAAACGACAAATTGGGATTTACTTCACCAGATCCACAGACTTTGACTAGAATTTGGTTGACTAGAGCAAAGACTTCAAGACTATTTCATTGATTCCCAGAAAAGTCCCTTTTCCATTACATGGGAATTCCTCCAGAATTCATGTGTATTTGGATTTTGACTTGTTGCTGAAAAGGACCTATTTTTTTCTTTAGAGATACAATTCCAATGGCATCTAAACATTGTCAATATCAAGTTGATATCATTGCAAATAAGTGTAAATATAATAATTCCCTTTTTTTTCATATTTGTGGCATTTCATGTATTGTTTAATTGTATGACTCCATAGATGCCTAGGTGTATGCACTGACTAGGATTCAGTGATTTTTATTTTATTTTTTTTTAATTTTTTTTTTATTTACTCATTTACTTTTAATTTACAAGATTCAGTTCCACAATCACTTGAGTTTCAGATTTTCTCCCCTCTCTTACCCCTCCCCCCCCATGGTGGCGTGCAATCATGTATAGGATCTGCAAATACTTTCACATTGTACAATAGTTTGGTCATATAGAAGGGTTGTAACCAATGAGTGATCGATTCAGTGATTTTTAAAGGAAAATATGACTGCAGAACCCCAACAATCCTGATCACCTAATGAAATGTGAAATTATGCAGACAGAGGCAAAGCAAAGTTTCCCTAACCAGCCTCACTGCAGAAGTGCTCATCCAGAGCTCTATTTATCTCTTGTGCAAGCCCTGTGGGTTTAGGAAGCAATTGCAGTTTTTGTATTTCTTTAAGTTGAGATATTAAAAACAAAACAGACCTATGCATGGAGCTCCCTGATTTATTCACTGCGTTTTTGTAAGAGGAGAATGTAAAGTTATCTCTTTGGCTATGAAATTTTATATTCTCCTTCTGAATGTTCTGGCCTGTGAAATATGCTTAATATTTTCATATACTCCTCAAGGAAGGATCAGTTATTAGCTGTAGCACTAATTCTTTTGTTGGAGCAGATTTCAATAGACATAAATTCTATCTTTTATAGGACAAGTTACAAAATCTCTGATTTGGAAGTAACTAGAGGAACCATCTAGTCCAACCTCTGGCTGAGAAGAATTCCCTCTCTATTACTGTTAAACTGGTATCTAGGTTTTCTTGAAGCCATTCAGTAAAAGAAGGTAGGGGTGGTGTACTAATCTTGAGGATATCCTTTCTGCAATTGTTCTAATTTTAAGAGATTTTCCCTTATATTCACATATCCATGTCTAATGGAAATAAGCAGAACAATTCTAATTTACCTTCTAGTTGAAATCTCTTTAAGTACTTTAAGAAACATAGAATTCCCCATTAGGTCTTTGTTTACCTGATTTAAATATTCCTACCTCCATCAACCAAAGCTCTTATGATATGACTTTGAGGTCCTACCTCATTGAGCCAAACTAGAGGCCTTGATTCCTTCTTAAGTCATCTTACTTCCCCTCTCTGTCCTTGCCCAGACTGCCTCTACTCCATACTTAGAGTCCTATTCAAGACTCATCACAAGTTCTGCAGCCTAAATGGGGCAAATCCTGATCATCTCATTGGTTGGTGTTATCTTCATCTGTCACTGAAATTGTTTGTTTTCTAATTTGTGTTTATTTTTTGGAGTCTATTTCCTATAAATAGAATGCTAGCCCCCTGAGAATAAGAACTGCTTGTCTTTTTGTTTTTATATAAACTCTGCATATTTCTTATCCTTCTTCCAGTTTAAGGGACAAACATTAGAATGGTGATTTGGCTAACGTATCATACCAAGTTTGCTGTAGCTGTTCCCTCAACTGCTTCTCATTTTATTATGATTTTAGTCATCACAGTCTTCTATCCTTCTTTTCCCCTTCTTCCTTCTCCATAATCTTCTGCAAATGAAGATTTCCTTGGAGATCTAGGTGGCATAAAGTAGGTAAAGTGTTGAACTTGGTGTCAAGAAGACAGAAATTCAAATTCTGTTGTGTGAACCTGGATAAATGATTTAACATCTTCTAGCCTTAGTTTCCCTATCTGTAAAACAGGGATAATAGCACCAAACCTACTGCGTAGTTGTGAGTATTGAATGAGATTATATATATATTTGGTTTGATTTTGGAATGAAATGAGGTGGTCACACATTACTAAACATCTATCAAAGGGGACTGTTTTTACCCTAACACAGAATGAATATATAGCAAGAATCGAGTGCACTTAGATTCTCCAGATATTCCCTGCTCCATGCTCACCACAAATCTGCATCTGGAAACACCTCCAGTCAATAATCATTAAGGTATCATGGCACATATATTTTTAAAGACCCACCAAGTCTGTGGTGCCCAAACTTTACATGACTTGATATGTAGAAAGAAAAAAAATTATAGAAAGGAAACTATAGACTGATATCACAAATAAATATTGATGTGAAAATTCTAATTGAATAATTACAAAAAATATATCAAGTTATCAAAAATTACTATTATGATATTAGATTAATATGAAGGATTCCAGGATGTTTCAATATGAGAAAAACAAGTAGCATGATCCTATTAAAAACAAAAATAGGCTATGACATAGACAAATCTTTCAATAAAATGTTAAAAATCCTAATAAGAAAAGAAATGAAAAACTCTTTAATATGATCAGAAACATGTGTTTAAAAACAAAAGCTAGAATAATTTATCACTGAGAATATTAAATCAGGGATTTTCCCATTTCCCAGCATTGTTTGAATGAATTATAGTATTGCTAACAGTAGGAATAAGATGAGAGAAAGAAATTGAAGAAATAAACAAGATGAGATGAAATTGTTGCTATTTGCAAATGACATAATGGTTTACTTTAAAAAAAAAAAACAACATTAAGAAAAAAAACCCACAGAGAATCAGGAAGGAAACTAATTGAGATGATTTAATGCCTCCAGTAGAGTCACAGAATATTGAATAAATCCACAGAATCATCAGCAATTTCAGACACCAATTATATAAGCCAGGAGATGATAGGGAAATATCATCAAAATAGCTATAAAATGTATACAATATGTTTGAGTGAACCTATCAGGTAGATTCAGGTTATACATCAATCAAATCCCATAGAAATTTTTCTGGAAATAAAAGAAGGAAACCATTGGCAGTGTATTGATTTTTTCTGGTCAGGCTATGATAATTTAACAAAATAACTACATTAACTCAATCAATTTAGAGTTTTAATGCTATGTCAATCACAATATCAAAGTGGGTTTTGTTTTTTGTTTATTTACGAGCAGACAAGCCAATGAAATTTGGATGGGAAATAAAAAAGTTTTAGAATATCTAAGGAAACAGTGTGAAACATGAAAAAGAAATGAGACTAGCACCTATAGAACACAAGTTATATTGGTTAAAAAAAATATATATGTACATGTATTTGTATATATATGTATGTATGTGCGTATGTATGTAGAGAAAGTGATGATAGAAGAAATTATATGAACAAAAAGCTATAGCATTTTTACTGTTACCTAGATTCCCATAAACTTATGTACATATACTGTTTGAGAGGAAATCCTTATTTCAAAAGAACTACTAGAAAAATTGGAAAGTAATTTAGCAGTAAATAATGATAGGGGTAGCTAGGTGGTGTAGTGAAAGAGCACCATGCCTGGAGTCAGGAGGACCTGAGTTCAAATCTTAACTCGGACACTTAATACTTACTAGCTATGTGACCTTGGGAAAGTCACTTAACCTTTTCTCTAAAATGAAAAGAAGTATATTACTTGACAACATATAGCATAATAACTTACAAATGGATATTCATTCTAAAAATAAAGGCCATGTGATAGACCCTTAATAAGAGATATAATATATGCACGTGTGTATGTCTATATAAATACATATACACAGTCCAAACACAGAACACATATTTGAAAAGAACATATATGTATGTGTGCATATGGACATACATGAATATGCATGTGTGTACACAGCTGTGTAGCGTAGCAGCAAACACCCTAGCATACCAGGATGCCTGCTAGCACAGGTTCTTAGATCTGCTTTTCTAAAGAAATGCAACTCAAAAAGGGGTTAACAATCTTGCTTTAATCAAATACATATCATTTACCTAGTTCAGGAAAAAGTCAGCACCCAGAACTTCAGGGAATACAAAGTTACGAGCAGCCAAAAAAAATTACACAGAAATAGGTCAGCAGACAGGGCTTTCGGCCGTCTGACCATTACATCCATACCCACTTAGTTACCAGAGAGGGAAGCACCAATATCTGGGTTTTCAAAGCCTGGGGGGTGGGGAGGGCTCAATGGCTGCCCAGAATCTCATCTGGCCAAATCACACAACTCTTTCCAAAGTGAGCCCTTGTCCCGAGCCTTCTGCCGGGACCCCCGCCCTCTCACTTACCCATCCTCAAGGTAAGTCTTCGGTCGTCATCGGCCTCCGAGGAGGAAACACCAGACAGAACGCCCGAGAAGTTAATGGGGTGTTTATTCGTCAACAGCTACATCCCGGAAGCGCCCCGTCTTCCGTATTCAGGGGAATTTATAACAATCATCAACCAATCAGCTACAAGAACCATATTCATAACCTTATTTGGTAAAGCACTCAGCAATACCCCGCCCCTAAAACCGCCCCTAACAACTATGCAAG
>CM053589.1:187210481-187229684 GCA_028646515.1 Pseudochirops corinnae | reverse complement strand
AGATAGATAGACAGGGAGAGAAAGAGAGAGAGAGAAAGATGGAGAGAGAGAGAGAGAGAGAGAGATGGAGAGAGATGGAGATAGATATAGAGATGAAAATAGAGATAGATAGATATAGATAGATAGATGATAGATAGATTATAGATAGATAGATAGATATAGATATAGATACATAGTTATAGATATAGATATATAGATACACAAGAATGCTGCATGGTAAAATGACTTCTCTAGGTGACATAGCCAGTATGTGTAAGACGTGAGACTTGAAACCTTGTGTTTCTGACTTTGAGGTAATCTATCTTATATGCCATGCTGTCTCAAATCGTTTATATTATTTTCTTTTAAAAGCATTCCATCATCTTTATATTCAATCAATTAATAAGTACTCATTAAGTGCTTACTATATGCCAAGCATTATGCTGGATATTGATATAAAGTAGGAAATACTTTTTCTCTTCTTAAGGATAGTAGACCCTTTGGTACTATTGTTCACTGTGAATGTCTATGGCTATGAGAACCTCCTCACATCAGTGACCAGTGTAATACTTAGCATATAACCTGTGACCAAGTACAAGGACTGTGGATGGAGATAATCAGATGAGATGGTCTAAGGCTGCCATTATTGTTTTAATATACCATTTCCCCCGATAGTGTGTGACTCACTGAAAGTAGGAATTGTGATGTTTACAAAAGTTTGAGAGACATGGTTTCTGAGTAATTTGATCATTTAATTAATAAGGCACCAAGTTACTAATAAAGAGATGGTTATTTGGCCATCTCTCTTAGACTAAAGACCATTATGGTGGTGGGCTCACAATTTATATATCCTTTCAATAGGAGCTGATGTCACCCCATCATCATGTCACCTTTAGACAGAGAAAATATCTGTTAGACAAAAAAAATATTCTACTCAAGCTTAAGTAGAACACAATGAATTTCCCCACCTTAGAATAAATTCCTTACAAGGTTGGGTGGAGTCTGATGGAGATCCAGTAGAGATAATGCAATCTCATTCTCAGTAATGTCCTTCAAAAAAGGTGAACTTAATAGGACTTTAGAAGAAGAGGAGAGTTATTGGTTATTAATAATCATTTCTCACAGAGATTTATCTTTCTTTTCATCCTCAATGCATAATACAGTATCTGGAACATTAGTAACTTAATAAATTTTTTATAAACTAAATTGTTGATTAACCTTCATGACTAAGAATGTTCATGTGGGAAGAGTAATAATCTTCCCTCACCTCCAAATGTAATTAGAAGAGTGCTATAACTAAACTTTCAAATTGGAAAACTATGTTGTGTAATTTGTGAATAAATTCAAATTATTTTGATTTAAATATAGTTTAGGATGGGATCTTGAGCTTTTCAAATTTGTCATTCTTCTTATAATAATAAAATTCTATTAAAGAAAGAAAAGATAATATTAAGATTAAAGAAATTTAAGGGAAGAAAGAGCAGAAAAATTAATCACCAGTCCCAAAATCTTCAAGTTGAATAGGGCTTTAAAAATCATGTCCTTTTTTTTTTTTTGGAGGGCAATTGGGGTTAAGTGACTTGCCTAAGGTCACATGGCTAGTTTTTCCATTGTGTCTGAGGTCATATTTGAACTCAGATCCTCCTGACTCCAAGGGTTTTTGCTCTATTCACTGTGCTACCTGATGGCCCCATAAATTTAGTTCTAAGAATACTTGAATATCAACTGTCTCTAAAACCCACCCCAAAATCATCAGTCAGCATTTGCTTAAAGATCTCCAATGAGAAAGGATCCAACTAATCCCCACATTAACTTATTCCTTAGGGCTTCCCTTCGTCTCTTACATAAAGCCTGGAGATTTTTCCTTGTGCATTATACTCATTTCTCTTAATTTTTCTCTAAGGTCAAGCAGAACGATTATGATCCTACGTATTTGAGGTAGATCTACTTGAAATGACCTGTCATTCCACCACTCAGTCTTTCTTACCCCATGGCAAACATCTCCAGTTCCTTCAGCTTTTCATCATGTGTCATGACCTTACTCTCCTTCACCTTCTAGGGTACACTTAACAGAATGATCCTGAGCTTTTTAATGACCTTATTAAAATGTGCCCAGCAATAAACACAATCCTTCAGATATTTTCTGACTAATACAAAATACAGTGAAGCAATCATTTCACTTGCCCAGGATATTATGCCTCTCTGAATGTAATCTGAGGTTGCATTAGCCTTTTGGCTTCCATATAAAAATATTCACTCATAGGGAGCTTATAGATACATGTAATGTTTATACAAATATGGTTACATATTCAGCAGCCTGAAAAAAAAATGACTAAATGTTATGGGAATCTGAAGATCTTCCCTGCCCCTAGGCCCTTTGCTAAAGTGGCTATGTGACTCTGAGAACCTTCCCAAGTTTGAAAGTATACTCTGTTCCCTAATAGGCTGAATGTGGTCACGTGGAGCCTGTGGCGCCAGGCTTGTTTTCCAGGAATGCCCATGCCTTGTAGCTTTGTGATTGGGCAGTGGGTCCAGAGGGCTGTGGCATTCTCCAAGCCAGGACAAGGCTATATATATGCCCTGATGTGAGGTTTTGGTTTGGGGTTCACTTTGAGAAGAGTTGTGTGATTTGGCCAGAGGAGACTCTGGGCAGCCGTTGAGCCCCCCCAGCTGTGAAAAACCCAGATGCTGGTGCTTCCCTCTCTGGTAACTGACTAGGTAACTGATGTAATGGTCAGACGCTGGAATCTGTCTGCTGATCTGTTTTTCTGTTTGTTTGTAACTTCTGTTTGTATTCTCTGAAGTTCAGGGAGCTGACTTTTCCCCCTGAACTAGGTAAAAGATATTTGATCGATTAAAGTAAGCTTGTTAACACATTTTGAGTTGCTTTCCTTTAGAAAAGCACATCTAAGAACCTGTGCTAGTAGCTGCCCTAGGTATGCTAGGGTTCTTGCTGATACACTGACAGCCCACAACAGGGGCTGGAAAATCTGCTTAGAAGTAAACTGAAAACCTGACATAAAGATAGTCAGTAGGTAGGTTTTTGATGGGTCTGAGTAGACAAGTTTTAGAAGTTTATTAACCTGATGAAGCCTCACCTGGTGTTCAATAACAAACTCTTTAGGATTACATCCTAAAATTTATGCGGAACTCAAAGTTAAGTTCACTGGCCTAAGGTTCAAAGATTTCATTCTCTTCTATCTTTGAAAATCATAAGACTTACTTTTCTCACATCCTGCAGTACTCTCCACAGTCTTTCATATCCCATTTCCAGTAGATTGACAATAACACTTACCAGATTTTTGATACCTTTTAATATAATTAATTTGGGCCTTATGACTTGAAATCATCCAGAAGGGTTATTGTCAAGCGTCAGTGAAGAGATCATCATAGAATCCAACACTACTTGTTGGGATCATGTTCTTCTTAATATTCATTAGATTGTCCATACCCTTAATTTCAACCCTCTCCTCCATTTACAATTATGATAGAAAATGCTAAGGAGAAGTCAGCTATGGCTTTTAAGCCAGACACTTTAGCAGAGTGATTGATGAGAATTAAAATCTTTCTATACAAATTGGAGCTAGATTGAAGATGTCTAGCTGTTTGGTTGTTGTTATTTTTGTTAAATTGTCCCACAATTTTATTACTATAAAACATATCTACAACCTGACAAATTTCCAGGAAATATATGCAATTAAAAGATTTCTTCTAAGTAGATGTTTGCAAAGAAAGAACTTGATTCTTGCTACAAATATAATTCTATTTGTAATAAACTAATTTTAAGGAGTTCTGTATTAAGAATTGTGGTGATCAAAGAAGAGGCTTGTCTACTTCAGTCTGACTTTTTTCAGAACAAATTGATTTGCTTACTAATTATTTTATTTTAAAATAATGCAAGTCAATTCAGCTATTCACATGTAATTGCTAATTTCTATTTATCTGCTAGCATAGAGCCTTTATCTAGTGCTATCTAAATAAATTATTTTACCACGCACTATCTTCTTTAAATAGTATTAATTAAATAGTGCTATGTTCTTTGATGGGTAACTAGGTGTTAATGTGTATTATTTGTTTAAACAAGTAGAAAAAATATTTTTGCAAGTCCCATTGGAATAACTTCATTGCATAAAATCGTGGGATCTCAGAGTGGGAAGGGAACTTTCATTGAGGAAGAATCCTCTTCAAGAATAGATCTGATGCATGGTGATCTGGTCTCTGCTGGAAGATGTGCAAAGACTTGGTATTTACCTCTTCCTGAGGCAGGCCATTCTACTTTGTTATCACTTTCATTGTTGCGAAGTTTTACCCTTGTTATCAGAATTGAATTTATCTTCAGATCCTTCTTACTTCTCTTACTTTTCCCCTCTGGGGCCAAGAACCCCAAAATCTGAAATAGTTTTAGAAATTTAAAATAAAATTTATTAGCTTTTTTGGTAGAGGAGAGTAAGCCAGAAAGGATATGTGGATCCTTCCCCTCCACACCCTGGAATGTTTATAGTCTATAATTTGGCAAGGTTGCCTTACTATTAACCATATATGTTAGAAAAATATAAGGGCACCCAAAACATGAGCTTGGGTGAACACATCACAAGTCCTTGGTGTGGTAACCCAAAACAAGAATGTTTTTGGTGAATCCAGGACCCGATAGAGCATAAAATAACTTTTATTCATCTTCAGCATTCCTAGAGAATTACTGGAATCAGGGAACATTTTGGCTCTGTGCAACTTTTAATCAAATAAGATTGGATTTAAACATAATAATGATTTCCCCAAACATTTCCCCAAAATCTCCCCTATAATACACATCTACACGTGGACATATACACATATGCATATAATGCATACATGCCTATAATATTTATTTTAAGACAGAATTCATCCTCCCTTCCCAAATCTTTTATTCCCCAGCATAAATATTTTAGTTCTGTTTAACTGAACATTACTAAGTCAGTTTCATAAACTTTACCATCTTGCTTTCCTTCTTATAGAAACACTCTAGCTCATCCATTGCCTTAGATGAAGATACATGCTAAATATAGAGAAGGTGCTGAAGAAAGGCTTATGTTCAGTGATAGCATCATTGTGGTGATGGCAGTAGTTGCTCTTGTTGCTATAATTTTCCCTAAGTAAATCACTCATTTGTTTGTTCTGTTACAATTTTATATCAGATCCCAGTATTTTAGTCTCATAATTGCCTATCATAACCTGATGAGTTAGAGAGTAGCTTGGTTTAGGGGGAGAAACATGAACCTTGAAATCAGGAGTGATGTAAGATGAAATATTGCCTCCGACACTCTGCCCTAGGCAGACCACTTAACCTCTCTGAACCTCAGTTTCCATATATGGAAAGTGAAGACTGGTACCTTGTACTACTTAAATTGAAGTTTTCTTCTTGATTGATATGACATGATATATGTAAAACTGGAATCACTACGCACACACACATATACACACATACGTGTGTGTGTGTATATATATATATATATGCGTGTGAATGCTAATATAATCATAATATCATAGAGAAGATAAGATACAGCATCTCCCAATTATGTACATTTTTAGTGGCTATGCCCTGTCCCTGGAATCCTTTCCTTCCTCATCTCCATTTCATGGCTTCATTGATTTCCTTTGGGTCCTAGCTAACAATTCATTTTCTAGAAGACTTTCCTTATTCCATTTAATGTCAATGTGCCCCCCATTTTCTTCCCTTTCTTTATCTTATCTACATGTTGGAACAGCATTAGGCTGCAAATTTCTTGAGAATAGAAAAGATTTCTCCCCCTCCTTTTATATTTCCAGAGTTTAGGACAGTAGCTAATACTCAGTACATATTTATTAAATGTCTCTTGACTTGATTAGGTCTTGAGTAAGAGCAAATGAATAGTATAAAGCTAGAGAGTTAGTACTCTGTCACTACCTCTACGACAAAGTATGAAGGAAAATAGAGATCCTTGTTTACCCAATAATAGATTCATGTTGGTGATGCATAAACTTTAGCATTCTTAACAATACTTTTAGAAACTATTATTCAATACACTGAAAACATTTCAGCAAAATATAGGCTGGAGGAAAGGAAAAGGTTCCTAATGATGAGAACCATCCATAATGAATTTGAGCTTCGGAGGCCATTAATCCTCCCCATCCTCGGCAGGTCTTGAAACAGATTCAATATGTTCTTGACTAGTATATTAGAGAAGAGATCTTTCTTTTTCAGGGAAAATGGAACTAAATGTAAAGGACCTCTGAAATCTGTGATTCTGTGACTGTGTGCCATTGCTAAAATGTGGCTGAAGATGACAAAATTAAAGTTGTTGAGTAGATTCCATTTTTTAAAAGTTTTCAGTCAAGCTCTTGAGAATAACCTGAATGAAAAATAGGATAAACAGCATAATATATTGGATTTGGAGAATTTGGAATCAAAACACCACAACTTGAACTTTTTCCTGCTATTTATTTACTACATGAGTAGACTTGCTTAAGTTACCTAATCTCTTTGTGTCATGATTTCTTCCTCGTAAAATAAGGGAGCTGGGATAGGTAACATCTAGATTCATTTCTTTTTCTAAGTAAAAGGTCCATGTGAGGACCAACAACTTTCACTGGATCATAAATTTATACATGGAAAGAACCTCAGGTTTCATCTATTTTAACTCCTTAATTTTAGCAATGTATAAACTGAGGCCCTGAGAGGTTGTAACATGTCCAGATTCATGTCCAGTTTCTCTAGATCCAGAGACAGTGATCTTGTCTTGTGTCAAATTTTCTTTTCTTCTCCGTCTTTTTTATTCACTTTTTTTTACACCAATAGCTAGCATTTATATAAAATCTAAAGGCATTCACAAGGCTTTACAAATAGGATTTTATTTTATCTTTACAACTACCCCAGCAAATATGTCCTATTTTTACCCCCCTTCTATAGTTAGAGATATATTCTATAGATACTGATAACTGAAAAAGACAGAGCTCAAATGACTTTCCTAGGGTCACACAGCTAGTAGCTATCTGAAGCCAGGTTCAAACCCAGTTCTTTTTGCCTAGAAGTTTACCTTACTATTTCCAGTTGTAAATTCAAGAAATATCATAAGAATATAACATTTCAGGCTCAGGTTCAATCTGGCCTACTTGCATTAGTGATACTAATGCTCAGATTCCTTAAGAATCCAACCAATATGGCAGATTTTGGGATCACACCCACCTTGGATGATGTTTTAATAAACCTTGTTGTTCTTTGGCTGAAAAAAAAACCAGAATAAAAAAAAAGGAATTTTAAAATGCAAAGAAGACAAAATAATACATGGGAAAGTGTAAGTGTGTGAGATGTGGTGAAGACACCTCATAGACTTTTAGGCTGGGGGACCCTCATAGAATTTAAGTCTGGCTTTTCAATTCAGTTTTTCTGTAAAAACAAGCTGCCACCCCTGAAGTGTTCCAGGAGAAGAGGATGAGAACACAGTATGCAAACAAATTTGCATGTTTACCCAGGTCAAGACACTAAAAAGGATGGAAGTTGTACAAGAATTCTTAGAATATTCAATTTGCAGGATAATCATATGTGCTTCGTTCCTTGCCCAGTTATATTGTAAGGGCACACTGACCATGAAGTATTTCAGGAACAAGGACAAGGACAAGGCTTTGATCATACCATACATTAATCTAAATAAAAGGAGCCCCCAAAAATGTAGGCGTTGTGCCAAAGTTAATGGACTGCTAAACTTACAAAAAAATCGTACCTGCTTACTATGTATTTCATCACCATCATTGAGGTGGATTTATCATGTTTAGATTGTACCCTCAAAGCTCATGACAATGGGCTGAAAGGAAGGGAATTAGGGAGGGAGATTGTGATATGAGATCTATAAAAGAATTTGTCTTCTCTGTGTCTGGTGTGGTCTGGCACTGAGAATGCATTGTAAGCACTTGGTATGAGTTGCCCTTTCTCGTGAGATCATAATAAACTCCTTTCTTCTTTCTACCTTGAGAAGCCTCTGAGTTTAATTTGGGCAGGGGTCTTTACTGTCCCACACAGTAAGAATCTGTTATATATGTATGTGCATACACACACACACAATTTCTATGTGTATATTAGATATATAATAAAGTTTATTTTTTACTATTTAAATTTTTATCAAAGCAACCCTGCCCTCCTGTTTCTACTTCTCAACCTTATTCTGTTCTCTCCTTTATATTTTAAATGATTTATTAAATCTGTTTTCTTTTTCTTTTTTCAAAATCTCTCCCTACTAACTCCCATTAAATGCATAGAAACTCTATTTTGTAAGAAATAAGTATAATCAAGGAAAACCAACATATTTGCTGTGACTCTATAAGGGATGTATGGAGTACATACATACAGATTTCCCATACAGATTATGTTTGTCCACAAGAGTCAGTCTAGGTCAGAGGTGGAGAGCCTGTGGCCTCAAGGCCATGTGTGACTCTCACGTGTGGCCTTAAGGCCACAGGCTCCCCACCCCTCCCTCAGTGTTGTTTGCAGATATACAAAAAGAAATATTTATAGATTATCTTTCTCTCCCCCTTATTTAAAGGAGGCCTTGATTCCCGAAAACAAGATAAGCAGGTGATTGGAGCCAGAAACTAGCTACTCTGCTCTCCTAGAAAGAAGGTACTAAGATAGACTTTTATCTAACTGTTCCTTTACATATGATTAGCTAAGGGATTTTGTTTACTTTTTTTTTTCATTTCAAGTTGTGCTTCTGGTTGTTCCCCTTGACATTAGAGTGCCCCAAGCTAGACGTTCAAGGCTTGAATCCCTTCACACCAGGTTCCAGTTCCATGATGCACCCACAGCAGAGAGAAAATGAACATTTTGTCTTGACAGCAAACAGAAACCACAGAAAGAAAACATGAAATTGGTTAAACAGAGAGAATGAGCTTTCCATTGGGAATAAGATGACTGAACTCAGCCAAGAGGAAGAAAGTATTAGATCTCAACCAAGGAGAAATTCTGTAAAGTCTCTAGTGTAGTAAGTTGGGGGAAGGGGAATGATGAACACTGCCAGATCTTCCATGTGTCAGCTTTTTCATAGAGTGTTTCTTTCCCTTCAGGGATCTGAAAAAAGTTGAGATTCCTAGAAGAATCTATGCTCGCCTCCAAATTACTTCAACTCCTATATTACAGGAGGGAATATCATATCTCCTCCATTCTCAGATGTATGACATATCCATAGTCTAATAAGAATATCCTTCACCTTTTTCAAGGGTCCAAGTTTAGTTTGGAACAAATGTATTATTTCACTGTTAAAAGCAAAAGTTGTCGCATAAATTCATTTACATGCTTCCACTTTCCCAAGACCTCAAATTCTTCTTGCGTTAGAGTTGCAAAAAGAAATAATTATATAAAACCTATATACATATTTCAATTAATTTTTATTAATGTATAAATACTATGAAATTAGTATACTCACATGTGCATAAATATGTACTTTCACGTCCACATTCATATTCATATCCATACATGTAGACATACATATGTATATAATTGTAATAGATGGGTAGATAATACTACACACAGATAGAGTGTGTATGTGTCTGTGTGCGTGTCTGTGTGTGTAGTTGCTATTCATAATTTTGAAATTTCTAAAGTTGAGTAACCATTTGTAACAAATTATGTTGAGAAAACAGAACACTCAGCTTTCTTCCTAAAAGTCTCTTAGAGTATGTTTTATTCCCACAGAATGATGTCTGTTTTGTTTGTTGTTGTTTTTGTAGAAAAAAAACAACAAAAACCAGAAAAAAAGTGGTTGCTCATAAATTGGGGATTGGTAGAACATATATGTTATATGAAAAAATGAAATGGTATTTTACTGTATATATGGCAAATTTATGGAAATTTTGGAAGAATTGTATTGACATGTATTAAATGATTCAAACTAAAGTGACCAGAACCAAGAGAATACTCTATGTCATGATGACAGTAATATAAACAATGACAACTTTGAAAGAAAGTGCTCTATTTTTTATTACCTACAATGACTCCAAGATAAGAGTGTTCGGCTTTTAATGGATTTTGTGGAAGTATCCAGTTATGGATTTTGAAACATTAGAGAGTCTTTAAAAGCATCAATGGGAAATTAGAGGCAATGTGTACTGTGAGTTTATACCCTCCAACAGTCAAAACTTCAGGGGTAAAAATAAAAATAAAATAAAAATTGTAAAGGATGAGCTTTCTGGCTTTTGAGTCATTTGTCATGCCCATGCTCCATAGGTCCATAATGACTCATATCAGAAGTGTGCTGTAACTAGCTCATAATGGTGGGGTATAGGCTCTAGGAACCCCCTTGAATCTTTCCACTTGATTTGGTGTTCCCCAGAGGCCAAAAAACTTCCATTATCAATATGAGTGAATTGGTTCCCTTAACTTAGTTTAGCCATCCATTGTTTGATATCTCCAGGTAGCCTTCAGTTATCTCCCATCCTTGATCCTATCAAAATATCTGTGACCAAATCTGTTACCCTTAAACTACCCTAGCCCTCCATTGTCTATTACTTCCTGTCTGTCTCAGGCTGTTTCCCACCCTTGATCTCATCAAAATCTCATTCTCTTGGTTCATGGTGTCTGACCTCAGTCCCATCAAGATCCTCCCTAGACCCCTCCTACCGGACAACTAGATGACTCCTAGATCCCCTTATATACAGTCTTTCTGCATATAAGATCCATCTTGCCTCCATGAAGATGATCACATTAAATATAACTCAGATTCAATCTGGTTTGCTTGGCAATACAAGCAGCAAAAATGCCTAGGCTCCTTAAGAGTCTAACCAATACGGCAAATCTTTAATAAGCTTCATTTTATTTTTGCTGAAAGAAGGCTTGAGTTGAATTCATTTGGCAAGACCTGGCATGTCAGTATTTTGGGGTCTCAAGCATTCCTAACACACAAACCTCAACAATATCAACTCTCAAGAGTTAATTATTAAATTTTCAAGGTCAAGAGTCATTTTAGAAATTGGTGAATGCCACAGTTCAGGAGTTGATTTATTGTTTTGTTAATAGTCTCTAGACTTAAGAAAGTAGTGAAGAAAATTTTAACAATGTAGAATAAATTTGAAGTATGTTGTGCATGTGTATATATTTATATATGTGTATATATGTATATGTATATAAATATAAACAGATATAGAAGAATATACACATGCATATCAATATATGTGTATATAAAATATGTACATATTTTCATGTTTTTTAGTCATGTTTGACTTCATGACCTCATTTGGAATTTTCTTGGTAAATATCCTGAAGTGGTTTTCCATTCACTTTTCCAGCTCATTTTTTACAGATGAGAACCAAGTCAAACAGGGGTAAGTGGCTTCCCTAGGTTCACCCAACTAGTAAATATTTGAGGCTGGATTTGAACTCATGAAGATAAGTCTTCTTGATTCCAAGTCCAAACTCTATCCATTGTACCACCTCTTTGCCTTAATATACAAATATGTATGTACAGAAAATCCCAAATGGGGTCACAAAGAGTGAAATGTGACTGAAAAACAACTGAACAACAAAATGTGTGTCTGTGTATGTCTGTGTGTGTGCATAGAGAGCACACTTTAAATTTACATTATTAGTGAATAAGTACCATAGAAATAGAACAGATATTTACATATACATGTACATATATATACATACACATATTCCATGCATATATAATTGTATTTTATATTCAACATATAAATATGTATCCTATATACCCATATTTATTTATAATCATATAGTTATACAGAAAACCAGGTTCTCTGTGTTATTCTTCCCAAATGATGATTTTCCTTAATCCTTATGGGAAGTTTTGGAATTCAAAAGAGTGGCAACAAAGCAAAATGAAAAGTAGGATGGATTTTAAGTATGAAGTTCTTGGTTGAATCATGATTCAGTTTCTTAACACCTATATGACCTTAGGCAAGGCATTTCCCATCTATACATATTAGTTCCTCATCTATAAAATGAGGAATTTAAACTAAATGGCTTCTAAAGTCCATTTTAGTTACCAAATGTACATTATTATAATACTATCCCTTCAAGTTTCCAAAGGAAAATATTCATTTTGGTGCACCCCTACTTCTATTCTGTTATCTCTTTGAGGGCAGGAACTATCTTCACTTTTTTTTTCATATCCATAGTTCTTGGCAAAGATCATGGCACATAGTAGCAATGGAATAATGATTTTTTACATTCATTTTTGCCTTATTTAAAGTGGCATTTTTGTACAGAACCTATAATTTTATCACTTCAGCTAGAGAGTAATTAGTTCATTAAAAAATACTACTAGCATTTCCTGAGTTTCTACACTTTCCCAGCCAGACAGTTTTCCTAGGAAGGAATTTGGAGAAAAGATAAAGTTTCCTTGCCCTCAGCTAAGGATAAATCAGGTGACTAATACCTGAAATGGTTGAGCTCAATTCATTACTATGGCTTAGATCCCTTTAGCAAGGAGAAATAGAGAGCGAAAAAAATGTCTACTAGATCTGAATTGTCTTGGCTTTTCACTCGTCTTTGAGTTACACTGAGGTGATTGATTTAGTAAAAATCACCTCCACTTAAGCAAGTAGCACAATAAATAATCAAGATTTTACATAAGATTTTGCACCAGAGTTACATTCTGATAGGCTGTGGGGTAAGGGAATGCTCATCCACATCCTAGGCTTGGGGTTGGTAAAGAGTAAGAATAGTAAATGAGTAAAAATTGATTGGAAAATTTGAACAAGTAGGACACTTAGCTAAATCACACTATAAAGAATTTCCTTGGGAAAAGGGAGACCTTCTGGCTTCTGCCTTAGCCTAAAGCTGCTTCCCTACTCTTTCTTCCTCTCACCAGTTTTGGCAGGAGTAAACCCTCCCTCAAAAGCTTTGAAAGGGATGCAAATGTGATTCCTTCCCATCTTTCCCTTGATGTTCTCGGCATATCCTTGGATCAGATGAGCATAGTAATCTGCCATCAGTCAAGTCAAGACTTATGGATAGATTCATTTTTATTAAAGTTCTTGAACCCCCAAAAAGAAATTGGAGGAAAGGACTTCCAACAACCAGAATCTATGACCTAGTCTTATGTCACATATGTTCTCTAAGCTTAAGCCTAATTTCTCCTGGATTCAGCACAGACTGTCTCAAATTAGAATGTCACAGATTTAAGAGGGATTTTGTAGTCCAATTCCTCTTCTTGTAACACCTTAGTAAATGCTCCTTTGTTAAAGCTACAAAGGTCTGGCTGACTAAAATGATTCTCAACCTGATTCAGCTGAGGAAGTGAGAACTAGGACAAGGATCCTCAGATCTTATGAGCTTCATCCAGAAATATGCCTCCTGCCCCTCCATACTTGATTAGATCATTAATTTACAGAGTCAGTAGAGGAAAGAGATGTAATGGCAAACAAAGAAGTAGTTAACATCTTATTTCAGGTATTTAATTAGTACCTTTTATCAATTTAAGTATTGCCCTTGATTATATCAAATCTTTTGTTAAGAAAGCAGACCTTGTGAACCCTAGAAATTGTTCACAAGTTAATCATGAAATAGATATCATTTTTAAAAAAGTCTCTTTAGATGTAACATTAAGTGTCAGTATCAATGATTATCGTTGCTTAGTAAGTATTCCTTGCTTACTATATATATATATATATATATATATATATATAGTTGCAGTATTACATAAAGGCCATTCCAGATTTTTTCTATTGCTTTTACTTGTCCAATTGAACTCCATAATAGTATTCCATTATATTAATTTTAAGTTCAATTTTGTATTTCCCCCTTCTTAATGCCAACCAAATAAAGTGATCAAATGAGTAGAGGTAATTAGTAAAGCCCATATGAGTCCCTTGGGAATTATTTAATTAATTTAATTTTACTAGATAAGAGATGAGTTTCCTTTTTCTTTTTGGTGAGGTTAGGGGTGGTCTATACTCTTCCTCAAGCTGGCATAGCATCAATGAACTTAGGCAGGAAGAAGCAAATAGAACAAAGAAGAAATAAGGTGCAGCATTGGTTCAATCATGGCAGTGGAAATAGCAGAGGAATGAAATACTATTTAAATGTAATGACTGAGTGTAGCCCCTTGGGAGAGTTTGAGAAATGTGACCTCACCTTCATTACTGAATTGGGACACTTTGGTTGTGGAATATAATATACTCTCAGAATAGGGCAATGTATTGATAGGTTTTCCTAACATGGCTTAAAAATTATTTCCAAAACTTTGTTACAGGAGATGGTTTATTGGGATGGTGTACATGATATATTTGGAAACGAACATGGTGTAAAAAAAATAAGTATCAAGATAAAATAAATTCAACATGTTAAAAAGGATTTTGGAGGAGGGTTGCATCCTTTTTATCTACATGGCTCTCTCCCTCATATTAATAACCTTCAACCCACTGACTAGTTGCCTCAACTTATCCAGTTGCCTTGAATTATGTTCAATCCTTACTCACCTTTTTGGAATTGTGCTAAGAGGTTGTGATTTGAAGATTCATATAACATAGACCCTTTTCTCTATGAGGTTATAGTAGAATTAGTGGTAGAATAGACAAGCATGTAGAATCACAAAACAGCAAGGGAATTCAAAAGCCACATTTCGAGGGGGAAAAGAACCTCTTCTTTTTGACACCTGAATGATGTTTTTTGAGTCTATTCAAAGACCTCCAGTGAGGATGAATTGTCTACCTCTTTGAATTGATAAGACCCTCTTCCCATTAAATTTTGAGAAAGTTCTGGTCATTAAGTGTGGTTTTTTTCTTGATGTAAACCTGCAAACTTAGTTTTGTATCCTCCTAATCCACTTAATAATACTCTAGGCCAGCCTGCATCTGTCATCTTCAATAGTATTCTCTCTCACTGTTCTCTTAGGGTTTGGATACTTGGTGTTAAATATATATTTAAATGGCTATGGTCTGAAAGGTTCAGGAGAAAGATTATGAATGAAGGAAATGGTCAATTATTTTTTTAAACAATGATAAAAGATAGATATGGGGAAAATGTATTTTCTATTTTCCCATGTAACATAAAAACAAGTATTGAATTATATACTGAATATAACTCATATATATGTATATATATATATATATATACATATATATATATATATATATAAACATATCTCAGAATATAACTGAAAGTCTGAAACAATGAGCTTTTAAAAATTATCAACAAAAAATGCATTTGGGAAATGAGTTAAATCCATTAGAATGCTGAATCTCAAACAAGTATAATCTCAAAAGGCAGATCAAATGTCATGAAGATCTAAAAGAACTTATATTGCTACTGTTAGTTAAATAATTCCTACTCATTGATTGATAAAATCAACTCGAATAATAAATCTGAATGAGGGATTCACAAGGTCTCCTTCTGAAGCTTCACCACTGGAAAGTTGAATGGCTCTATTACCTTAATGGTCTCTTCAATCAGTTCTCCTCCCCTCCTGCTTCAGAAAACAAGGACTGGGAGGTTCAGGGTGAATGATCACTGTTACTTTATTTCAGCTAATTGTTATCTAAGCTCTTGAGATGGCATCATGTTATATGGGATGGTTCTATATTAAATAATTGCATTTCTTTGAAATTTTTTTTAAGTGAAAAATCTACTCCATCTCTGTGACTGCAATGATTTATGCCTTTCTAGAAATATAAGTAAGTCCAAGTTTCAGGAATATGTGGCTCAAAAAAGTATCTAACATATAGTACAGCCATTTATAGAGTCATGAGGGAAAAGGGGAAATGAATAAAACTTGGAACTAGAATATCTGGAAATATTTCATTGCAAGTTTTAATTCAGATTTAATTACTCGACTTACCCAACCAAATTGTAATCCACACCGCCAACTATTAGGCACTAAATTGGTTAGAACATATGTCTGCTATTGTTTTCAGGGCCTTTTTAGAAATGATAAAAGAAAAAAAATGTGATTTTAATCCAAAGGGATTTGATTTGAAGGAACTGTAGAAAACAAAATTAGTGGAAAAAGAACTAAGGAAAACAATCTATTTTGCAAAGTGATTGCTTAGGCTCACATGTGAATCTCACTGGAAAAGAAGTTGTATGGAAAGACTTGTTTGCAATACAGAATGATGAAAAAGTTGGAACTGAGATATTCTTTATATCTACATACAGCTATTAGGACTTCTTAATTGTGGATGCAAATATATTTTTGATTGTGTGGTCCATAGTCCCTACCTATATGTGGATGAGTAATAGGATCATAGGAAAACAAATTAGAGTTGAGAGACCTTAGGACTATCTAATCCAAACTCTTCTTTATATAAATGGGAAAACTAAGGTTCACAGAAGGTATGTGATGTTCCCAAAGTCACACAAGTGCTAAGTGGAAGAACCAGGATTTGAAATTGGTACTGGGGAAAGGCAGAGATTTTTGAATCAAAGGGAAATGGATTTAAATTCCAATTTACTGATTGCCCAAATTTGGGCAGATCACAAACTCTTTGGTGTACAACTCTGGCACACAATTTTTCTCATCTGTAAATTAAGGAAGTTGGACCTAATTAATTTTAATTTTGTCTTCATAACTACAGTTTCTCCCATAGAGCTTAGCATAATCAAAAATAGCAAGTGATTAATAATGTTTAATAAATGCATGCTAAATTGGATTGGTCCCATTCAGCATGATATGTGTGCTTCAGAAGACACGTCTACTAGCTCTAAACCTGGAAGTTTTTCTACTGCAACTCCAATGTAAGCACTGCACTGTATTCAGATTTTTGCTAGTTATCATTAATATTATTGTTACATTAAAAAAAGTTTTTTTCCTGACTTGTAACCAAATCCCACAAGATTATTTTCATGATAATCTCATCAACACATACCTGGCCAGGAATTCTCTTTAAAATATCACTGACATGGAGTTATACAGACTTTGATTAAAGATCTCCAATGAGAGGGAAACCACTGTATCTAATAAAATGAGATTTCCTCAGAGCTAGTTAATCTTTTGCATTTTGGTTTTTGTATCAACAATGTGTAGCACAGAGAATAACAGAGGCGATGCTTAATAAATAATTGCTTAATAAATAAATTGTGCTGGAACCAGGTGATCCTAATTGGAGACAACATTCCTCGATTTGAAAGGATGTTGTTTCATTGTTGTGATACTTGTTCATAATGTCATTGTTGTTGTTTCAGTTGTTATTACAGTTATTGATTTTGTTGACTTTGTTGTTGTTTCAGCTGAAATTCTTGGGTAGCTTGACCCAGAGAGTGTCATTTTATTCTAGAATAGAAGGATGCCCTTACTAGATGGACTCTTGGTGGATAAGCATATCATATTAGCTTAGATGATTGAACATGAGACAAGTTGCAAGGTTAGTTTGACAAGTACTAGGGCACCATGGGATTTAGTCATCCATAGTTGTCTGTATACAAAAACATGTTTATGAGGTGTTCTAGATCCATTGAGGTAACTACTAAAGAAACTTATTTTTTTTTTTAAATGCTACAGATATGCAAAACCAAACAGAGAGGAAGAAGTAGTTGAGAGTGGGAAAACCATATAACGTCAAGGAAGATTTTCAAAAATGAAGAAGGCCTGGTTCAAGAAAGAAGTGACCATTTTCAATTACATCCAAAGAGTTGTTGAGTTTCTTTTCTCTCTGGCTCATAACAACAAGATTTGGAAAGCTCTTCTGACTGTAAAAAATTGGATATTGTCAGATAGAATAACCTTCCTCTTAGCTCCCTTCTAACCCAGCTGGAGCTGGCACTGGCATAATGCACATTTTCCATTGCCCTAAAGGGTATGCAAGTGGGAAGGAAGCCCAGGTTGGGGACAGAACTTAGAAATCAATGACAAAGATAATAAAAAGACATAAATGATGGAAAAGGCAATGGGGGAAGCCATAGTCACTTATGTCCCTGGGAAGGAAAAGAGAAAAAAAAAAAGGAAGACTTTGAGAGGCATTAAAAAGACCTACTTAATATTTTTGCAGTTGTGGTATATGTGAAGCCTAAGGGACGTTAGATACAATAATAGACATAGGTAACCTTTAGTCACACTGAAAGATATGATACTTCTTAGAATAATTCAGAGGAAGAGGTTTGTGAGCACCTTGGACAATGTGTAACTGAGGAGAGGTGTTTTATGAATGAAAAGACAGAATCATAAGGTTTAAAGATAAAAGGCATTTTAGAGATAATCTAGTCTAACCCCATCATTTTAAAGGTAAACCTCAAGTCATGAAAATTCCTTAAGTAACTTGCCAAATAGACTCTGGTTGGAATAATGAGAGCAGAAATTTAAACCAAGCTCTTATGACATTTGAATCCAAGCTCTTACCACTGTACTACAGGACCTTTCAGTTTAAGATCCATCAGGATAAGGTAGTTGTTATTGTTTGCAGAGTCTTCTATGAATCAAGTGTCAGTTTCTTTGTTTCTTAGAATAATTACAAAATAAAAATCTTTTATATCTTTCTTCTCTTTCTCCCTATCTTTATGCCACCTCACCCCCCCCACACACACACAATTTCTACCTATCTGGTAAGAGATTATTTGTTTTTTTAAGCTGAGTTGATTTAGTAATCATATAAGAGCAGGTTTTCCATGTCTTCCTAGCAATATGTTCATCAATTCATATCTGAAATAAGTATGAGGTCACTAAGGAATTAAATATTCTAAATAATAAATCAAATTTCTCTGTTTAGATTTGAGTATCTATTATTAAGCTCTAATTATTTCTTTTTCTTCTTTAAACTGATATGTAATAATATTTCTGTTGTACTGTAACATTTTGTCTTGATGTGGTGGATGTTTATTTGGTGGCACTTTATCAAAAAATCACATCCCAGATTTAGAGATATAAGGGGATAAGAAGCCATCTAGGCCAATCCTCAACTATGAAAGAAAAAAAAATGGTCCTAGGAGATTAGATAATTTCCTCAAGGTAGAACAAGCAATAAATTCACATAGGTGTCAGAATGGTTAAACTCTAGGGTCCCTTCCACTATGAGATTCCATACTGCTAATCTGTTCTAATGATATTCTAATCAGAATGATTTAGCTGAGAAATCAGAACCTATTTCTAGCTTGCAAATCAAGAACATAATATATCTTCTTTTGAAAGAAGATGGAATGATTCTAGTTTACTGTAACGATACTAGGATTTGAAGATCTTCCACGCCCCTTGAGCTTGCTGATGTAGCAGGAAGGGGTGGAGCAAGAGAACGCCGGAGCCAAGCTAGTCTCTGTGCGGTGCGGACTGGAAGCGGCGT
>CM053589.1:187193306-187209981 GCA_028646515.1 Pseudochirops corinnae | reverse complement strand
CTTTGGCCACATGTGCCAACTTCATCATGACTGGGTTGGCTTTGACTTTCTGGTTTTGGGACTCAGTCTTCTGGTATTTAAATGAATGCACTATCTATATTTCTTATGTAGAGAGCCTGTTCTATTTTGTGATTAATAACTATATCAGCATATTTATAGTTACTGTAGGCATTGTGAATACTGCATTGCTGATACATTTACTCTCCCATTATGTTTGTTACGTTTCATAACAAAGAATTAAATAGTAATTTGTAAGGTTAATTGTAAAGTTGATTTTTAATCACTTAAATGTTGATCTATTAGACTATATAACCTTTGAAATCTCATCTGACTCCAAGATTCTGTGATTTCAAAGAGACATGGACCATTGACACACTGAGTGGGAAGAGATGGCAAGATTTATCTATGGAATTTAACCAAAGCCATGCTAACTATATCTTAATTACTGGTGTTCTTTACTTGTGGAGAACAGATCTAGTCTAGATATTTAGGATATAGCACTATGGCCAGAATCTAATTCCTGAGAAATGAGGGATCTAGGTATTTGTTGCCTGTTTGGGGATATTTCAGCATGGAAACCAAATACACATGGTCCTGTCAAATTGAGATATATTTTTTCAGACTGAGAAGTTCCTTATTTAAAATTATGCACCATTAACAGATTTTTTTGCCTGCTTTCTTCACATCTTTCCTCACAAATACAATTTGTTCTGGTTTTAGTCACACTGGGGGAAAACACCAGGAAAAATCATCATTACCCAAGTAGGGAAAGAGGTTGTACCTGTTATTCATTGATAGAGTAAATGTCTTGAAGAGTAAACTCCCTCTACCTATGTAAATTGGAATCTTCTTTCTAATTTATACCCTAAAGAGTACTTTAGAGTATGGAGCAGTTAAGGGACTTGCCAAGGATCACCAACTTATTATGTGGCAGAGTTGAGTCTCTAGACCTAGACTTCCCGACATAATGATATTTCTATCACCTCCAACACCCTCCCTCTCTGGCCACACTAGACCACAGATTTTGTAGTGGAAAATCCTTAGAGATTATCTAGTTTGACCCCATTATTCTATGGACAAAAACCTGACATTTAGGGGGATTAACTTTGTCCAAGATCACACAGGGGAGTGTGAAAAGGAAATTGAACCAACAACTTTTAGGGCTTTTTGCCAAATGGCAAAGCCAGGATTTTGAATTAATGTCCTCTGACAATGGAGAGAATTCTTTTCTGCTTAAAAACAGGAAATGCAAATGTGTTTCTTTTTTGTTAGTTTTGTTTTCTACACAAAACAAATTGGAATAAAGTGATCTTCAAAAGTCAGGAAACAACTAGAAAAGTATGGTCTTTCTTCATTTTATCTTCATTACCTTCAAATTAATGTGAACTAGAGATCCAAGGCTAAAAAAAAATAGTTAAGAGAAATAAATGAGAATATAAGATGGAGATATAAAAAGGAGGATCTTGGGTTGAAACTTTTTGATTGAAAATGATGAGAAGCAGTCACCATCCATAACAAAGGGGCAGTAGCAAGAGCACAAAAGAGAGCTCAGATTTATTTAGCCCTTTAATGTTTGCCAATCATTTTACATGCATTATTATCAAGTGATCCTCAAAACAATCCAGCATGCTAGTAATGAAAAACATTTTTATTAGCCATATTTTATACATGAGTATATTAAGGTTGAAAGAGATTTGTTGTTTTGTTTATAGTTACAGAAGAGAATATGAGAGATGGGATTTGAACTCGGGTGTCTCCTGAGTTCAGCAACCTTCCCTAGCACTGCATAACCTTTGAATTATCCCTTTTATGTTAACAAAACCCTTTACCTGCACTATCTCATTTGGTATTTAAGACAAATCTGGGTTGAAAATATAGCTATTTTTGCCCCGATTTTACAGATGAGGAAATTAAGGCTATGTCAGATTTTATGGTTGCCAGTAACTGTCAGAGGTGGAATTTGGACCTATGGCTTCACTGGTTTCTTTATTCTTATCAGTGTAACTACATAGCTTTGAAGGACCACTGAGGATCGAGCAGGGAGAATACTAAGGCTTAACTATGCAAGGAGTGTTTTGAAAGTCAGGTGCTGTATGTAAGCATTGTCAGAAGGCAGCCTTGGGAAGCAGTATATTCATATTTTTATTTGTATAGGCAACTCTATACTGAATAGGGCCCACCAATAGGGATTGGCGTTAGAAAAGTTTGCAAAGACTTGTATTAAAGGAAGACTATAAACATTCAGTCTAGTGTCATTACTATAAACTTGCCTTTGGTATTCAATAGAGTAATACATAACTAACTTTTTTTATTCCCTAAATGTCCAGAGGTTTTCAAGCTAATATTCTCTCTTCTTACAACAGCTACAGATTGATAAAGGGATTTCAAACTTACAATTTTTTTGTTTGTGCTATTCTAACCCCCTTTTTGATCTTTGCACTCTCCTGATTCCCTAAAGGGGTAATGATTCATTCATTCAGCAAATTCCTTTATGGTCCTGTACAAGCCAGAACTTCAGATGGCTTGCAGAACAAAGGGACCTGTGCATTGGCCAATTGTCCCCATCACACTCATCAGAAAAGGTGCAAGGTTAAAAAACACTTCATGTGTAAGTGTGAAATACTTCACCTATCATGGGTTGAACTTCTGAAACCAGCAAGCTGTCTGGCCACTGAAGCTTGCTTAGATTTCTGTGAGTTACATAGCCTACTAAAAGCTGGACTGTTGGAGAGTTGGCCCTCACTGATTATACACCTCTGTAAAGCATGACTATTCAGTCATCACTAGGGGCTTATGATAGGTGGGAAAGTTCAAGAGATTAAGGAATTACATATTTTTTTAAATTTATCTATCAGTCCACTGACAGACATGTTATTCTGTCTACTGCATGTCAGACAGTTTGGTTGGCAGGAGAAAATAACATTAAAAGGACCCTAATAATGAAATCATTTGATGTGTATTCCTGGCAGATATGCCTGGTCCATAGTAGACACTTAATACGTACTTTTAGATCGCATCTTTCCATTGAAAACAAAGATTGCACCTTTAATTAAGGCATCCAAATATCCTAAATAAGTAGGTGATTATTGATATGCATGAAAACAGGTAGGATTCAACTGAGGCTCCAGCTTTTTTGGCAGTGGTGGGGATGGGGAGAAAAAGAAGATTGTCCTTGGGAGTGTGAAAGGGGAATTGAGCCAAGAACTTTGAGAGACTTTTGACAATACAAGGTATGGTATAAAGCCATGTTTCTTAGAGTTGTAAACCTATCCCTACACATCCTAGGCTATTGTTCAAATATTAGTGCACTTAAGCAACTGAGCTATTGGGAAACAAAGGCAGTGATTTGAGCATGGGTGCAAGAATGAATGAGCTGATGTTGAGTAGCCAGTCTAGTAGACTTGTCGCCCTCTGAATTCACTCATGACTTGGACAGGGTGGATTTGCTTCTTAGCAGATCCTCTTCTCACTGCTGCAAAGACCTCCTCTGGCTTCTCTCGCTTAATCAAGGGCTTTTTGGCAGGAGCCTTCATTCTCCACATGACAACAGGATGTCGGGGGCCAGTAGAACTTTGGATCCTGATGATTTTGGTGGAGGCAATATAAGACATTTTCACAGTGTGGACCACAGCATTCATCAAGTTCTTGGCAGCTTGGATTAGAGAGGTGACACTATCCAACTGGAATGAGAAAGGTGGAAATTACTTTAAGGAAGTCAGCATAAGAAGTCATAACATAAGCACCAAAAGTCTTCTAAAACTGGAAAATTCCTTGTGACCTCTGTCTAATTAACTCTAAGAATGACTAAGATAGTTACAAACCAATTTGGAGTGTGTGATTTCTATTATATCATGCATGCCTCTGTGTGTGTGTGTGTGTGTGTGTGTGTGTGTAGCTAGCTAGCTAAATTAATGAATGAATGAGAAAGAGTAGGCAGAGAAATGCAATAAGATATATGTGGAGGCCCAGCTTTGGAGTCAGGAAGAACTGTGTAATAAGTTTTGTTGCTGACATGCTAGGGGACCATGGGCATAACCTAGAAACTCTCAGTATTCTAGGCAGCTCTCTAAAACCATACATAAGAGATAAGTTGCTCATCAACATCGGCAATGAGAGTTTCTTCACTGGGAAACTCCTCTTAGATAAATTTCATATAAAATGTATATGTTGTATATGAGTTACATGAGCATTACTCTCACACATATACATGTCTACACACATACGAAGAAGGGAGAAGATCTTGTGATTTAATTTTTCAGGTGTTTATACATTTACACTTTATCTCCAGCTCTATTTTAACTTCCCTGGGAGTCGGTATCATGGCTGAGGTTTATATCTCTGCCACAACGCTGGAAGCATTGCCCCACTTACAGCAGGTGATATATCTTCACACATCATGATTTATTAAAATGATAGTAGCCTGACTCAGAACTCAACATTATCTCCCCACCCCCCACTACCATTCTTGTCCCTTCTGTCTGTTGGTATAGACTTAGGGCTCTATCAAATAAGATCCAACTGCATGCCAGATTTTGAGACATCAAACATATCCAGTTTGACCTCCCGGATTATCTAATTTTTTCTTGATATATTTTTTCAGAATGAATTTGGGGACTATTAAATCCATTGATTCCTCAATACACATTTCTCTAGGTAACTAATGAGATACTCATTGCCAGATACAATAGCCTTTTTCATTCCATAGCCTCCTAGATCTCCTTGCAGAACTTTTCATTGTTAATAAGACCTTCCTTAATATTATTTTCTGATTTCTCTTCCTTAGCAACACTCTCTTCTATATCTCCTTATTCTCTGACTGTTCCTTTTTCACTCCCTTCCATTGTCTTCATTGGTTTTTCTCATGACCAATGGGCAAGCATTCCCCAAGTCTCCATTCTCAACCTTCACTTCTTATCTCTCTATGTGATCTTCTTTGGCCATCTCCCTCAATTCTACTGCTTAAATAATCACTTCTTTGAAGACTCTCTCCCCAGAATATATGCAATTCTGTGCTTTCTCTCCTGATGTTATCATACTTTTACAAATGCCAACTGGGCACCTTCAATTGCCTTTATTGCTATCACATTGATTTTTAACATAACCACAAATGAACACATATTCTTCCCTGATCATTTTAGTTGATGATATTCCCATTCCCTAAGCAAGCAAAACTTGAGATTTCCCTCATTCCCTGTATCAAATTGCAAGTTCCTGTCTATTCCACCTTGATAATGTTTCTTTGCATCTTCTTTCTATCATCCATTGTCACCATGTTACTTACCATGTTATTCTACTGCTCAAAAATGTTCTTTGCTCCACATTGCTTATTAAACAAACAAACAAAAAAAACCCAAAACTTCAAAGCCTCTCATGTGAGATCTAGTGACAACATACTTTTTTAGCCTTATTTCATTCCACTCACCTTTATGTACTCTGTTCTCTAAATTCAACAATTTCTACCTGTCCTGGCCTATCAATTAATCATTAAAGAATCATTGATTGAACAACTGCTGGTCAAGAACTTGTAGATATAAATATAAAGAATTGGAAAATTCCTTTGGTCACTCAGCTTACAGTCTATCTTTGTAAATTCCCTCTTTCATGTATAAAATGGCATTGTGTTCTAGTCCCCATCCACAATCAGCACAATCTATTAAAACTAACCTTCCTACATGAAACAAATTTGGTAGCACTGTCTTGAAGCGCACTCCAATATCTCTCACAGAATATTACAATTGGGAGGATCCAAAGAGAATATTTAATCAAACTGAAACCCAATCAAGAACCCCCTAAATGAATGAACTATCACTTATTAAACACTTACACAATGACAAACAACAACACAAACTGTTTTAACTATTGGGGAAGCAAAAAAACAAAAAAACAAAAAACAAAAAAAAAAAAACCATCAACTTTGGATTTTAAGAGAGGAAACAAAAAATATGCTCATGGTGACCAGGGTGGGGCCTTTTTGATTGGAGTATTTAGAAGGATGGTGAATGGTGCCATAGGGAAGAAGTTTATGAGGATCATAATATTTTGTATGTGTGTGTATGTATGTGTGTGATAAATAATGATTGAATATATAGGTGGCTCACTATACATCTCTACATCCATGTTTCATGGATATCTCCATACTTTATACCCTCTAATATTTTGATGAATACTTCATTTCTGTTTTTATTCAACTCATTGAAGAAACAAATCAACAAAGTGATGAACAACTCAGGGCCAAATGTGGATGCCTTGCAGCACTCCACAAGAGACCCCAAGCTGTCTACAAATCATTTCAGTCTAACCACTCAAAGACTACAAACTCATATAAATGCTAGCCAATATCTCTCCACCAGTCTACAAGAACAGCATGAGGGAACTGTGCTAAAAACTATGTTAACCTTTTCTCTAGCACTCACCTGACCTGGTAGTCTAGGAACTCTGTCCAAAAGAAAAATGACATTAGTTTGTCATGAACTGGTCTTGGTAAAGGCATTGTGATTCTTCACAATAAACTGAATATCATTTTCCCAGATTTTCATTAACCATTTCTTTAATAATTCCTGAATTGTTTGAAAAACCAATAGCAAACTGTCCAACAGTCAGCAGACTACATTCTTTCTTTTTGAAGTCTGAGACAGTATTTGTCTTTCTTTTAGCATGTGGCATTCCTTCCCTTTCCACAGTCTTCAAACTATCACACTTGGTAGTTTTCTCAGCAGTTCATCTGAATGTTGGGGTTTGAATAACTCAAATGTTCCACAGCGCTTGCCATTATCATCCTCCTCACAATCTTGGGAGCTCAGGTCTCTATCAATCATTTTTTCTGTCCATTACAGTCCCAAAAGTATACCTAATTCCCTGGACTTTACAAGTCTATTTTTTTTTTACATTGCTCATTCATTTATTCATTATTTAGTCTGTATTTTCATATATAGTATTAGAGATCTTGTTTCTGTCTTAGCATATATGTAAAAAAAAAAAACTTTCACTGTCATTTGGCAAAGGGAGTACCATCTTTTACATTTGAATCCCCAGAGCATCTGGCAGGTACTTAATGCATATTAGCTGACTAGAACTGAGCCAAATAGTAGGTTGCATAGACAAATAACCAAAGCATCACAAAATGACAAAATTTGGGAGTTCAAAGAACCTCTAATAGCCATCTAATCCTATAACATGACTGGGGAGAGGTCATCCACCATCTCTGGTTGAAAACCTCCAAAGAGATAGAACCTATCAGGGCAGTTCTTTCCACTTACATATAGCTCTGTTTGTTATGCTAGAAGAAGTCAAGTGGCACAATGGATAGGGCCCCAGACCTGGACTCAAGAAGACTTATTTTTCTGAGTTCAAATCCATCCTCAGATACTTACATTTACTAGCAGTGTGACTATTGGTAAGTCATTTCACCATGTTTACCTCAGTTTTGTCATGTGTAAAATAAGTTGGAGAATAAAAGGGCAAACCACTCCGATATCTTTGCTGAGAACATCCCAAATAGAGTCACAAACATTTGAACACAACTGAAAAATGGTTGAACAACAATCAACAATATTTATGACATCTTAATGACAAAGATTCAATCTTTACTAAGCATCTGCTACATGTGGAGGCAGCAAGATACAGAGGAATAAGAATTGGTCTCAAAGTCAAATCATCCTATGGTCTGATCCTGCCTCTGACATGACCCTGGGCAAGTCTCTTCAGTTTTTAGTTCTAACCATCACTCTTTAACACTCTATGTGCAAGGGAAGTTGCCAACCTTCATGGGGAGAATAAGATTTCTCACTGCTGAGATTGTAACACCAGTATAATTCCAGTTGTGTGAAATACTATGGTAGTCACGTGGAGGCATTGCAGAATTTAGTAAAAAATTTGTCTCTAATCTCATGGAAATTATAATTGAATGAAGACAGGTGAAGTTGCTTAGTGTAGTATATAGATACTGGTTCTCAGAGTCACAAAGAACCAGGTCCAAGCTCCATTTACTATGTGTACTTGATGTGTGAGCTTAGGAAAGTCCCTTGATTTCTGACAGAACCCTAAGAAACTCTCTAATTTTTCTAAATAAATAAATTCACAGTAATGGTGCCATCCTCCAATGTGATGAGACATATAAATATAAATTACTAATATATAGTACTGTTCGCAAATCTCTAAAGTTGAAAAAAAATCTTAAGGGCTAATGGTGAAGAAATCAGGGCTCTTTCATATGGTAATTTTTTTATGATAAAAGGTTGTTGAATAAATATATTTGGAGTTAGAAATAAGCATTACATTAAGCTCTATACCTCTAGAATATTACAATTGGAAGGAATATAGAGAATAAAATTTTGTTACTTATAACATGAGGAAATGTAGTTTTTGAGGGAACAACTGATTTGGTCAAGCTTGTGAAGACTATAGTGGAACTACCATGTGAGCTGATGCCTCTAAGCTAATGTTACTACTCTTATATTAAGGAATACAAGGGAAATTGAGTCTCAGAGAAGTGAAATTACTTGCCTAGTTGTCTAAATGGCTAATTAGTGGAAGACCTTGAACTTGGCCTCATGTATTGTGGTTCACTGTCTTTCTGATATATATTGTACAACTTTTCCCCGAAGCTTATTTCCCAAAAATTTCTGTGATCTGTTTTCCAAACATTATTGTAAAATTCCTTATAAAAATTTCAATACACTGTTTGATTTAGGGGTGTTGTGAAGCTTCTAACTAGACACTGACCGTTATTCCCATCACCTACTGCTCTCTGAGTACTTGAATGTTGCTTTTGCCTTCTAAAAACCAGCAGCCCTTTTTAATGCAAGTGTTTCACTTATTCACTGCTTCAACTAGAACACCACAGGCAGAATGGCTCATTCAAAAGGACAGAGGCTACAAAAACAAATAAAAAGAAGATTTGGGTTGTTGTTATTCGCTTGAACTCTTGGGATTTATCTATAGGGCATCTTTTCTTTTACTGTTGATGTGTTGGAGGTGAATCTTGAAATTTTCCTCATTCATTTCCTAACCTTTGCTACCATAAAAAAATGCATCCCTGGTCTTCCTATTATATTGCTTATTGTTTATTACCTAATTCTACTCATTGTCTATGTATCATATTCAATTCAAGTCAATTCAACCAACTTTTTTCTTTCCCGATGTTTGATCACAGGTACTTTCTTAAAGGAGTAAAAGTCCTTAAAGGTAGTACCTTTAGGCTTGATGTTTTTGTGACTTCCTTTGGGATGAAGTGGGATTCATCAAATGGGAATTAGCTCTCTAAAAACTACAGGGTTTTTACTTTGGTGGGGGAGGGGGAAGCAAAATCACAGGTTAGATATATGTTTTTATGTCTGTATAGATTTCTTAGACAAAACTAAAAGTACTCATGATTTTGAGGGAGTTACTTCCCTAGGCATTCTCTTCTAAGGGCTCACACAGAGGAACATTTTATTATTTTCATAATCCTGCATATCCTTTGTATGATTTCTATATTTTCTGAGGCAGAGTAAAGTGTCTTCAAAATGGATTCTGCTGAAATTGCTGGGTCTTTGCAAAAATTCCAGAAAGTATCATTGAGGGGATAGTGTGAGATAATTGAAAATGGAAACAGTGTTCACTATTAGAAAGGTTGGTCTTTTCAAGAATAGATCATAGAAAATTCAGTTTAAGTGCCATATGTCTAAAATTAAAACACATCCATTATTTCTGGAGCTCTAACAAACAATGAACTCAAGAAGGAGAAATTGACATTAACTCTAACTTATAATCATTCCATTAGTCAATTTTGTCATTTTTCTTTACTTAATTAATTCATTTTTAGTTTTCAACATTCATTTCCACAAAATTTTGAGTAAAATTTTTTCTCACTGTCTTTCCCCTACCTCCACCTCAAAATAGCAAGCCTAATGAACACCCCTTCCCTCAATCTGTTCTCTTTTATATCCTCCCCCATTATCCCCCCTATCCCAACTTTCTAGTAGGGCAAGATGGATTTCTGTCCTCCAGTGCCTATATATCTTATTTCCAATTTTCATGTAAAAAACATTTTTTTTTCTTTTAAACATTTGTTTTTAGAAGTTTGAGCTCCAATTTTTTTTCCCATTCTTCCCTCCTCACACCCCGCTCCCCACCCAGGAAGATAAGCAATTCAATCTAAGTTGTACATGCGGAGTTAAGCAAAACATTTCCATAATTGTAATTATTGTGAAAGACTAACTATATTTCCCTCCATCCTGTCCCACCCCACACTCATTCTAATTTTCTCCTTTGACCCTATCCCTTTTCAAAAATGTTTGCTTCTAACTACCCGCACACCCAATCTGCCTTCCCTTCTATCATCCTCCCTCTTATCCCCTACCCCCTATTTTCATGTAGGGTAAGATACCCAATTGAGTGTGTATATTATTCCCTCCTTATGCCAGATTCAATAAGAGTAAGGTTGTCCCATTCCCTTTCACCTTCCTGCTCTTCCCCTCCATTGTAAAAGTTTTCTCTTGCAGTTTTTACATGAGATATTTGGCCCTAATCTAGCTCTCCCTTTCTCCGTCTTGCAATAAATTGCTCTCTCACCTCTTAATTTTATTTTTTAGATATCATCCTTTCATATTCAACTTATCCTGTGCCCTCTGTCTAAATATACATGAAAAGACATATGCCCACAAATATATATTTATATACACACAAAACCCTCCTAATACATATGTATACATATATACATATATGTTCCCTTCAACTATCCTCATACTGAGAAAAGTCTTATGAGATATAATTATCATTTTTCCATGTAGGAGTGTAAATAGTTCAACTTTAATAAGTTCTTTATGATTTCTTTTTCTTGTTTACCTTCTCGTGCTTCTCTTGCTTCTTTTTTGAACGTCAAATTTTCTGTTCCGCTCTGGTTTTTTAATCAGGAATGCTTGAAAATCCTCTATTTTCATTGAAGGACCATATTTTCCCCTGAAGCATTATGCTCAGTTTTGATGGGCAGATGATTCTTGCTTTTAGTCCTAGCTCCTTTGATCTCTGGAATATCATATTCTAAGCCCTATGATCCCTTAATATAGAAGCTTCTAGGTCTTCTGTTATCCTGATTGTGTTTCCACAATACTCAAATTGTTTCTTCCCGAGTACTTGCAGAATTTTCTCCTTGATCTGGGAACTCTGGAATTTGGTTATAATATTCCTAGGGGTTTTCTTTTTGGGGTCTTTTTCAAGAGGCAATTGGTGAATTCTTCAATTTCTATTTTGCCCTCTGGTTCTAGAATATCAGGGCAATTATGCTTGATAATTTCTTGAAACATTGTATGTAGGTTATTTTTATGATCTTGGCTTTCAGGTAGTCCAATAATTTTTAAATTCTCTTTCTTGGATCTATTTTCCAGGTCAGTGTTTCTTTTTCAATGAGATATTTCACATTGCCTTCTATTTTTTCATTTGTTTGGATCTGTTTTATAGTATCTTAATTTCTCATAAAGTCATTAGCTTCTAATTGTTCCAATCCAATTTTGAAGGAGCTATCTTCAGTGAATTTTTGGAATTCCTTTTCCATCTGGCAAATTCAACTTTTTAAAGCATTTTTTTCCTCATTGGCTTTTTGGGCCTCTTTTGCCATTTGGGTTAGTCTATTTTTTAAGGTCTTATTTTCTTCAGTGTAATTTTTGGGTCTCCTTTAGAAGGCTGTTGACTCACTTTTCATGATTTTCCTGCATCATTCTCATTTCTCTTCCCAATTTTTCCTCCACTTCTCTTACTTGATTTTCAAAATCCTTCTTAAGCTCCTCTATGGCCTGTAACCAGTTTGTATTTTTCTTGGAGGTTTTTGATGGAGGAGTTATGACTTTACTGTCTACCTTCTGTTCCATGCCTTTATCATTTTTGTCCCCCAAAATGATTGTATCATCTATATGTGCTTCCTGTGCTTGCTCATATTGCCAGCCAATTACTTGACCCTTGAGCTTTTTACCACAGTAAAATTATGCTTCCACAATGGAGATAGTTTGCCAAATCATTGGGGTTTTTGCAGCTGCTAGAGCTATAAGGAGGGTGCTGTCTCTACAGCCCCCATAAACTATGGCTCACTGGTCAGATATCCCAGGACCACCACCCAAGACTGATCCAGATTCAAGCAGGTTAAAGCAAGTGTGATTACCCTCTAAATGGTTCCTTCATCCCCCTACAATTTGCATGCCGGGAACTCCTGAGGCAGCCAAGTGACACAGCCACCATGCCTCCACTGCTTCTCATCCTGGGGGCATCAGCTGGACTATTTTCTTCTACCCCTCCCACCCCATCTAAGAAAGTTCCACACTGACATTTTACTTTATCTTTGGTGTTTGAGAAGTCTGGAAGCTGTCACAGCTGCTGGTTATTCATGCTTCTGAAGTCTGCTCTGGCTGCTGCTGGTCAGGGCCTCCTTGGGGCTGGAACTGTGTGGCTTCTTTGGGACTGAGTTTGGCTTCCAGTGTGCTGCAGTGGGCTTTCCTATTGTCCTGCCTGCTGTCTTCAGCTGGAGAGTTTTTCTCTCTGTCCCTTTGTGGGTTCTGTAGCTTTAAAATTAGTTTACAGTAATTTTTTTTAGAGGTATTGGAATTGTTTGGAGCCAGAGCCCATGCTAAGTTTATGTTTCTACTCTGCCATCTTGGCTCTGTCTTCCAATTCTGTCTTTTTTCAATGAATGTAATTCTTAACAAAGGAATAGTTTGAGTGTTTAATTAAGAGTATCTGTTACAACAAAACAAAATTCTATTACTATTCAAAATCAAAGTAAATACTTAGTCAGTCTGTCTGACTTTGTATCTATAAGAGGTCATAGTGGACCAAATTCATTTCTTCCATGACTGGTTAACATCACTTTCAGAAAGACATGTCCCACTGCTAAATAAAGACCTAACTTGGAGTGAAGAAATCTAATTCTGAATTCTCTCTTTTCAGGGGTTTCCAGATTGTAAAAGCCCCAATAATTAACTTAACCTCATGTTATCTCTAGATATCTAAATGTAATAGATATTTTACATATCTATTACATTTAAATCTCTAAATGTAATAACAATTGCTAATCTGGATTGATAGAGGTAATTCATCAATATAAGGGCCATACATTGAAGAAATCACAGTGACCCCACACACATCTCAAAAATTAAGAAAACTATACTAGTAGATCAGGAAGATTCGATAGACTAGGAATTCTTAAACTTTGTATGTGTCTGATATATTCCTTTAGTAATGGGGTAAAGTGTATGAACTGATTCTCAGAATAACTTTCAATTATATGAAATAAAATACATAGGATTATTAAAGTAAACAACACTATGGAAATAGAGTCTTTAAAATATTGAAAACAGAACAAAAATAATGGAATAGAGACTAAAGGCTCTTGTTATTGATATAATCATCTACATTTCAACAAAATATCTGTGACCTATGTGCTATTCTTATGGACAAGATATCAACTAGATAATAGTACACTTTGATGGATTTGCTGGTGTTTAATGACAGGAATCAAAACACCATCATTAATGAACCAATGTACTCAAGGAAGGAGTTTTCTAGTGGGGCTCTCTAATAATTTGTAATTCGTTCTGGGTTGAGGTAGGGATGATTTTTTTGTTTTTACTGTGTTATAAGGAAACTTTGGTATAAGGTGAATTATTCCACTGCAGGAAACAATTGTATGTTATTTTTAAACTTCCATTTCTGGGTTATTAATATCATTCCCAAGCGATAAGTGGGCATGGGAGCTACCCAAAAGTTCTAGGAACTTGTGCGCAGCCTTATAGCCTCTGGTGTTACAATATCTTGATTATTTGAGGAAATGTGAGGTTTTTTTTTTTTTGTTATGTTGTCACCCACATCTTCACATGCTAGATTCAAGAAATTTGGCTCTGTTTTCTGTGATATGTGCTGTCAGTGTTTAGATGGACACCCACTGTGTTATCACTAAAAATCATTGGCATTTTCCTAGCATATTTACTGTACATTTTTTAGTTAGAGGATTCTCATCTTAGCTATAGAAACACTGAGTGAAGAAAAGCAGTCAGCTGAGGTTTCATGCCTAGGGCAGTGGTCTAGCTGTCTGCTTTCTAGGCAGGAAATCTAATTAGCTATATTATGTGCCATGTCCAAACTCCTTGAGAAGGTAAAACAAACAAAAAAGGGATTCATAAACTAGTAAACCTTAGAAATACATACATATATATATATATATATATATATATATATATATATATATATATATATATATATATATATATATATATATACAGAGAGAGAGAGAGAGAGAGAGAGAGAGAAAGAGGAGAGGTTGGAGAAACAGGGCTCTGCATGTGATACCAAGGATGTCTTTTTTTGCAAAACCTTCAAAGATTTTAAGAGTTTTACACCCCTTGGCATCAGGCCCCTTCCATAAGCATATGCATACATGAAGGATCATGCAGATTTGCTGAATAAAGGCTAGTAACATCCAAGGAAGTAGACATACATTTGGGACTGGATAAGACAGAGCAAAAGAATATGAAAGTATATAAAAATTATAAGATATGCACAGAGCTTTTAAACCTTACAGTATTATTTTTAAAATGTTGTTGTTTTTTGATATCAAGCGCAGCATGCCTGAGGCTTGAAACTTTTCTGTTTTGTCCTTTATTTCCAAGGGCTTTGTGAACTAAGAACAGGTAGCAATAATTTTCCTAGAGAATGAACCTTCACTGGTGGTAGTCTTAAAAAATGAAGAGTGAGTCAAGCAGATATGACAGTGGTGAGGAGGACTGAACTCCATATCTTAGTCTTCCCATATACACAAAGGGGGTTAATTTTGATAATGGAAAGTTAATGAGAACACATAGGGGCAATAGGAAAAGAAATCTTATTTCTTCAGTCATTTTGATGAGGGACAGAATTCACACTTGATCCAAAAAGGACACCAAAGCCCCTGAACCAAGTCTTTGGCATGTGCCTGAGGCACTCAGCCTGTCCCAGTATAATCCATTTAACTGCCATTTCATTATGGCCCTTATTTTCTGCACCTGCTCCCCCAGCTTATTTTGCCACTCCTTAATTCCACCTAGACCCCTTCTCTGTTTCCTCCCAGTCACCCTGGACTACTAGGTCACTCTTAGATCACATCCAGATCTTCCAAAAGTCTTTTTGTGTAAAAGGTTCATGTTGCCTCCATTAAAGTACAGATTCCTTAAGACTATGGTGCACTTGTATTAACAATACAAATTGTTGGGGGCGGGGGGAAGGCAGTGCCAAGATGGGATAGTAGAGACTGCACTTGACTGTGCATTGTTCTTCCAATAATGTAAAAAATGACTCTAAACAAATTTTAGAGCTACAGAACCCACAAAGTGATAGAGAGAAACAAAGCTCCCACTAAAGGAAGCTCGGCAGGCTGGCAAGAAAGGTCCATCACAGCATGCTAGGAGCCAAGGTCAGTCCCACCTGAGCTGCAGTTTTAGCCCCAAGGCTGTCCCCACCAGCCGGGGCTGGAGCACCCTTCACAAGAGTAAATCACCAGCAGTTGTATCAGTTTCCAGACTTCTCACTTCATAAATGGAAAAGACAAAGTAAAAGGTCAGTGTGGAACATGGTTGTTCCAGAGGGAGATAGAAGAGCATGGTTGGCTGCTACTCCCAAAACAAGAAGCAGAGGAGGTTCTGTGACTGCAGTTGCCTTGTGGCTGCTTTAGAGCTCCTGGCTGGCAGATTGTAGGGGGACCAAGCCACCATTCAGAGGCTAAGTGCTCTAGCTTTGACCTGCTTGGATCCAGATCTCAGTCTTGGATGATGGTCCTGGGATGTGTGACCAGTGAGCCAGAGCTTGTGGGGGCTGTATTTAGGGCACCCATCTAATCGCTCCAGCAGCTGTAAAAACTCTAGCAATTTGAGACATTGTTCTTTTCATTCTGGAAGCAGAGTTCTACCATGGCAAAGTACTCAAAAGTCAAGTAATTGGCTGCCAATGTAAGCAAGCAATGGAAGCACAAACAGATGATAGAATCCTTTTCGGGGGAAAGAAAGGATCAAGGCATGGAGCGGGAGGAAGACAATGAAGTCAGAACTCCTTCATCAAAAGCCTCCAAGAAAAATTTTAACTAGTTACAGGCCATGGAGGAGCTCAAGGAGGATTTTGAAAATTAAGTAAGAGAAATAGAGGAAAAATTGGGAAAAAAAATGAGAATGATGCAAGAAAATCATGAAAAGTAAGTCAACAGCCTGCTAAAGGAGGCTCAAAAATGCACTGAAGAAATTAACACCTTAAAAATATAGACTAACTCAAATGGCAAAAGAGGCCCAAAAAGCCAATGAGGAGAAGAATGCTTTAAAAAGCCAAATTTGCCACATGGAAAAGGAATTTCAAAAACACACAGAAGAGAATAACTCCTTCAAAATTAGATTGGAGCAATTAGAAGCTAATGACTTTATGAGAAATCAGGATACTATAAAACAAATCCAAAAATAAAATGAAAAAATAGAAGGCAATGTGAAATATCTTATTGGAAAAACCACTGACCTGGAAAATAGACCCAGGAGAGATCATTTAAAAATCCTTGGACTACCTGAAAGCCATGATCAGAAAAAGAACCTAGACATCTTTTTTCAAGAAATTATCAAGCAAAATTGCCCTGATATTCTAGAACGAGAGGGCAAAATAGAAATTGAAATAATTCACCAATCACTTCTTGAAAAAGATCCCA
>CM053589.1:187175003-187192806 GCA_028646515.1 Pseudochirops corinnae | reverse complement strand
AAATAAATAAATAAATAAATAAATATCAGGTAAGTTGGGGAAGAGAGTCACTTGAAACTGGGAGGATCAGGAAAGGCTTCCTGTAACATCTGAGCTCAGTCTTGAATGTAACTAGGGAGTGGTGAACATAGCTAGGGACATAATTCTTGGCATAAGGAATAAGCAGTGCAAAGGAGAAGAATGGGTGTGTGTGTGTGTGTGTGTGTGTGTGTGTGTGTGTGTGTGTGTGTGTGCGCGTGTGTGATGAGAAGCAAGAAGGCAGGCAGGTATGAATTGTAGGTAGAGAGTTCACAAAAGTAGAAGAAAATCAGAAAGATAAAATGATGCCCATTTTGAGTGTCATTAAATGCCAAAGTTGTGTATATCTGATCTTGGAAGCAATAGGAAGTCACTGATACATATTAACTGGTAGTGATACAATGAAACTTACATTATCATCTTATATTTACATTGTATCAATTTTGCTTATTTACAAACACATTGTTTTAAAAACAGAATGTAAACATCTTGAGGGAATAATACATTTCATTTTTGTGAACTATTCCCTGGAAAAAATGCTAGAGTGGTTCTCCATTTCCTAGCACAACACATAACACATAAAAGACTAGGACAAAAACCCTTCTCCTTTTACGTTTTACTCTGAAAAGTTCTCATTTAATTAGTATAAAAATACATCCTAAATGGACTCTTTATAACCATCTTAGTTGAAAAAAAAAACTCAGTAAGAAATGATGAAGAATTTTATGATTCTGAGCTACTTTTGAATTGCCTTTCAAAAATTTAATAGTTTTTTTCATTTATGAATACCACAAGCACAAATGTAGCTCATAACATTATCTGTTCCAAATTAATTTATCTCATACATATTGGGGTTATTGCCAAGATCAAAGTTAATATTCTATCCATAATTGAAGTGGGACAAAAATCCTGAAAAATACCCATGCTGAGGAAATACACATACACACATACATGTACTTGCATCAGGCATCAGAAATAGGCTTCATTGCAATGATTCGTTGAATAATATTTATGAGGAAGGAGAGACTATCTGATTAACTGAAGAAACTGAACAACTGGATAGACTTGAGAGGAATATAAACAAGATAGAGAGAGGGCTATAATTCATGTCATATGGATTTGCAGTGCAGGTATAATCCCAGTCTTCATTTACTTTTAGTGCTGATACATGGGAATAAAGTTAGAATCACCTTGCTTGGTCCCAGAGGTGAGAGCAAAGAAATATGAGTAAAGGGAGATATTTTGATTCAAGAATTCAACTAAAATATATAATCATTTATTGATTGCCTGCTGATTTCAAGGCACTGTGCTAGGCTCCAGCAAGATGGAGAAGAAAAAAAAAACATTCCTTCTCGTCAGATACTTACATTGTCTGTATGACCATTTCTCATGTACTAACATGGGTAAATCATAGAAGAATTTAGTTTTAACAATGGACGAAGACGGGTTGAGGTAAGAGTAGGATCAGGTGCAATTTCAAGAAGGAGATGGCAAATAGAGTGAGTCCTGATGGAGACAAAATGCTTTTAAATAGAGATAATGAGGGACTCAATTCAGAACACGGGAACCGACATATGTGCCTTATAGCTGGTGAGTCTTGAAGAACATTGAAGTTTTATGAAAAGCTAATAAGAGAGTTGGCTCTCTTCACAAATAATGAAGTATGAAGGATGGTTGGGTGACATTGAGATGTGAGGGAACAAAGGGAACTTCCTAACAATTAAAGCTTTCTCAAAATTGGATAGAAGGAAGATACGTGGATAAAGTGCCAGGTGTGGGGTCAGGAGGACTCAAGTTCAAATCTGACCTCAAACACTTATTAACTGTATGACCCTGGGCAAGCCACATAATCCTGCTTGGCTCAGTTTCTTCATTTGTAAAATGAGCTGGAAAAGGAAATAGAGAACCACTCAAGCATTTTTTCCAAGAAAACCCCAAATGGAAAGAATTGGACACAACTGGGACAAATGAATAACAATGTTGAATGGGTACCTCATCACTAAACATCTTTAAATAACGTGGGATAATCACATCCTAGATATAGGATAAGAGGACAGGACAGATTTGGTGAGTTCTGAGGTATCTTCTTATGCTGACATTTGGCCATCAGAATAGGCCATACATGTTCCCTTGGACATTAAGACGAGGTTAGACAAATTGTTTTGGTGATATGACTTAACTCTCTATCATTAAAAAATAATGGACTGTCATTATCATAGACTATTAAAACAAGCACTTTAAGGATCATTCAGGCCAACTTATTAATTTTACATTTGGGGAAGCTAAAGAAAGACCAGAGAGATTAAATGACTTCCCTATGATTACTTACACAATAGCAAAAGTCATTGCCAGTATCTACATCACCTACCTTAGAATAGAGTCATCTTTGCAAAATGCTAGTTTCTTCAATTTGATACTGAGGCTGCTGGTATCTGTGAGAGTAGGGTCCTCATAGAACAAAACGACATTATGTGTGGGAATTCTGTCAGGAAGGGCAGGGCCACAGGAAAGCTAGACTATACTAGACAGATTCTCTGGATCACAGATTTAGAGGTGAATGGAGCTTTAGAAACCATCTAGCAAAGGTCCCTGGTTTTAGAGATGAGGGATTTGGGTCCAGAAGGGCTCAAATGACTGGCCAAAATTTATATACATATTAAGTGACTGAGCTGAGGTCAGAACATTGGTCCTCTGGCTCCAAATTATGGCTTTTCCTACTTTGCCACACAACTATGTCATGGAGAATACATGAACATTGTTGCTACTACTACTACTTCTACTACTACTACTACTACTACTACTACTGCTGCTGCTGCTGCTGCTGCTGCTGCTGGTTTTTTGCTGTTGTTCTTCAGTTGTTTCAGTCATCTCTATTTGTAACCTCATTTGGGGTTTTCTTGGCAGAGATATTGGAATCATTTGCCATTTCCTTCTCTAGCTTATTTTTGCAGAAGAGGAAACTGAGGTAAACAGGCCTAAATGATTTGTACAGAATCACATAGCTAGTAAGGATCTGTGGGTAGATTTTAATTCATAAAGATGGGTCTTCCTGACTGTAGGCCCAGCACTCTGTCCACTCCACCACCTGTCTCCTTGACTACTACTAGTATTATTACTACAATAATTAGCATTAATATGGCAATTTAAAGTTTGCAGAGCACTTTACATGTTACATTATTACATTCTCATTGTAATATTTTATAATGAGTTAAGAGATCACCAAAGTAGTGTTAGAAAAGTATGCCTATGAAACATTCAACTTTAAGGGTTGCAGAGTAACACACTGATAGAGTTCTACATTTAGGTTCAAAAAGACCTGAGTTAAAACTCCATCTTTGATATTTTCTAGTTGTATTACAAAGGAGAAGGCACAGAACTTTTCTGAATCTTCTCATTTGTAAAAGGAAGATTCTAATACCTACAGGCACTATTGATGTCACAGGGGTTCTGTGAAGTTCAAATGAAATAAGGTCTCTAAAGTGTTACAAAAATAAGACAAAATTTAAGTGCAAGAGAGAAAAGTACCACTAGGGTGTTGCCCAATACCCAAGAGCACAAATGTCATTTATTACTTAAAATGACAAAGGATTCATCAAATCAATTTGTCATGATATTTGAGGACAATTGGATCTTCCTAGTTTTTTGTGTTACTGTAATGGTAATGTAATTTGAATTTTAAGATCCCTTTGTATTGGCAAAGGTAATAGGTACTTAAAACTTAGTAATAAATCAAAAAGGTATGAATCCCTGTTGCTGACATAACAGGAAGGGGTTGGCTGAAACAGGAAGCTAATGCTCTGTGTATATAGGGAAAAGCCCTGGAGAGGGAGAGTCAGAATTTCTTGGGACAAGTACCTGGAGGAAGAAGCTGCTGCCACTGGAGAAAGAGAGAATTTCCCTCAGCAGCATGTGGAGGCTGAGCTGCTACTGATGGACTGAGAATTGAGAAGAAAAAGGTGAACTGGTACCTTAGACAGATCTTCTTAGAGTGAACTCCGTGGAGGCAGAAGCTGCTGCTACCAGGGAGGCTGAAGAGGCTAACCACCACCCCCCATCCTCCAGGTTGAAGAGAATGATTTTGATTTTGAAAACCTGGATGGAGTGATTTTGATTCTGGGAACCAGCTGAAACTTCTGCTGAGTCTGAGGGCCAGCCAGACCTTAAAAAAGACTGAGGAAGCATGACTGTGAAGGATTTAAGACTTTGTCTGTTTGTGGCTTTGTTAAGCCTTGACTTCCAAGGAACAGAGCCTGTGAAGGATTTGAGATGGACTAAACACTGTGAGCTCCAGTGTGGAGCAGGAACCACACAGAGACCTGGACAAGAAGCTGGCAGCTGTCTGCCTTTGGACTCAGGTGACAGTTTGGTGAATCCAGGTAGGATCTGGGACCATGGAAGGGGATCCAGGGAATCTGAGAAACCACTCCAAGTAAAGCTGAAAGAAGACTTTCCTTGGATACTGTGTACTGACTGAGAAATTGTAATTTACTAGTGACCTAGGGGTGGAGGTGTATTTTCTGATGACTGAATATTGAACGATGGATGATTGATTGGCTAAATGATTGTACTTAGTGATTGATGACTGAATAAGTAATTAATTTGTGACTTAGTATGCCCCATGAGTGGGGAATTTTGACTGTTGTACTTTGTGTCCCTTAAGGAGGCAAACCTCCCTAAGAATGATTAAGATGATTGAATGATTGAGTTACTAAATGATTGTTCTTTGTAGAAAACTTTGTGACCACTGTGGTGAAAACTATGTGGCCATTTCCTGGGATAAATTGTTGTGAATGCTATATTTTGATTTTCTGTGATAAGTTGTAACATTGTGAATGCTGTACTATGATTTACTATGAATGTTTTGCTTTGATTTGTTATGAAATAACTACAGTGTTCCCTATACTGTGTAATCAGAACCTTAAAAACTGTTCACAGTAGCATTCTTCTGAAAAGCTGCTTCTGCTTGGCTTTACAGTTACTCATTTGGAAACTGATTTAGAATTATAGATTATTATAAGATTGTTCTTTTGTTGGCTTTAATAGTGGGAGCACCAAACAACATTTTCCTGATGTGCATTACCAAAAAGTTTCTCCTGCCTAACCAGTGTACTTGAACATATTAGTGAGCTCCTTTGTTTGGTACTATCTCCACTGATATTTTTTCCCACCAATCCAGAGCTTATCTTGTATGATGCTTATCCATATTTTATCAGTAATCTTCCAGAGTTGTCACCCTGTATTTTAGAGACCAGACACTGATTCTTTTAATGTTTCATCTATATTGTCTACTGGCCAGAATGCCAAACCTAGAGAGGTAGGAAGATTTGCATTCAAATCATTGCCCTAGCCACTTACCTAACTGTGTAAAACTGGGTTAATCTCTTAACCTTTCTGCCTCAGTTTCCAGATCTCTTAAATATTGATGCTACTAGCATGAATTACTATGAATTATTGTATGGATAAAATGAAGCAATGTTATTAAAGTTTTTAACAAACACTAAAGTGCAACAAATATTTTCATTCTCATCATCCTCATCATCATCATCACCATCATCATCATCATCATCACCATCATCACCATGACCATCACCATCATCACCATCATCATCATCATCATCATCATCACCACCACCATCATTTCATGGATACCAAGGCAATGCTCATATTCTTCATCTGTTTTCTAGCACCGTGCTACAGGGGGATTATATAACTTCCTTTTCATTTCATTAATACCCTTGATTAATTTCTTCCATGCTGCTTCCATTACACAAGGAATCATTCACATCCCCTACACATTCTTCTATGGCCTTTTGAAGAAGTCCTAAAAATGAACATCCAGGGACAGCTAGGTGGCACAGTGACTAGAGCACCAGGCCTTGAGTCAGGAGGACCTTAGCTCAGACACTTAACACTTACCATCTGTGTGATCTTAGCCAAGTCACTTAACCCCAATTGCCCTGCCTTCCCCCTCCAAAAAGCAAACAACAACAGCAAAAACAAAACAAATGTCCTACAACCTTGTTCTTATTTGTGGAAGAATGATTCTGTGTTTGAGTGGGAAAGGTCTTGAACTTGTGATGCTGAACTTAGATTTAAGAGGCTTGAGACTGAATCCTATCTCTGCCCCCTTTATTCCCTGAAAACTCATAGGCAAGCCACTTACCCTGCTTAGGTCTCAGTTTCCTCATATGAAAAATGAGCAAGTTGGACTAAGTAATCCCTGAGGTCTCTTTCAGCTCCAGATCTAGGATACATTGGTTTTTAATGGTATGTGTGCCCATTGGCAGTTGCTGTTTAGTTGGTATGTGTGCCCATTGGCAGTTGCTGATTAGTTGTTTTACATTGTGACTAACTCCTCATGACCCCTTTTGGGGTTTTATTTAGCAAAGGTGCTGGACTGATTTGTCATTTTCTTCTCTAGCTCATTTTACAAATGAGGAAACAGAAGTTAACAGGGATAAGGGATTTTCCCAGGGTCACATGCATGTATCTCTCTACTTGTTCAGTGATTAATTTTGATTATTACACTGGGTAATATTCTCAGGATCTCTTTTAGATTCTGTTATTATGTTCTTGATACACTTGATTTGACCTCATACACTTGATAGCAAGTGTATGAGGTCAAATTTCATGATGAGCCTTCCTGACTTCAGATCCAGTGTTCTGTACACTGTACTACCTAGTTGTGTGTGTGTGTGTGTGTGTGAGTTTATGTCCGTGTGTGTATATATGCACACATAGATGCACCACCAACAAATACACACAATGTGATATACACACATATTTGGAGGGCCAGACAGAGAAGGAATGCCCCTGTTAAATCAAAGGATTTGGAACCCAGAGAACATAATAACAGAATCTAAAAGAGATCCTGAGAATATTACCCAGCGTAATAATCAAAATTAAACACTGAACAAGTAGAGAGATACATGCAGCACAAACACACACACACACACACACACACACACACACAGCCCTATACATTCATATGGATGATTTAACTTTTCACTAACTTGATGATATCAAAGCTTGCAATAATTAATGATGGATTTAGAAGTCATTTGGCAAAGATTGTGGTCTGCAAATTTGCTCTTCTAAATGGTTGGTATTTCAGTTTGTATTTAAAATATGGGTGATTCTTCCTTCAATAGTCATATTTCACTGATGACTTTCCTAACCTTGTTAGACTATAAGCTTTAATATTCATTCCAGCTATAAATCTGACAATCCTCCCATTATCATTATAACTGGTACTCAGAAAAACTATAAAGTAGGAACAGTTGATATTGAGTCCCTTACCTTCCTGACTCTTCTTCTTACATGCTCAGAGAAACTAACCCTAAGTTTTTCTTCCCTGACCAAGGACCACTGAAGGTGCCCTTAACTCATCCTGTGGCAATGGAATAAGGAGGAACTTAGCACTTCAGGGGCCTGTCTCTTGCCACATTCAAGTAGCCCCCATGTAAGATAACTATAGGTCTGAATCCCTTGGGTGGGACCTTTATGTTTCTCACAATGGAACAGAATGAAGCTAATGGGCTCACACAGGGAGCTTGTAACTTTAGCATCATTAGCACCAACCTCTAAAGCAACAAATTAATGTACCATAGACGTAATGGAGGAAATGAAGCATCCTGGAGCCACTAAATAAAGTGTCGGCTACTGGGACACAGAAAAGAGAAACTGGGTGCCAAGAAGTCATTGACCTCCTTTCCTGGCAATGGTTTTAAACACCAGGAACAGGGAATTTACTATATTACACTATTGTTCTTTTATGTTTTAGAGTCTGAGTTTTTATGGATGATTCAGGCTCAGTTGAAAGCAGAACACTGGGAGGAATTGCATTTTTTAAAAAGTCAATTTCAGATTCATCAAACATTTATTAAGTGTCTCCTATATGCAAGGGCCTGAGCTCAGGCCTGGGGACACAAAGTATAAAACTATGAATCAATCATTCAATACAGATTTATTAAGCACCTGATACATGCCAGGCACTAGCCCGGGCACTGAAGTTATGAAGATAAAATTGAAGTCGTCTTTATATCCGTGTGTGTATGTGTGTGTGTGTGTGCATCTACATATCTCTACACACTTATCTATATCTATGTACATATGCACATATACATAAATGTGTATATATGCATCTAAACTTATAAATGCATGCATACACAGAGACATCCACATACCCATATGGATATACATGCCCATACATGCGTATATGTGTATAATATAAACATGCATATACATACACATGTGTGAATGCACATAGATATGCATGTTTGTATATACATTCAAATGCACAAACAATAAACACACAGACATGCCACATGCCTATATGTATATATTCACATACATATATGCACATGCAAACATTCACACACATATAAAATTCACAAACATATTATACATATGTGCATATATGTGTATGTATATGTGTATACACACATCACATAACCATATGTATACACTCAAACATATCCACAAACATAGGCATGTAATCCACACTCACACATACTATATACTCATATACACATACATATATGTATACATACACACACATATTATATACATATATATCTGCAATGAACATACACATAAGTGTATAGATACATGCATATATAAATCCATCATATGAATAAAATACATACATACATATATATTTTAATACTTTGGAGGGAAAGGCATGAACAACTCCTACTACCAGACAAAACCTGAGTTTTAAAGGGAATTGTGTCTTCTGGGAGGTGGGATTGAGGACAGAGAATAACTCGGGCCTTGGTAACAGCCAGTCATAAGATATAGAGATAAATGATTGAGGGAGCTATAATGGAAACAGTACAGAAGCTAGTGTAACTGCATCATAGCAACTGTGAAAAGGAAAAGTCAGTGAGAAGTTTTAAAAACTAGGAAGGGGTCAGGTGAAGAAGAGTTATAATGACCAATAGAGGACTGTGTAATTTATCCTGTAAAGAGTAAGAAACCACCGAGGTATATTGAGTAAGAAGTATGATGATCAGATCTGTACATTAGGAAAATAATAACCCCTGGCCTAAATGATCTGACTTTATGCTGTGAGGATAGATACGCATGTATATAACCAAGGATAAAGCCAGGAAGAGACGGGGGCGGGGGCGGGGTAAAAGAGAAAGATTAGTCAAAAAGAATTTAACTAGCACCTCATATGTGTTGGCCACTGTCCTGAGCAATTGGGAAAGAAACACCAAAATGACACAGTCCTTACCCTAAGGTTACACTTTATTGAGATATAAACCAAGTGATCGAGTCTTACTTAAGGAAGAGAATTCTAGTTCTTGGGGTGGTTCCTGGGAAAGACTAAAAAGCAGGGTTGTCATGTGAGTTAGTTCACCTTCCAGAAGAATAAGGATTCTTTGAGATGGGGAACAGGAGATGTGGCAGTGAAGACTTGGAACATGACCTGGGTGAATGCTAAATTGAGATCATCTTTACATTCATATGTATATCTATAGATCTATTTATATCCATATACGCATATAGCACATTGCATGTGTTTGTGAATGTGAATTGTATAATGTGTAATTGAATATTGTATATGTGTTAATGTTTATACATGTATAGGTGTATGCAAATATATGTGTGCAAAATGTCATTGACTAAGAAATTTTGGCTAGAACAAAGTATGAGGACTAGGGAGTCTTTGACAATATGGCTGGAAAATGAGCCTGGATGCTAAGTAGCAAAACCCCAGGAATGTCATTTTGCATGATATGCTGGAGATGTTGCAGCAGTCAGAAAAGACAGTTTGACCTGTTTGTTTCTAAGCAGGACGCTTCCTGGCAGAGTGGGTCCTCAGAGAATAATTTTACTCAGGGTTCACTGGACATATGAATGAGCCATAGACCCAATGACAAACATAATAGAAATTGAGCAAAAAACTGGACTTTTGATTCTACTGGTATAGGGAACTCCTGGATGGGGAAACTTCTTATACCAATGTAGTTAGTCATCTTATCTGCTACTTAGCATCTTAGAGAATTGCCTAGTTGACTGATACATTAGGTGCCTGGCCCAGGGCCACCAAGTCAGTATGTTTCAGAGGACAGACTTGAACCAAGCTCATCTACCATCTACCCACTATTTCTATTCTCTCTCTAAAACAAAAACAAAAACATACTTCATCTCTGTTCCAAAAAATCAGCTTTTTACCATGGATATTTGAAGACCATTAATCTAAAAATGAAATTGAATGAGATCATTTAATTAGTATTTGAGAAGATCTGTGATTTCACCCATATGGTTATTTTCTCCAGTGACAGGGAGTCCAACTTTATTACTTCACTAGGATAGCTGGTTTCATAAATTGTTATAGCTCAATTTGTCCTAATCCTCCAGTTTATCCATCTATCAACCAAGACAGAAAGGACTGTCCTTGAGGCCAGTCTCCTTGGAAAGACTTGAGAGAATACATATTCCACTAGACGACCCTTTGAAAATTCAGTGTCATGTTAACACTATGCCAAAGTATCAAAGGAGGACTTTAGTGGGTATAAACAGAGGTTGGCATTAATGAAATGTCCATACAAGTGGAATGATCAATTGAAATGTTATCTTTTCCAGTTGATTCCCAAACGGAAAATTGAAGAAAGTAGAATATTAGTGGCAACATCATGTGGTAGTTCAGTGGATAGATCAGTGGGAAGGGAGCCAGGAATACCTGATGACTTCAAACTGTGACTAGCTATGCCATCCTTGGTGCAAGGGTTGTTCAAGAAAAACTAGCATCTTTTGTATGAAGGTTTGCTAAGGTTTTTGTCCCCTTTTTTTCAGGCCTATTCATCCACATTTGGTGTCCAGCTTCACTTAACTATCACCTGGCTCCAAGAAACTGTAGCATGCACAGTGGCTACACAACACTAACCAGTCTCAGGGTAAACCAGGTCAAGGGTAAGCGATAAGCCTCAGGCATGTTGGTGAATGAGGAGGATGTCTACCCAAACATGTGAAGACTTCCTCCAGTAAAATGGGTATTCCTTATAGCTTGGGCTGGCATCAAAGATGTCAAGCTCATCCACTACCTTGTGGGCCTTTTGTCCTGCCACAGAACTTTGATGAACTAGGAAGAGAAAATGAGGCTGATAATTTTGCCCAACTCTACCTCACAAATTCAATTGAGGAGCAAAGCAAGATATCACCCATTATGGCACTGATCCTCTTCAAAAACAAAGGATGGACAACAGTTGTGTGATCTTGGGCAAGTCACTTCACCTCTGTTTCCTCATCTATAAAATGAAGTTAATAACAACATCTACCTCCTAGAACTGTTGTGAACATGAAATGAACATCAGTAATAATTATAAAGCACTCAACCCAGTGCCTGGCACCAAACAAGCACTATATAAATATTAATTATTATTTTTTTGGCAAAAAAAGAAGAAATAAGCAAATAAAAAGCACTGGAGTTCTAGTCAGAAGAATTCTTGGCATAAGGAAGAAATTTTTGAACTTGGATTCAGGAATACCAGAATTTGAAACCGACTCTCCATGTGTCTCCCAAGTCATTAGTGCCCTCATCAAAGTTACTTTTACAATTAATTCCTGTTTATGTTGAACTAATTTAGCTGTGTGTAGAAGCTATTATGCATCAAAGGAATGTATGCTTCTTCAGGGTACAGAATTTCTGTTTCTCTTGGAATTTTCAGCACTTAGGAGATTGTCAGAAAGACAATGAGAACTTTATAAATCAGTAGTGAATTTTGAAAAGATAATCCCTAAATCCCATTTAAGTTTGAAGTCTTATTATTTTTGTTCCAAATGGAGACAGATGGTCAAATGGATTAGTAAAATCCATAGGGTCAGAGAAAATGAAAGATTACCACTTGATTATTGAGAACTAGAAGCAGCCTTTGGCAGCTAGGTGGATTGGTGGATAGAGTACCCAGCCTGGAGTCAGGAAGACTCTTCTTCCTAAGTTCAAATCTGGTTCCTGACACTTATTAGTTGTTTGAACCTGAGTAAGTCCCTTAACGCTGTTTGCTTCAGTTTTCTCATCTGTAAAATTAGCTAGAGAAGGAAATGACAAATTATTACAATATTTTTGCCAAGAAAATCCAAAATGGGATCACAGAGTCAGAGAAAAGTGGAAATGACTGAACAACAGCAATAACAATAACTATGTAGATGTTACATAGTTGAATGTCTTATTTTATAAATGAGGATCCTCAGCCACAGAGAGGTAATGTGACTTACCAAAGATCACATAGACTATCCCTTCTGCCCTTGGGAGTTCATTCACTGGGGAAAATCTCTAATATCCCAAGCTACTCAGGAGATTTTGATATGCTTGTAGCTAGATAAGTTAATTCATCTGATGGGGTAAATTAACCTCAATATTAATGAAGCAGCTGGACCACCCAACTTCCACCAGCTTTTGATGCTATTATGCCCCTAAATCAATCAAGGGTCAAGTCAAACATCAGTTTGAAGAACCATATTTTATGTGATTTTTCCTCATGTTCCCAATTGCTAGACCTTTCTCCCCTATACTTACCCTGTATCTGCTTTGTCACATGTTTTGGACCAATAAACATGTATAAATATTTACACATATGTGTGTGCCTTTAGAGTGTAATCTCCTTGAGAGCAGAAATATTGTCTCTCCCTTCCCTTCACTTGCCTTGTCTTGCTTTCCTTTCCCTTCTCTTCTTGCCCTAGTTCAAAGAATAGTGTCTACACAAAATACATGTTTAATAAATATTTTATAGACCATTGTAGAATTTTTACTTTCCAAAAAGAACAAGTTTATCTCGCATGTGTCAAACTACCTCTTATCAGAGTGCCAAGTATACAGTAAGTGCTCAATAAATGCTTTTTGCTTGACTCACTGATTTATTATCAAGGACATGGCCCATGGTCCATCTGGAGAATCTTTATATCAATAACATGTAAATCTATCATTGATGTTCTCCATATCTGTACATTTTTTCAATCCCATAATCCAAGATTCACCCTAAAGTCCCACTTATACCTAAAAAAAGGATCACATTGGGTTATCTCACTTAGGTTTAGTGAGGCTTGCTTTGATTTGAAGCAGATATCTCAAATCTAGACTCAGAGGGAAAGGAGGAATAAGAAGGAGAGGATGGACAGAGAGGGGAAGAAGTAAGAGAGACAGAAAGAGAGACAGAAGAGGGACAGACACACAGAGAGAAATAGTGAGACAGAGAGAGCTAAATTGTCAGGTAGGAAGGCATATGTAGAGAAAAGCAGACAACTGGAACAAAGCCGCATCTCTGCTTGTTGGTTCAATTTCATTCATAGGAAACCAGGATCACCCAGAGTTCTACTGAGGAGGAGCAGAGTTAATTGCCTCTTGCTTCTTCTGTGAGCTTGCAAAACACCAAAGTGGGAGTAGTCAGGCACTGGGTTCTTTCACAAGAAGCAAGAAAGAAAGAAGGAAGAGAACATCCACCAGTCTATTCCTTCCCAGCATCCAACAAGAGAAAAAGGTAGGGATGGAGCTGACAGCCTCCTGCTTCCCTATTAGTCCCCCAGTAAGAAAAGGAGACAAAAATCCAGGTTCCTGCTTCATGGCTGAGAATATAGAGCCATATGATAGCAAGGAAGATCAAAGGTAGATCTCCTGCCTATAACTGGTCAAACTAGTTTCCAGGCTCATCCATGGGTCTCTTCTCAGCTACACCCCTGCTAGAAGAGTCTCAGTGCCAATCTATATTTTAAGCAATTCATGTTCAAATCAAAAGATCTGCCAGCAGAGTCAGATTGGAATGGAGACGCTTCCCCATTGAGAGAGGGAGAAGGAGAGGGAGAGAGAGAGATGGGGGGAGGGAGAGGGAAAGAGAGAGAAGGAGAAAGAGAGAGAAAGAGAGAGTGAGAGAGAGAGAGAGAGAGAGCAAGAGAGAGAGAGAATCTCATCAAGAACCATGATATTGAATCAAAAAGTTCATGCCAGGAAATAGCTTTAAAATTGTGGCCCTTTGGTGAATAGACCCAAGAGCTGATGTGAAATACACACATACATACATACATGTGCAAACACACACATATATATATGCATATTTGTATAGAAATAGCCTGTAATTATATATACAAACACATGTGTGTGTGTGTGTGTGTGTGTGTGTGGTTTTGGTGGTGGACACATTTTTCTACAACTCTTCATATTCTAACAGCTAGCAAGTATCAATTATTGGCTATCATATTGCAAAAAACAGTGGACCTAGAGAAGCCCTGGAACATCACTAAGGGACACACTCTGGATTATTAGAATCCAAGGATTAAGGGGTGGGTATGAACAATTAAGATCTTAAAAGGGATAAGGAGCTTTCTTAATGATCACGTTAGGCAGCTAAGCCATTCTTTCCCACTTTAAACACATCAACCACACTAGAGTTTATTTTCCAAAGACTTATTGGGAGGTGGAGGATAGGGGTACAGTTGCCCTGTGTCACTGAATAGTTTTTCACCCTTAATCAAAAAGAATAGTTTACTATTACTCATCTACCTGCAGTCAAAGTAGAGCTATTTATGACCCACCGCAAAGATTTTTTATAAATGTTTTTTATAAATTTTTTATAAAGTTTTTATAAATGGTGGCCACCAGTGTGATTAATAGGGTTTGGTTTACTAAGGAAATGCCTTTGAGAAGTGGGAGACTGGCAAGTTTGAATTCAAACTTGGCAAAAGGCATTTTGTAAGCACACACACATACACACACACATACACACACACACACACACACACACACATCTATTCCTAACAAAATGAGTTCTCCTAAAATGGAATGGGCTATCTGAGGAGGTGATATGTATATTTACCAACCACATGGATTCCTCAGGAAAAGGTCAAGTGCCTGCAAGATAGCTACTCTGTCTAGACCCTGAGTAGGAATTTTTCTGCCAGGAGCAGATAGCACAAATAATTTGGAATGCCTATCTAGGGCTGGGAAACCTGTGACCTCAAGGTCATGTGGCTTTGACTGAATAAAGGGCCACAATTGAGGACCTAGAGGATCACATGTGACCTCAAGGCTGTAGGTTCCCCACCCCTAGGTCTCTATCTCCATGGACTGAGGCCTTGAGACACTGACCCTGACCCTGGCACTTCTTGAGCAAAAGATAAGGAAAGTAAAGTGGAACTTGGACAGGGAAATATTCACCCAGTCTTCAGCCATGGTTGAGTTTGGAAGGGAAGGAAATAATCCATCTCTTATCATAGCTTCCCATTTTAAATATCTCTTCTTACTAATTAAGTGTTTGGCTCCATTGCTTTTTAAGAAGAACTATAAATGTTTTAAGTACTCTGTAAATTTGGGCCCCTAGACAAAACCTAAGCTACTTTGCTATAGCTATAACTCTGTGTACTGATCAGATAATGTTTGTTCAGGTAAAGTTTAGATTAGATTGACCTCCATTGTTCCTTTCCTCTTTTTGATTCTATGACCTAGAATAAATCAGACATTCGCAGGAAGAACACAAGCATTGGGAGAGTGAATTTCAGCAAAATCAGGAGATTGTAGAGTGGATGCTGCTGACACTAATGGGACCAAATGCAGGAGTCCTACAATTCCAAATTAAATGTGAGCCTTCCCCATGTTCACTGAGGCAGCAAATTACATGATGTCTTATAAATCACCATTAAGTGATGTTTTTCTTTTGAAAGTAAGATACAAGGAGAGCAAGACTGGAGGTGCAATCAACATCCTACTGTGCTCTACTTGGAGGAGGATTGTGTTTAGGGCAGCTACTGCACCCTGGTGATATCCCTGGCTTCTGACAAGCCCAGCTACCTGCCATTTGCTAGCTCTGTGTCAGCTTGGCTTGCCAGCATGTCATTATGCTTCTAATATACATTTTTAAAGTGCTTAGCCCATTGGTCTGTTGATCTCCTATTAATGGTCGCTTCTGTGGCTGCTTCTTGAAGGATTCATTATGCCACATCATTTTCCTTGCTAGCAACCTTGCACCATATTCTAGTAAGTAGACAGCATTCAATTCTTGGACAACTCTGTGTGATGAACTAAATCCAGTTATAGAACATGTTTGTGGTAAATTTGTATGTTCTGAAAAAGTATTCCCAAAGAGATGATGCAAACACATTTGTTCTGTTTTGTATGTATTTTGTAATTATTTATCAGTGGTCTTATTATCTAACAACCTATCACAGAATATACATTCCTTGAAGACAGGGGCTATTGGGATTTTTCTTTCTTTTCCTGGCCCTTAGTATGGGGACTACCATTTTGTCAACAAATGCTCATTGATATGCAATAGTGAGCAGTCTTTTATAAGGAGATATTTCCTGGAATGTAAAAGTGAAAATAGAATAAATATCATTGTAATTGTTGATTCAATGAAAACTCAATTGTCTATAGTTAATGAACAGACTGATTGGCTTTCACAATATTGGTGTGTCCTGGAAGGTGAGAATTACAACCATATCTCTGTTAATAGGAATGGAAAAAAAAAACAAATCCAGAAAAGCTGCTGTTCACATGCAATAAAATATAAGAAACTTAAGCATGGGAAATTAGAGTCAATCACTCAAGAGGTTTCGAAGCTGTGCTTTGAGCCTTGGACAAAGTGTTGAATAAATAAAATGAATAGCAAAAAGAATGTACGTGGAAAGAGGAGGGTCTGAATGTGGGTCAGGGTCTTCAAATGCTCAGTTGGATAAACCTATGAGATTAAACCATTACTCTGGTGAGAAGCAATGACATTACGATTTTTTTTTTCTATATGATGACATTATTTTTTGTCTCAATTTTTATATCAAGGCTTAGGATTGTCTAGAAAAAACTTTTTTGACCATCATGAGCTCCATCATGAGCTCCAGGGGATTGAGAAAATTATTATTCATACATGATTGGCTTCTTGGATGTACAAAATGGGCAATGCCCTAGAAAGAATGCATTTGAAACAAAGGGGAAAAAAAAAATCTCTTGAAATAGAAACTCTTGAAATAGAAACAGGTAAGAGAAACCTTCCAGCAGAATTCTGCCAGAAGCAGACTATCAGGAATTCATAGCCTACTATATTGGTAAAAATATATACCGAAGATGATGTCAGTTGGCATCTTGGGATTTCCCCCATCTCATTGGGTAAAGTAACACAAAATACCTTTGAAATCTTTAGTTCTGCCCTGTGGAGCAAAAAGTAAAAAAAAAAAAAAAGTAGAAATCAAAAATGGAAATGGGGCAGGAAAGAGAACAATTGTGTATGTAATAAAATTTATCCATCCCCAGTGGAATATTGTAATGCCAAGCAAAGGCAACTTCCAAGGTTCAGAATACCAGCATAGCAAACCCCATTTATACAGCAAACATTTACAGAACAGAGAAAGTCAAAATATGGTGAAACTTGTTCCTTTAGCAAGTAAGTTCTCAATTCAATCCAGGTACTACTCCACCCTAGACAGTACATTCATTTAGTCAGTCAAAAGTCTCTTCTGAAATGGAGATTAGTTTCCAAACATAAACAAAATACATTCATTTGGTCAATCACTCAAAGGCTTCCCACCCCTGAGTCTCAAAAGGGGCAGGAGAGCACAAAAGGCCATCCGCCCTTAAGTTAACAACAAGGTTAAGATATCATCTCAGCATTGAATACCCAAGGAAAGGGCCTTCTTTCATCTTCACTCCAGGCAAGCCCTCAGCAGTCTCAGTTCCTGGGGAGACAAGGCTCAACAAAGCCATAGCCAGTGCCCTTATCAAGTCACTCTCTGCCTGTAGAACCATCCCAGAACCCCTGAAAACATCAGCAAGGCCCTCTTCCAGGATTTCTGTGCAAGT
>CM053589.1:187158690-187174503 GCA_028646515.1 Pseudochirops corinnae | reverse complement strand
AGGAAAAAGAAATCAGAAGGAATTTATTAAGTTGATCTACATGAAAAAAATGATAATTGTAACTCATGAGAGACTTTTCTCAGTATGAAGATAGTTGAAGGGAATATATATACACATATATGTATATATAGGAAGGTTTATGTGTGTATAAATTTATATATATATATGTGTATATATGAGTATGTATGTATGTGAATGTGTATATATGTATACATGTATACATAGACAGAAGGCACAGGATAAGTTGAATATGGAATGATATTTAAAAAAATAAAATTAAGAGGTGACAGAGGAATACATTAGGAGGAGAATGGGAGAGACAGAATAGGACAAATTATCTCATATAAAAGAGGCAAGAGAAAACTTTTACAATGGAGGGGAAGAGTGGGAAGATGAAAGGGAATGGGTCAACCTTACTCTCATTTAATTTAGCTGAAGGAGGGAATAACATATGAAATCAATTGGGTATCTTATCCTACAGGAAAGTAGGAGGGAAGGGGATAAGGGGAGGGGGATGATATAAGGGAGGACAGATTGGAGGAGAGGGTACTTAGAAGCAGTTTTGAAAAAAGGTCAGGATCAAAGTAGAAAATAGAATAAGTAGGTCCCAGATAGGATGGAGGGAAATATAGTTTCACAATATAATTACTACGGAAAAATTTTGGATAACTGCACATGTACAACTTATTTGTCTTCCCAGTGGGGGTGGGTGAAGAGAGAAGGGAAAGAATCTGGAAGTAAAAACAAAAAGTTTTTAAACATTTATTTTACATGCAACTGGGAAATAAGATATACAGGCACTGGGGTATAGAAATCTATCTCAACTTACTAAAAGATTGGGAGGAAAAGGGAGAGGATATACAAAACAACAGATTGGGAGAAAGCATTTTGGGGAGGCTCACAATCTTGGGGTAAGGACAGGGGAAAGACAGAGAAAATTTGTAACTCAAAATCTTGTCAAAATAAATGTTGAAAACTAAAAATTATTAAATAAATTTTGGGGAGGAAGTTGTTTCCCAGGTTTCTGATTTCTTTCTAACTTTGGTAGCATCAATTTGTTTATGCAAAAGCTTTTTTATTTTAATACAAAAATTGTCTATTTTACATTTCATAATGTTTTCTATTTCTTTTTTGATCATAAAACTGTAATTCACTTAACTTCTCCTTCAACAATTTTGATAATATGCCACTTGGTGAATATAATTTTTGTACTGATATTCCTTCATTGTCCATAGTACTTTTTGGGAAGATGTAATTCCCTCCTTATATCTTTTAATTACATCTATTTTTGCTTTTGCTTTGAGATCAGGATTCTTATCCTTGATTTTTAAATTTTTATTATTTTTTTCTTAATCTGAAGCACAATAGATTCTGCCCCAGTCCCTTACCTTTATTCTGTGTGTCTCTTCTGATTCAAGTATATTTCTTGTATACAAAATATTGTAGGATTCTGGTTTTTGATCCCCTCTGTTTTCTGCTTCCATTTTATGGAAGAATTCATCCAATTCACATTGTTATGATTACTGTATATTTCCCTCCATCTTGTTTTTCCTCCTGTTTTGTTCTCTCTCTCCTTTCAGTCTTTTCCTCCTCACCAGCATTTTGCTTCTCTCTATCATCTCCCCAGGTTGGTCCTTTCTTCTGTCACTTCACACACATGCACATACACGTATACACACACACACACACACACACACACACACACACACTCTTTGCTTAATCTCCTCTCCTTCTTTGCTGTCAGATAAGACAGATTTCTGTATTCAATTGATTTTATATATTATTTCCTCTGCAAACCAATACTGGTGAAAATAAGGTTTAAAGCTCCTTCCACCACAGCAGCCTCCCATCTTTTTTCTTCCACTCTCCAGGTCTACCTTTAGATTCCATCGTTCTGGTGGTCCAAAGGCTGATTTTATCTCTCATGGATCTATTTTCTAAGTCTGTTGATTTTCTAATGAGGTATTTTACCTATTCTTCTATCATTTTCATTCTCTGGAATTTGTTTGATTAATTCTTGATGACTCAGAGAGTCATTAACTTTCACTTGCCCAAGTCAAGCTTTAAAGGAGTTATTTTCTTCAGCTAGGTTTTTGTACTTTCTTTTCCATTTGGCCAATTTTAGTTTTTATGCCATTGCTTTCTTTTCCCAAGTGGATAACTCTTTTTTTCCCCCATAATTCTCCTACATTGTTCTTATTTCTTTTCCCAGTTTTTCTTCTACTTCTATTATATGTTTCTTTAAGTTCTTTTTTAGCTCTTTTTTTAGTTCTTTCTGGGTTTGAGTCCCCTTCCCATTTTTCTTTGGGGTTTTACCCATGGGTATTTTGGCATTGTTGTCCTCTTCAAAGTTTGTGTCTTGAGCTTCCCTGTTACTGTAAAATCTTTCTATGGTCAGATTCTTTTTGTTGTTGTTATTTTTGTTGTTGTTTTTGTTGCTTTTTTCTTATCTTTTTGGCATTTTTCTATTCTTTTTAATTTGAGCTCTAATTCTGGAGTGGAAGTGGCATTGTCTCATGATTCTTGTGCCATGGGCTATGGGCCCTGGCTGTTGACCTGGTGCTGCATTGATATTGTCTGAGACTCCTGGGGAACCTTTATGTATGATATTGTGGTGAGAGGCTGAAGTGGGTGGTAGCTGGATCAACTGGAGGCTGTAGGGGACTGGCAGCTTACCTGGTGCTTTGCTCAGTTTCTAGTACTAATATTTGGCCTGTGCTGAGGCAAGTAGGCTGTTTGTGTTTCCCCATGCTACAATGGAACACATGAATGTCTGCATGCTGGAGGCTGCCTCTTTCTCAAGGGCTATGCTGAAACACATGGTAGTCTGCCAGCTGGAATCTGGAGGCCACCTGTTTGCCTGGGGCTATGCTGAAGTGTTTGGAGGTCTGACCACTGGGAGTTGCCTATTTGCCCAAAGCTATGCTGAAGAATGAGGAGGAAAAGGCACTGCCTGCTGGCTGCCCCACCCCACTAGGGGCAAGGATATATCACTGCTTTGCTGAGGTGGGATTTGCTGCTTGTTTGCTGGAACGCTTTTTATCCTAGACTGCATTCCCTTTTTCCCCAAGTGAGACAGACTTTTCTTGCTAGTCTTCCAAGTTTCTTGGGTTAAAATAATGTTTTACTTCATCTTTTTTACCAGTTCTTCTGTGTAGGAATTTGTTTGGGGGAACTATTTTATGTTTGTTTTGAGGGGAATATAGGAGAGTTACAACAATTTATACTGACTTTGATATCTCGGCTTTTGGAAGTTGACTTGGAGTACTTTTAATGTCACAATGTGAATTTTTGAAAAGCAGAACTAATTGTCTTTTATATCTATGTTGGAGCTCTTTTCTTCCAATGATGCTACTCCTTAGAGATACCACCAATGATACTCTACCTTTATTCAGTGACCCTAAAAACTTTTGAGTATAGTATTTTCTATAACATAAGTATCTCTGATTTTACCTGTGGTGGGAGAGAAAAGGAATACACCCCCTCCTACCAATAAATGAAAAGCTAATTCTAGCTCAGGAGTTAGGTTCTTGCTTAATAGTTGGCTCTCTTCCACACTGCCAGAATTCATAAGTTTAAAAATTATACTAAAACACATTTGTTTCTAGAACTAGCAATGAAGCTTTTTTTAATCTTCTATCAAGTATGTGGGTACTTATTTTCTGTTAGTCAATGTCAAATGACCACAAAACTCCATCAACTTTGACTGAGGATTTATTCATACCAGTAAGGGAGTTACAAAGAACCTAAAACAATAGATATCCTCCATTTAAAACCTTGACACATTATTGTCTCTGTGATCTCTTTATTTTCTAATTATATCAATTGGTTTGGGAAAGGGGCAAGGATTGATAATGAATGTCTCTACTACATGAAGATTTAGATCTTGTAAATCAAATAAGTTATTGTAAAATCAAATAAGTTATTGTAAAAAACCTTATATCTTAGAAAACATTTGATTTTTCTGAGATAAGAATTATGGGATGTGGTTGGATTGTTCCACAGGGTCTGAGATCTCTAAATACTTTTGTCGGTCCATATGCATGTACATCCAAAAATGATGCTCTGTGCATGGTTTGCATGCCATAACTGGAAAGGTGCAAATATTTGTTCAGTGTAGACCCTGCTCACAATTCTTTTGAATGATAAGTAGCATTAATGGTGACTAGCAGAGGGTAACTTAGAAAGATTTCAGTGACTATGTAGTCCAATATATATCCCAAAGCATTTTGCTGGCAGAGGAATTGAGTCCTAAACCTAGGGGGAAAAAAATGGTAGTCTTTTAAAGCATCATTCATTTGTGTTGAAAAATTAAATTACTCTACCTGAATTTTCTAAAGAAAAAATGTTTAGTCCTCACTCCCTCTGCTAACGATTATTCAGACATTTCCTTTTCCTATAAATTATTTTTTTAAAATATTAGGAATTTGGTATTTTAAATGAAACCTAATGTTACCCCCTGATCTTGACCATAATATTTAAAAACTCTCCTTTTGAGATATGCTTCATTAGATGTATTCATTTATTGGGATCATAAGCATTTATCAGGAGCAAGACAATTTTGTGACCTTCAAACACTATAACATGGATATAATCTCAGCCGGATGGACTCCAGGGTACATTAGCCTCAAAGAACACTTGTCTAATATACTATTTTTTAAAACTTAGAAATAAAAGTTCCAAATCTTCCTCAGTAATCCAGCACTAGTTGTTTTTTTTTTTTTTTTTAATTTTAGGAAACAGAAAATGAATTAAGGTACTACTGGAAAGCCTTTGTCTAAAGCAGTGGTTCTCAACCTTTCTAATGCCGCTGGCCTTTAATACTCATATGTGGGCGTATCTGCATTTGAATGGACCCACCTGGAGATGGATAGAGAAGCAGTGTCATGGTTTCTAAGACCATCAGAAATATGTGTTTTCTGATGTTCTTAGGTGATCCTGTGACCCCTGTGAAAGGGTCTTTTGAACCCCCAAATGGGTCATGACCCACAGGTTGAGAACCGCTGGTCTAAAGGAATTGGAATTCTGCTGGTAGGGATTGTCCTGTAGTTAGTGAACAAGTTATTTTATTTTTGTATGAACAGAGTTAGAGTGAAACAATGCTTTGTAACAGAAAGGTTACTTGATTTAAAATTAAAGTACATAGCTTCAAATTTGGATTTGCTATTTAGTATCTGTATGAACTTGGACAAATAATTTATCATTTAGAATCCTCAGTTTTCTCAAATATAAAAGGACATAATTTTACTGGACATTCTTTCAGGTCCATTTTGCCTTTAATTATAGTGTCATACAAAGAGAAGAATTGAAGTAGCTCAAAAAAAAATTGTGAGTTGCACAAATTTGGAAAATTCACCCCAAATGTTTACATGGACCATTTACATCCATACAGTACTACAACATTCTGAAATTGTATTGGTCTGATCAGCCACAACTGAACACACTGTAAGCTAACTTTCGCATAGTGATATTATTTTGGCCCTCTTCAAAAACAAAGGACAACAACCAACCATAAAAAGAGAGATTTGAAAAATCCTTCATTTTAAAATAAAAATTTGGGAGCTTTCATGAAATGGGAAATGTTCAGAATACTTCCTGACCTTAGTACTCCTAAATTCTGTGAGTCCCAAATGACATTCATTGACCAACTCCATCAGCATTCCTCTCCTATACTCTATATCTGCAATGATCACAGGTAGTAGAAGGTAGCATGAATTTTCCATGATTCTGCATATGGTAGTTGTGGCTGCCTCCCTGACTGATTTTTAGTCATTTCATTGTATACAAATCAACAAGCTCGTCTGAGATTTTGAAGGATACTTTCAGCAACCAACACTGAAAGGTGTAAAGTTATTAGCAATCAACCTCAAGAATTCATGGAGATGAAGGAGTGATATTCACCAGGGAAATAGTGGGATAATGGGTTTCTATGATTTTTCACTTAAGATGATCAATTTACTTGAACTGATTGTTTAAGATGAAAAAAATTAATTTGAAGATTAAATTTAGACTTGTCAGGGGCAGAACCAAGAAAGTGAAGTAAAAGAAGAAACTTGCTTGAGCTCCCACTCTATCCACCTCCAAAACTTATTTAAAAAATGACTCTAAACAAATTTTATAGCTACAGAACTGACAAAGTGACAGAAAGAAAGAAATATCCCTCTGAAGGCAGCCTAGCAGGCCAAAAGGAAGGGTTTATCGTACTGGGCTGGGAGATGAGCACATCCCCATGTGAGCCACCCAGGCCCAGACCAGGTTTCCCCAACCAGTGTCCCAGACAATCCAGAGTAGACTTCAGAAGAGTGAATCATCAGCAGCTGTGGTAATTAAGAGACTTCTCAATACATAAATGCCAAAGAGAAAATAAAAGATCAGTGGAGAACTCTGTTGGAAATGAATGAGAAAGAGCATAGTTCAGCCTATGCTGCTAGGGCTAGAGGTGGCAAAGGTACAGAAGCTTCAGCTGCTGCTGCCTTGTGGGTGTCTCCAGAGCCCCTAGTCTGCCGATCATAGTGGAAGTAAGTGACCATTGAGATGGTAATCATTCTTGCTTTGATCTGGGTTTCAATCTTGGGTGGTGGTCCTGCATTGTGTAGCCAGTATGCTAGAGTTTGTAGTGGCTGTAGAGAGAGCACCATCCTCATAGCTCTGACAGAGGCTCTGAAGCGGCTGTGAAAACCCCAGCAATTTGGGACAAAACTCTCTTCACTCTAGAAGCAGAATCCTACCATGGCAAAGAGCTCAAAAGTTGAGTAATTGACTGGCAAGATGAGCAAGCAGAGGAAACTTACTCAGACCATAAATTCCTTTTTTGGGAAAAAAAAAAAAGGATTAAAACATGGAATGAGAAGAAGACATAGAAGTCAAAACTCCTGCATCAAAAGCTTCCAAGAAATATAAAAACTGGTTACAGGACATGGAGGAGTTCAAGAAGGATTTTGAAAATCAAATAAGAGAAGTGGAGGAAAAATTGGGAAGAGAAATGAGAATGATGCAACAAAATCATGAAAAACAAATCAACAACCTGCTAAAGGACACGCCAAAATTACTGAAGAAAATAACACCTTAAAAAATAGACTAACTCAAATGGCAGAAGAGGCCAAAAAAGCCAATGAGGAGAAGAATGCCATAAAAGGCCAAATTGCCCAGATGGAAAAAAGAATTTCAAAAATTCACTGAAGAGAATGAGTCCTTCAAAATTAGATTGGAGCAAATGGAAGCTAATGACTTTGTAAGAAATCAAGATATCATAAAACTAATTGAAACAAGTGAAAAAATAGAGGTCAATGTGAAATATCTCATTGGAAAAACCACTGACCTGGAAAATAGATACAGGAGAGACAATTTAAAAATTATTGGACTACCTTCTGTCTTGTTTATTTTGAGGTTAGATTTATCAAGCTCAGAGAGGGGGAAATTGAAGTTCCCCACTAGTTTAGTTTTGCTATCTATTTCTTCCTCTCCCATCCTTAATTTCTCCTTTAGCAATGTGGATGCTTTACCACTTGGTGCATAAAAGTTTTGTAATGATATTGCTTAATTTTCAATGGTGCCTTTTAGCAGGATATAGTTTCCTCCCTTATCTCTTTTAATTAGATCTATTTTTGCTTTTGTTTTGTCTGAAATAAGGATTGCTACCCCTGTTTTATTTTTACTTTAGCTGAGGCATGATAGATTTACTCCAGCATTTTACCTTTACCCTGGGTGTATCTCCCTTTTTCAGATGTGTTTCTTGTAAGCAGTGTATTGTAGGGTTATGGTTTTTAATCTATTCTGCTATCCACCTTCACTTTATGGGAGAGTTCATCCCATTCACATTCAGAGTTATGTTTACTATCTATGTCTTTCCCTCCATCCTATTCCCTCTCTTGTTTATGCTTTTATTTTTCCCTTCTCACTTCCCCTTCTTAAGAGTTTTTTTTTTGACTGCTGCCTCCCTCAGTATTCCCCTCTTATCTGTGCCCTCCCTTTTCATACCCTTCTCCCTTACTACTTCTTCCCTCCCTTCTCAATATCCCCACCCCACTGCCTGTAGGATATGATCATTTTTTATACTTAATGTAGTATGTTATTTCTTCCTCAAACCAAGATTGACAAGAATAGTTCTCATGCAATGCACCTCTCCTTCCCCTCTTTCCTTCTATTATGGTAAGTTTTATGTCTCTTCTCAATAGAGTCCTATACTTCACTGATTGTGTTATTCCCTCCTTGCACCAGAACCAATGAGGGAAAAGTTCATATAATGGTCATCTCCCTCCCTTCTTTCCCTTTACTATAATGTTTTTGTGCCTCATTGTTTGGCATAATGTACCCTTTTCTGCTTCATTCTTTCCTCTTCTTCCATTTCAGTCCCTTAATAAGGTTTTTTTTATCTTCATTTTGTGCCATTTATACCCACAGCCTCTATTTATCTAAATCCCTTTTAGATGTTGCCATAGGTATAGAATTCACAATATTATCAGGTATCAGCTTCCCATATAAGGATGTAAACAGTTTGCTCTTATTAAACAACAAGTTATGTGTGTGTGTGTGTGTGTGTGTGTGTGTGTGTGTGTGTTCCTTATTTACCTTTCTGTGTCTCTTTTGAATCTTGTAAATGGAGGTTGAATTTTCCATTGAGCTCTGGCTTTTTCATCAGGAAGGTCTGGAATTCTGTTATGTCACTGAATGTGCATTTCCTTGCCTGCCAGATTATGCTCAGTTTCCCTGGATAGATGATTCTCGCTTGTAGCCTAAGCTCTTTTGCCTTGCAAGAAATCACATTCCAATTCCTCCTGTCTTTCAAAGTTGATGCTGCCAGATCCTGTGCAATCCTCACTGTGGTTCTGCAATATCCGAATCATTTCTTTCTGGCCACGTGTAGTACTTTCTCCTTTACCTGATAGTTCTGGAATTTGGCCACAACATTTCACAGACTTTTCAATTTGGGATCTATTTCGGAAGATGTCTGGTGGATTCTCTCGATTTCTCTTTTACCCTCTGATTCTAGGATCTCAGGGCAGATTTCCTTGATGAGCTCTTGGAAGATATTGTCCAGACTCATTTTTTTATCATGATTTTCTGGTAAACCAAGAATTCTTAGATTATCTCTCCTGGATCTGTTTCCGGAGTCAGTTATTTTTCCATTGAGAAATTTTACCTCTTTTTCTAATTTTTTAGTCTTGATATTTTGTTTAACTGATTCTTGGTTCCTCATAGAGTCATCAGCTTTAATTTGGTTGATTCTAATTTTTAGTGAATTACTTTCCTCAATTAGTTTTTGAAACTCCTTTTCTATATGATCAGATTTCATTTTTAGTTCATACGTTTTACTTTTTCAGGAGGTGTTCTCTTCATTGTAATGTTTTTCTAATTTCACAATTTTGATTTTAAAAAAAAGCATGGATTTTATCTTCTAACTCTCTAACCCATATTTCAAAGTTCTTTTTGAGCTCATCTAAGAATGCTTTCTGTGCCTAAGACCAGTTCATAATCCCTGTTAAGGCTTCAGCTGTAGATGTGGAGTCTATACTGTCTCCTTCTGAATAGGATTCCAGAGTCTTTGTCTTTGTAGCCTGCTTTTTTTTTTCCCCATTTTGAGGCAGGACCTTAGCCATTCCCTTCCTCCAGGGTTCCTAAGACTTTACTGCTTAAAATTTTTCTTTGGGGAAATAATAACTGTGTTTTCAGGGTAAGAGGGGGGATTGGAGCAGCCAGGGTTCACTCTGTCTCCTGGTCCCTGGAAGTTCAGATAGGAGCTTTTTAAATTTCCAGGCTGTGAATGGGTAGTCCCAGGACTAGCTACTGCCCCTGCCAGGGGCCCTGCCTTTCTCTCTTACACAGCTATATCCAATCCCTGCCCTGTGGTGATAGGCCTGGGAATGGCCCTTGTGGTTGGTGGATCAGGAGGCCTTGTCCAGGCCTCTCAGCACACTTCCACTGTGTTGCCATCTGGGCCTCCAAATTAAGTGACTACCTGAAAGCAATGATCAAAAAAAGAACCTAGAAATCATCCTTCAATGAATTCTCAAGGAAAATTGCCCTGATATTCTAGAACAAGAGGGCAAAATAGAAATTGAAAGAATTCACTGATAACCTTTTAAAAAAGGTCCCCAAAAGAAAACTCCTAGGAATATCATGGCCAAATTCCAAAGTTCCCAAGTCAAGGAGAAAATATTACAAGCATCTAGTAAGAAACAATTTGAGTATTGTGGAAACACAAACAGGATAACATCAGATCTAGCAGCTTCTACAGTAAGGTTTTGAAGGGCTTAGATTATGATATTCTGGAGGTCAAATGAGCTAGGATTAAAACCAAGAACCACCTACTCAGCAAAACTGAGTATAACATTTCAGGGGAAAATATGGTCATTCAATGAAATAGAGGATTTTCGAGAATTCTCTTTTTTCCAATTTGTTTATTTATTTTTAGTTTTCAACATTCATTTGCACAAAATTTTGAGTTACAAATTTTTCTCCCCATCTTTCCACAGCTCTCACCCCAATATAGCAAGCCTACTGAATATCCCTTCCCCCAGTGTGTTCCTCCTCTATCCTCCCCCCTACTCCCCCAACTTCCTACTATGGCAAGGTGGATTTTTATACCCCAGTTTCTGTATAACTTATTTCCCAGTTGCATGTAAAAAACAATTTTTTAAACATTTATGTTTAAAACTTTGAGTTCCAGATTTTTTTCCTTTCTTCCCTCCTTACCACATCCCCCTGGGAATATAAGCAATTCAATATAGGTTATACATGTATAGTTATGCAAAACATTTCCATAATAGTTATATTGTGAAAAATTAACTATATTTCCCTCCATCCTATCCTGCCCCCATTAATTCTATTTTCTCCTTTGACCCTATCGCTTTTCCAAAGTGTTTGCTTCTAACTATCCTTTTCCCCAATCTGCACTCCCTTTGATTACCCCTCTCTTAAACCATTCACCCCTACTTTCCTGTAGGCTAAGAGACCCAACAGAATATGTATGTTATTCCCTCCTTAAGCCAAGTTCAATGAGAATAAGATTGTCCCATTCCCTTTCGCCTTCTTGCTCTTCCCCTCCATTGTAAGTTTTCTCTTGCCTCTTTTATATGAGAAAATTTACGCTAATAAATTCTCCTTCTCCCAATAAATTCCTCTCTCTCCTCTTAATTTTATTTTTTAGATATCATCCCTTCATATTCAACTCATCCTGTACCCTCTGTCTATGTATGCATGTACATACATATGACCATGCTTACATATATATTATATAGACATTATACCCTCCCATACATACATGTATTTGTATGTATACATATACATATATATTCCCTTCAACTATCCTCATACTGAGAAACCTCTTATGAGTTACAATTACATTTTTTCCATGATTGAATGTAAATATTGCAACTTTAATAAGTTCTTTCTTTTTTCCTGTTTATCTTGTCACACTTTTCTTTTTGTTTTTGAGAGTTCAAGCTTTGTTTTTTCATAAATATTGCTTGACAATTTCCTATTTCTATCTCTCCTGGATCTTTTTCCCAAGTCAGTGGTTTTTCTGAAGACATATTTCACATTGCCTTCTATTTTTTTTTTCATTTTTTTGGATCTGTTTTATAATATCTTGATTTCTCATAAAGTCATTAGCTTCCAATTTCTCCTGTCTAATTTTGAAGAAGTTATTATTTTCAGTGAGTTTTTGAAATTTCTTTTCCGTCTGGCAAATTTGACATTTTAAGACATTTTCCTCCTCATTGGCTTTTTGGCCCTTTTGCAATTTGAGTAAGTCTGTTTTTTAAGGTGTTATTTTCTTCAGTAATTTTTGGGTGTCATTTAGTGGGCTCTTCAGTTATTTTTAATGATTTTCTTCTATCACTCTCATTTCTCTTCCAAATTTTTCCTCCACTTCTCTTTCTTGACTTTTAGAATCCTTCTTGAGTTGCTCCATGTCCTGTAACCAATTCATATTTTTCTTTGAAGCTTTTGACGCAGGAGTTCTCTCTTCATTGTCTTCCTCCCATTCCATGCTTTGATCCTCTTTGTTCCCAAAAAAGGAATCTATGGTCTGATTAAGTTTCCTCTGCTTGCTCATCTTGCTAGTCTTTGAGCTCTTTCCCACAGTAGAACTCTGCTTCCAGAATGGAGAGAGCTTTGTTCCAAGTCACTTGGGTTTTCACAGCTGCCAGAGCTATTTGGGCAATCTCTCTATAGCCCCCACAATCTCTGGGACACTGGCCAGACACACCAGGACCACTACCCAAGACTGAAATGTGAATCCAAGCTGGTTAAAGCCAGAGTGATTACCCTTTCAATGGTCACTTGGCCCCTGTACAATCTGCAAGCCAGGAGCTCTGAGGGCTGCCACATGGCAGCAGCTACAGCTGCTACACCTCTGCCACTTCTTGTTCCAGGCACAGGCACTAGACCACACTTTTCTGTCCCGCTGTTCAAACAGAGTTCCACACTGACATTTTACTTCTTTTTGGCATTTATGGCTTGAGAAGTCTGGAAACCATCACAGCTCCTAGTGATTTACTCTCCTGAATTCTCCTCTTGCTGCTGCTGGCTGGGGCCAACTTGGGCTCAGAACTGTATGGCTCACATGGGACTGCCCACCTGAGTGTGATAGACCTTTCCTGTCTGCCTGCCAGGCTGCCTTCAGCGGGTGATTTATTTCTATCTATCACTTTGTGAGTTTTGTAGCTCTCAAATTTGTTTAGAGTCATTTTCACATGTATTAGAAGTGATTGGAGAAGGAGGTCATGCCAAGTTTGTGTTTCTATTCCACCATCTTGGCTGCACCCCCACTTTCAAGCATTCTTGATGAAAAAAAAAAGAGCTAAACAGAAAATTTGACTTTCAAATACAAGAAGCAAGAGAAGCATGAGAAGGTAAACAGGAAAAAGAAATCATAAGGAATTTACTAAAGTTGAACTATTTGCATTCCTATATGGAAAGAGAGTATTTGTAACTTTTCTCAGAATGAAGAGAGTTGAAGTAAATATATTTTTGTATATATGTATGTATGTATAGGAGGGTATATGTGTGTATAAATACATATATATATATATATATATACACATATGTGAGTGTGTGTATTTGTGTGTACATGTATATATAGACAGAGGGAACAGGATCAGTTGAAGAGGAAAGCATGATATCTAAAAAATAAAATTGAGAGGTGAGAGAGGAATATATTGAGAGAAGGAGAAAGAGAGAGAGAGATTAGAGTCAAATATCTCATCTAAAAGCTGCAACAGAAAACTGTTACAATGGAGGGGAAGAACAGGAAAGTGAAAGAGAATAGGTCAACCTTTCTTTCATTGAATTTTGCTCAAGGAAGGAATAACATTCATACTCAATTGGGTATCTTACCCTACTGGAAAGTAGGGGGGAAGGGTATAGAAAAGGGGGTGACAGAAGGGATGGCTGATTTGGGGAGAAGGTACATAGAAGCAAACACTGTTGAAAGGGACAGGGTCGAAGTAGCAAATAGAATAAATTGGGGGCAGGATAGGATAGAGGAAAATATAGTTAATCTTTCACAATATGACTACTATGGAAATGTTCTGCGTAACTATACACATACAACCTATATTGAATTGCTTATCTTCCCTGTGGGGGTGGGTGAGGAGAGAAGAATGGAGAAAATCTGGAACTCAAAGTTTTAAAAACAAATGTTTAAAAAATGTTTTTTACCTGGAACTGGGAAATAAGATATATAGGCACTGTGTACTGGGGTATAGAAATCCACCTTGTTCTACTAGAAAGTGGGGGGGGGGTATGGGAGAGGATATAAGAGAGAACAGATTGGGAAAATGAGTATTCAGTAGACTCACTATCTTGGGCTGGGGGTAGGGGAAAGGTGGGGAGAACATTTGTAACTCAAAATCTTGTGGAAATGAATGTTGAAAACTGAAAATAAATAAACAAATTGGAAAGAAAATTTTAAAAATTAAATATAAGTCAAATTGATATTTTGCTTGGCTTATGAGATTGTTTCATCTGCGTAGTTCATCCTTCCTGACTGTATCCATTACATTTATAGTGCAGGATCTGATATTTTGTCAATATGGGTACCCCTCCATTCCCAGATTTGGCAGATGCCCCTAGGACCCTCATCAATATAAGAATCTAATCTTACTACAGCTAAAGAATTGTATTTACTTATGACTGTCACTATTTAAAAAGGGAATTGACAAACCTGCATTGTCCAGAAGAGGGATACAGATGGTATAGGGAAATTTCAATCACATTATTTGAGATCGGCTAAAGAGATTCATGCAATTTATCCTGAAGAAGATTCAAGATCAACATGGTAGTGCCATTCAATTATGTAAGAGCTTGCATGTGTAAGAAAAAATGAGTGTAGTTCTTTTTGGCCTCGCATGAAAGAAATATAACTATGGGCAGAAGTTACAAAGATACCAATTCAGTCTTGATGTGAGGAGAAAAAATACTTTGTAACAATTAGAGTTTTCCAAACTTAAAATAAGCTCCATATCATGTTGTTAATCCCTTCCCCATTCCCCTGAAGTCTTCATGCAAAGGCTAGATGCCTCTTGTCAGTGATATTACAGTAATAATTCGTTCTGAATATGGGTTGGATGAGATTATTTTTGATATTCTTTACAATGTGGAGCTTCTGGGATTCTTTGATACTGTGATTTTCTGACTTTGGTAGAAAGTTTTCAAAAGTAAACATGGCTAGACAATTCATCAAGCTCTTATAAAAATGATCAATAATCAATGCTAAATTTAGTTTACTTGTACCTAAAATGATAAATATCCAAGCACTTTAATCCTGTCTATCTTAGTAGGATTCTTCATTGTTTATTGCATATCAATGTCACAACAAGCCAGGATTCATTGGGATAGTGCAAGAGTATAATCAAGTTAAAGCTAAAAATATATATATAAAGTCTTTTCATTTGATACCCTCATTATGCAATAGAAATAACTGTAGAGGGGTGGCTGGGTGGTACAGTGAATAGAACACTGGCCCTGGAGTCAGGAGGACCTGAGACACTTATCACAAAAACTAGGCATATGACCTTGGGCAAGTCACTTAACCCCAATTGCCTTGCTTTCCCCCCTCCAAAAAAAGGAAAAATGAAAAGAAATAACTAGAGATGATTTGCCTAAGGTCAAACAATTAGTAAGTGAGAGAAAAGATATTTGAACTTGGTCCACAGATTTGAAATGTAATAGTCTTTCCTCTGTGCCATTCTCCACAAATAACATCATATAAAAGGAGTGAATTCATGATCTTCCCAATCCACAAATCTTATTTAACCCTTCTCTTGAGTTTCTCTTGCAAATTTCTACACACAGCATCTCTCAGATTCTACTGAAGTTGGCAATCTGTCATGTTTTCATTTAATCAACATTGCTTCAAGATTCCTTTAAAATCTGTCTCCTATGGTCCTTTTCACTGAGTTTCCATCAAGAAAATATATGATTAATTTCTCAAAAACATCTTTTAGGCTGAATATTCTTTGGAAGATGTGGATTGGATTTGTTCTAAACCAAAAATTTCCAGTATCCTATATTCCAGGGTACAGTAAGAATATTTTATAAAAACCAGTCAATAAATCAAAGAGTAAATGAATTAATTATATGTGAAGTATTGTATAAAGTCAATTTCAAAAGAACTCTTTAACCAGAAAATAAATTTGAGGTTTTCCCTTTTGAATGTAGTGTTTTTTAAATCTCTTCTCACATAAGCAATATTTATAATAAAATATGATAAAATATATTGGATTAGTCAAATAAAGATATGACACAAATAATTTGTAAATATGTGAAAAAAAGGAAAACTGAGCTTATTAGATATGTGGTCATGAGTAA
>CM053589.1:187143697-187158190 GCA_028646515.1 Pseudochirops corinnae | reverse complement strand
GGAATTTATAACAATCATCAACCAATCAGCTACAAGAACCATATTCATAACCTTATTTGGTAAAGCACTCAGCAATACCCCGCCCCTAACAACCGCCCCTAACAACTACGCAAGCTGGCACTCAGCAATACCCCGCCCCTAACAAGCCCTAAAGCAAAACCTCACATAACACTATATATAGCCTTCTCCTGCCTCAGAGAATGTCACAACCATCTTGACCCACTGCCCAATCATAAAATAACAAGATGTGGGCATTCCTGAAAAATAAGTCTCCTGTCATAGGCTCCATGTGACCACATTCAGCCTATTAGGGCGCAGAGTATATTTTCAAATCAGGGAAGGTTCTCAGATTCACTTAAGCCTATCAAGGGGCCAAGGGGCAGGGAAGATCTTCAGATTCCCATTATATCTATACATCTGTTTTTGTATGTATGGTGATGTATATATTACTATAATCAATTTCATAAAACCATGTCTGGAAAATTTTCTGAAAGATCATGGGCGCAGGTCTCATTGTATCAGAAGGAACAAATGGGTTATAATCTATACTGTGGAAGGGCTTACCCTTATAAATGAACACACAGATTTATGAAGGTCTGAAAGGTTAATCATAAATATTCATTAATGACATTTTCCCATAATTTTCTTTCTCATTTCCATCTTATCTTGGCTTACAGATCAAAACCTTCTTTGACATGCTAGGAATTAGGGAACTATTCATATCTGTCTATGCTTTGCAATACTTTATGCATTTCAGAAGATTCCATCATTTAAAGTTGGGTGGCTCTCATATTTCAGTCCTTTTGAGGAGGGTGCTACTTTGCTGAGAATTCCTTTAATGTGCTGTATAATTTCTCTTCCTTAAAGTGTTCATTTAAGTTATCCTTTTCTGGTTTATTTTATTTTGGTATTTTAGAGAATTTTTCTTAGACATTCACTTCTTTTGGATTATTGCAAAAAATAGTATAGAGTTATAAATAGGAATCTGGGATGATTTACTTCATTTAATTTGCATATGTTTTGATCTCAATAATTTTAATGATACCCATTTTCTCTTTTGTGGAGGATTTTATACACACATATGCACATGCATATATCTTTTTGGAGGGGGGCAGGCAGGGCAATTGGGGTTAAGTGACTTGCCCAAGGTCACATGGCTAGTACATGTTAAGTGTCTGAGGTCAAATTTGAACTCAGATACTCCTGACTCCAGGGCTGGTGCCACTGCAAAGAGGATTATATTTTGCTATTACTTTCTATAGGCTATGAAAAAGGCTCTGAATTTTATGATTTAAATAATTTTTTTCTTATTTTTCTACCTATTTCATAATGTTGTTTTAAAAAAATATTTTGTAAACCCAACATGCCATATAAGAATTAGAGTTGGGGAGGAGGGTGTTATATCCCATGGTGTCTTCTCAATTACCATGCTTTCTGACTTCCCTGTAGCATGTGATGCTGTGGATCACCTCTTCCTTGATGCAGTCTCCTCTGATACTACTCTTTCCTGGATTTTCTCCTATCTTTGTAACTACTCCTTTTCAGTTTTGTTTTTTTTTCCTTTCAAATCATTTCCAATAATTGTCAGTGTTCCTGAAGACTATGACCTGAAATCTTTCCTCGCCTCTGTTGTTCCTCATTTTGTGACATTATCAACTCTCATTGGTCCAGTGATCATCTTTACATTATCGACCCCAGAGTTATAAATTTAGTCTGTGTCTCCGCTGAGGAACAGTCCTTCTCAACAGATAATAGTGAACATTTCCAACTAGATGTCCTATAGGCTTCTCCAATTCTACATATATACAATTGATTTGTCTCTCTGCCTTCTCCAGTCTCCCTCCTCTCCATACTTCCCTTCCATTCACCCAAGTTTGTAACCACTGTATCATCCTGAACTCATTGTCACTGATGATCATGAAGGATCAGAGGCTAGATCTGAAACCAGTTCTTCACTGTAGGTCTTGAACTTTATCTGCTGTGTCACCTAGCTGCCTGTAATAAATGACCTCTCTTTCTTCTCTGTCACAGGTATCACCTCTCACTTAGATTATTACTAATGTCTCCTATTTTTTTTCCCTCCTTGATTCAAATCTGTCCATTCCAAATAAACATCCACTAGAGTAATATTCCTGCAACACAGGCCTGATCACATCACCCATATTTACTTTATAAACTTTCCTGATTCTATATTGCCTCTAGGAACAAACATGAACTCTTATCTTAGGCTTTTAAAGTTCTATAAATCCTGACTCTTTCCGACTTTTAAAGCTTTCTTTCTCAGGATCCCCTTCCATGCTTTTTCTTTCTTAGTCATATTTGGTTGTCAATCTCTGCATATGGCTGTCTATTTTCTATCTGTAAACCTTGACATTAGCTTCCCCTCATGCAGGGAATCACCAGCTTCATATCCTGAAAGCCCTTGCTTCTTTCAAGTGACACTTTTCTACATGAAACCTTTCCTGATGCTCCTTGTGTTTAAGTCCCTCCCTCCGCAAGATACCTGTGTTCATTTGGTTTATGCAAAAATAAAATTGTCTTGTCTCTCTTTTTTTAATCTAAGTTTTATGAAAATAGGAACTTTAACTTTTGACTTTACATTCCTGCATATCACACATCAAAAGTATATCATAAATATATTTTGCCTGTTTGATTATACCTTCATGAGCATAATAACCCTACTTTTATAAATATGGCAGATAGGTGGCACAGTGGATAGGGCAGTGGGCCTGGAGTCAGGATATGAAAGACCAAGAACTCTGTTTCCAACCCAACCCTTCTAGCCACCCACCTTCTAGAGAAATATCCTTTAGAGAGATACCTGGCAACTTTCTCCATAGGACAAAGAAAGCCCTGGCTCCTCGGGAACCCAAATACAGAAGATTCTGCCCCTAAAAAAATTCTCACAACCAAAGTCACTGGCTGTGACGAATGTTTCAATAACAGAAGTCAATATGGTTTTATGGAGGCAAATTACAAGAAAGAATATACATTGTTTAATGGGGTTTATTATTGTTTTGTTTTGGCCACTACACTCGAGGGATCACGAGGCCTTTCTGTCAAACTTGTAGCTGAAACCTCTTTAACTGTTATCTACCCAATTAGAATCCGAGCACCCTGAGAAAAGAGGCTATTTCTGTTTTCATTTTAAATTACCAGTGCTTAACTTAGCAATTTGTACCGAGCTGCTTAATTCATGCTTTTTCATTCATTCATTCATTCACTCATTCATTCATTCCTCCATTTGTAATTGGATGGTGTTAGATTCTAGGACTTCAATGCTTGTTCCTAGCTCTAAATAAGTGATTCCATGATCTTATTTTGTTGTTTTCTCCCCTCATCTTCATCACAGAACATGGCTTATTCTTATCTTTTTTCAAAGAAATTCAAATACAAATGGTCCTTTTTCTAATGGTAATTCTGTTATACTTCATTTTTAATTAATTCAGTTCCCTACTAATAAGGAAAATCTCAGAATTATTTCTGTTCTTCTAGTCTTCAGGCTCCTTCCTTTTATCCTCCATGTGAATTCTCTTCTACCCTCCAAAATCTTGGCACACAATGTGATTCTTCTCTGCATCATCAGAACTATTGTATCCTTGATTTTTACATTAAAACTTTATCCACAGTCTCATAGGGAACAGTTTATTATACCTGAGTACCTGGAGAGTAGAGAAACATTACTCAAGATTCACTGTTACATTTTATTAACACAAAGATCAATTGGTCCTTTAAAGACAGGCAGTAGTCATTTGGCAATAGTAGAAATAGAAACATCACACACTCAATGTGTTCTTCCTCTTCCTCCTCCTCCTCCTGCTAGTAGTAATTATGCTATTATTTCCAGTGTTTATTTCTCCCTTTTCATGTAAGTTCACATTTTTCTCCTCAGGGCATTAGTGGTATTCTAAATTTTGTTAATAGACTCTCAATGAGTAGTTGTATAAAAATGTATTTCTTCCTCATTTAAGTAGTAAGCAATATAATTTGACATCTAAGCATTGCTTTGGCTGCAGAGGTATTCATATCTGATGGCCATAATTATTGAATGGCAGAATTTCCAAATTAGCAAGGGCTTCAGAGTCACCTAATGCCCCAAATACACAAATCTGAATTATCAGTGCAACCCACTGAACAAATCGTCATCCAGCCTTTGCTTGGAGAGGTCTAATGAGAGATAACACTACTTTTTTTCCAACATTGGCATTATCTTTGATATATGTACTTTAAAAAAATTATTTATTTACCTTATTTGTTACTCCATAAACAAAATCTATTTTTCAAAATTTCTATATGGGTCCACACTTTTTAATAGTTATTTATTCTTATTTTTCTGAAAAATAATAAAAATGTTGATAACACTTTTCACAAAGGGAGGGAAGGGATGAATGAAGAATGTCTCTTGTTCAGACTAGAATTGGCTGTCACATGAACTGCTGAGAGCACTGGTCTCTCTGCACATATACCTTGGGCGTACAATGAAAGTAGAAGACAAACTGGACACAAAATTCAATAGATATAAGAGAAAGAACTTATTTTATTTGATTAAAGTACATAGGGCATTTAATGATTTGAAGATTCACCTTGAAACAAAAAAGATATGATAAAATGGGCATTATATTTATGCTATGTAACACCTAAATACCTACCAGTCTATAGACAATTTTGTATGGTGCTTTCTTATATGGAAAATGGAAGGAAACATGATAGGTGCAAAAAACAAATCTAGTTTGCTGCCCATAAAGATGAGGAAAGGATGTACACAATTTCTAGTTTTGCTTTTTTTTTTAACATTACACTTAAAAAAAATCTTTTGAGTTTTCCTTTAGGTATTTTTGTTGTTGTTTTTTCAGTTACTTCAATAGTGTCTGACTCCTTTTGACTCCATTTGGGATTTTCTTGGCAAAGATAGTGGAGTGGTTTGCCATTTCATTCTCCAGCTCATCTTACAACTGAGAAAACTGATGTAAACAGGGTGAAGTGGTAACAGGGTCACCCAGATAGTAAATGTTTCAGGTCAAATTTGAACTCAGAAAGATGAGTCTCCCTGACTCCAAGCCCAGAGCTCTATCCACAGCACCAATTAGCTGCCCTTAAGGATTTTATTGAACACATATTCAGCCCATATATATTTTAAATTTTCAACCTGAACTAATTTTTAAGATGATATATACTTCTTGATAATCTTTGCTAATGCCTTCCAATTTGTTTAATATAATTTAGTATCATCACACCTCCTGAGGAGGGGAAGGGGTCAGAAGTGGAGATACCTCTTAGACTGCCATGGGTGCAGGGCCTGAGGCCTGAGTGAGTGTAACCTCGTGGGGAGGGGCCACAGAGGGAAGCACCTCAGCAGGACCAGTAACTGGGACCTGAGCAGGGGTTGCTGAGGGGTGAGGGGCCATGGTCAGAGATTCAGAGTAGGAGACATGGATGGTGAAGGGGGAAGGAAATGAGTGGTGTTGGGCTATAGGAAAAAGGAAGGGCAATCATGGGAAAAAGGGTTGGGGAGCAGTAGGAGGAGCTGGGGGAGCTGCCTCGGTGAGACCAGTGACTAGGACCAGAACAGGAGTCCCTGAGGCAGGAGAGACTGAAGCTGAAGCCATAGGAAGGGGGTCATTTAATTGGTCCCTGTTGCCCCTTTGTGGAGGGCCTCTAGCTTTAAGCATCTCATAATCTTTCCTGAGAACTGTGTTCCAAGAAAGTTCAACACAGGCCATTAAGTAGGCAACTTCTATCCATCTTCCTTCTCAGCCACAGTATAATTCTAACTGCAAGAGAGTATTGTCTTTTAAAGTCTGGGGAGGGTCTTCAGGAGGAGTCAAAGAGTTCTGACTGCAGTGATGAGAGATTAAGGTGGGAAGTAGCTGGAGGCTACCTGCAGATGAGACAAAGGAGGATTTGGGAGAATCCAGGGTGGGGATTTGCTGGACAAGGGAGGCCTAGGCTAGTAACAGAGAAGTGGGCCTAGCTATAATGAAAGGCTCATGGCCTCAGTCAAATGCCTCATCAAATGGGAAGATACAATGAGAGTTCAGGGGGGGTTCCCAAAACCTGTACTTCATCAGTGGCAATATTATAAAAATAAGACAACCCTATAAATTTCAATTAATTTGAAATTTGCCAAGTCCAATATTCCATAGAAATATTTGTTAGATTATATTATTTAATCCATTCATAAACTTTAAAAAAATGATTGGAGAATTCCTTGTATTTATACCTGTAAATGTAATGTAAGCTAGGTATATCTTTTTTTTTTTTTCACCTATGAGAAAGTCAGAAATCTTTTCTAATTCTTGGAATATTTGTCATTAGCCCAAATTTTAGGGAAAATCTCTTAGAACAGAATCCTTACTATTAAAAAAAAATAGTCAAGCAGTTTTCTTTGCTTCACTTTCTCCTTTATCAAAAAGCACAGTTAACTTGGGAATTACTCTTTCTCTATTTTTCTCCCTTCACCCTTTTTTTTTTTTGATTCCTCAACTCTTGTTTCCCCTTAATCTATCTGAAACACTCATGGCATGAGCTATAGGTTTCACCAATATGATACTATGAGAATTCACACATATTGTTGGCAATTAGTTATTTAAGAAGTATGAATTGTTTCCAATATTTCTTTCTAGCTTGAGGGTTAGAGAGGTATTCAAAAATGTTCTTCCATTTCATAAGTCTTTCTAAAAACTTTTCAAAGTCTATATCAGTAAGTTTCTACCTTTGGGCTATGGACTCCTAGGTTATTGCAAGAGGTTCGTCAATCCATATGTGCACTAGACACTTTGCCATTTTGATCTTTATTTCATTTCAGCAAAATACGCAGCCTGTCTGAGGGGCCTTCACCAAACACTTTGAAGTTAAAAAGGAATATTAATATTCAAAAAATTGTCAGTTATGGCAAAAATAGTTCTTCTAAGTCTAGTACTTCCTTTAATACATTTTACTAAATCACTGGGAGTGTATAATGAACCATATTTCTTAATTTTGTGTGTATTTGATTCTATTTTCTCCGCATTTTTATGTTCCCAGTGAAGTTTATTGTAAACCTCATCAATATCCTGGATGTCATATTTCTGACTTCTTTTTCCTTTTTTTTAAGTCAGAATTTTTTCTCTTTACACTTACAGTGCTGAAATTAACAAACCTGTCAAGAAAAGATGAATCATGGATTCTTCCTTGTCAGGATACTATGAATTCTTTCACCTCTCATGTTATCAATTGCTTTTGTTGATTCAATTTTATTTTTCCCATTAACTATTCACTCTGTAGATTATACTGTTTTATCATCCCCTGAATTTTTTGGTTGAAATCAATTAATGAATTATTTATTAATCACATACTAAAGGACAGGCAGGGTATTGGTTCCTTGGGACAAGACAATCTCAAGAAGTTTTTTGTTTGACTAGTAAGGAGTCTACTACATTGACAGATAGAAGAAAATGTTTGCGCTTTCAAACAGTCTTATAATGTTACCATTATCTAAAAAACATACAAAATGAGTTGGTGGTGGGTGAGGTTAAAAACATGAGAAATTAATAAAAATATCATAACTGAACTAATTAACAAAAATGTTTATAAGATGCATGAGATTCTAAGCTCTGTGGTTACACTTAGAAAAATAAGGAGATCCACATTTTCATTAAGTGTATATTTTTATAAGAAGAGGGAAAAAAAAGAGAGTAGTAAAAATCTAACATTTATATAGTGCTTTAACATTTGCAACAACAAAAAAACCACAATGCACCATCCTTTATACATCTTATATCACTGGATAATTTCAGCCTTCTCTGATATTAGTAGCAATCACAATCTATAATACTGCCACCTGATTATAGATTAAACAGATACGACTTCCAGGGCATTGTGATATTTTCATGCTCCTAGAAATGAGTAACAAATAAATTAATGAAACCAGGGACTCTACATTTTATTGCTAATCTTTCAAATAAATACCATTCCCCTGTCCTCAACTGGTAGACAGGTGGTGATAGTTATTGTCTGTGTTCATTTATTTTTTTTTTACCTTATCCCTGTTAAAGCTATAAAAAGTGCAATGAAGTATTTCAGAATAAGTATTAATTTAAAAGAAAATCATTTTTATTCTCAATAGTTCAGTAAATTTTAATATTTTAAGTGTTTTCTCTTTTCCTTTTACAGATTTTGATCATTTGAAACTCAAGCTGATGATAGTGACAAGCATAAAGGGGCACTAAATTTATATTATAGATGCATGTCTCTTATTTGCTTGCTCCATTGTTGACTGATGGTTTTGGTGCTTTTGACATGGGAGAAAGAATTCCAAAATCAGGCGGCATGATAGTGGCCCAGGCAGACAGAATCTATCAGGATTCAAGATTAATTCAGCAATAGGATGACCAATGTGTCATATGCAATTAGTTCTATTGCAAGTCCGTGACAAAACTGTATAATCAAGGTTATTCTGCTAATACAGCCTTGGAGAACTTGAAAGAAACAAGAGTTGGAGTGATGTTCCTTGAACTACTTAAATGACAGGGCTCTTTGATTCAATAAAGGGATTTTAAATGAGAGACAGTGAACAATTCATTTTCCCCCCATGTCAGACTGTTTTTTTTTTTTTTTTGTTTTTTAGTATTCCTTTCCAATCTGTATATTTGGGGTACTTTGAGCCTTTCATTGTCATTGCTCAGTTGATTCAGTCATGTTCAGCTCTTTGTGACCCCCATTTGGAGTTTTCTTGGCAAAGATGTTTAAGTGGCTGCCATTTCTTCTCCATCTCATTGTTACAGATGAGGAAGCTGAGAAAAATGGGGTTAAGTGACTTGCTCAGAGTCACACACCTAGTAATTTTATGAGGCCAGATTTCAACTTTGGGAGGTGAATTTTCTTCACTCCAGGATCTGCACTCTATCCATTGCAACACATAGCTGTCCTTCTTGCTTGTTACCAATCTGAATTATTTCCAAATTTGAGAATCTCCAAGTAGTATAGTAATGGAGGTCTGGACATGATTATAGTTGTTCCTATTAAGGTGGTTCTTAACAAAGGAATTAAGGTCAACCAACACCTCTAGGTCATAATACCTCATATTTTAGAAAGAGGCAATTAACCATCCTTGTTAAAGCTAATAAGCTTGAATTTTCATTAGGTAGAATTGAAAGCTATTCAGTATAAAGGAAAGACAGGGGCACTTAAAGTCAAGAAAATCAGTTACTTAATGTTTCTGTAAGGTTGAATAAGTCAATCTCTCTGAGTCTCAACTTCCTTATTTCTACACAGAATTTCCACTTGGTAGTTCCTCTCACTTGTTCCCTGCTTAGATGGAATTTAATAGGCTAATTCCAGAACTGACAAACTCTTGAGTTTTGAGAAACATGCTTTGAGTATCTCTTCTTCTAGATCTTATGGTTCATGGGGAAGTATGGAGGAGACAAAATCCTATCCCTCCCTTCTGTGGCACATGTATAGAATTCATGCTCCATAAAGGTACTGCTAGCCTCTAGATGAAGGACAGAGGTGTATCTGCATACAATTATCAGCCTCCATTTCTAATTCAGTTAAAGGGACTTATTCACATTTCACATGAGGATAAATTTTTAGAATTATTAGAACTGGTTGTTAATGTGTTAATAAGCCACTTACTCCTTTATCTAGCCTTTAATTTATGTAACAACACCAAGTGAGAGTGGTGGAATAGTGTACCAAATTCCTCCCTTTTTATAAGAAGGGTATAGCAAGGCAGAGTAGCTAATCTTTCTTTTTCTCTGGTCAGATCAAAACTGAACTCATTCAGTTCTGGGTACCACATTTTCATGAATGCATTAATAAGTTCAAGTGGTTGAAAAGAAAGGGGACAGAATTGTAACGAAACTTGTCAATATGGTGTGTTGGGGAAAAAAAATGGAATTATTTAGCTTTTCAAAGAAATGATTCAAAGGTGGGACAATGTTGATCTCCAAGACTCACAAAGTCCAAAGTAGGAAACATGGTTATCTTTTCAATTGTAGGCTCTGTTAAAATACTCTCAAGGGGAGCAGAACCAGGAGACCATGGTATAGAGTAAGAGCCACATAGTGTGAAGTCTACCTTTGATAGACTTGGCTCTTCTCAGCAATGCAAGGTTCTAAGACAATTCCACAATGCTCATGCTGGAAAATGCTATCCACATTCAGAAAAGAATTATGAAGTCTGAATGCAGATCTAAGCATGCTATTTGGTTTCTCTCTTTTTGTTCTATTTTGTTTCTTCTTTCTCATGGTTCATTCCTTCATTATAATTCTTTTTTATGGCATTACTAATGTGAAAATATATTTAATATGAGTGTATGTGTAGAGCCTTATAAGAATGCATGCTGTCTTGGGGAGGAGGAAGGAGATGAAGAGAGAGAAAATTTAAAACTCAAAAGCTTGTGGAAATGAATGGTGTAAACTAAAAATAAATAAGTTTTTAAAAAAATTAAAAAAAAACCTCTCAGTTTCCTAGTCATCTTGTCATTTATATCATGAATCCTAAACATTTTACAGCTTTATTTTGTAAAAAGAAAAAAAAAAAAGTTATTTGATATGTGAATTATAATTAGTGTTACTTTCACAATTTTACACTAAATACCTCGTTTGTTTTAATACGGACTTATGGTAACTTTATGTGGTGGGTTCTTTAATATGGTGCTTCTTCAAAACAAAGCTAAACGATGCCTCATTGGGGAGATTCTAGTGGGAGATTACATGGAGGAATGGTTTAAACTTGATGACTTCTACCATACCTTTTGACTCTGAGATCGTGTAGTTTATTCATTTATTTTTTTTTTTTATCTCCTTTGCCCCTATGAAAAGTCTTACTTTGTTCTCTCTGTCTTTATTCCCTGGAATATTGTGGTTATTCTAGAATTTCGTTATTGTTTTCAGTCATATTTAATTCATCATGAACCCATTTGGGGTTTTCTTGGCAATGATACTAGAGTGGTTTGCCATTTCCTTCTCCAGCTCATTTCACAGAGGAGGAAATTGAGGCAAATGGGGTTAATTGATTTGCCCAGGGTGACACAGCTAGTGTGCAAGGCTAGATTTGAACTCAGAAAGATAAGTCTTCCTCACCATAGGCCTGGCACTCTATCCACTGAACCACGTAGCTGCCCTATATTCAGGAATTATAACTATATTTCTAGAAATGCATAACCTAAGCATTGCTGCATAAGTTGTGATTTCTGCTTGCCTCTGTTCATGAAATCTTTTGCTGATCTCTGATATTCCAGTGTCTTAATCCCACCTTGTGACAATTCACTGACTACATTTATAATGTTTCCTCTTGACAGAATGGTCCATTGGAGGTACAAATTTGCAAGCTGCAATCCCACAGGCTTATTATACCTTCTGTGACTAGACAGCAAGTATTTCACAACTCTAAGTCATCACACGAATAATTCTGTCCTTGGAGATGTTTGGCAAGCTATGAATTGTAAGCATCATTCTACGGGAAAATCTCTTAGTTATGCAAGGCTGAGGTCTGGCTTATGGCCCTGTACCTTAACTATATTGTTGTTGAGTCACTCAGTCATTTCTGACTCTTTGTGATCCTTCAGACCGTAGCATGCTAATATTGTACATGGGATTTTCTTGGCAAACATACCAAAGTGATTTGTTCATGTCCTTCTCCTGTGTGTCCCCATTTACAAATGAGTAACAGAGGCAAAGAGTGGTCATGTAGTTAGTAAATATGGAAGGCCAGATTTGAACTCTGATCTTCCTGAATCCAGCCCTGGTACTCTAGCCACCTGACTGCCCCTACCTTACCATACTCAACCATAACCAGGCCCTCAGGAGGAATTACAAAGTGGGACAGGAGAAAATGCTGGGTGGATAATGTTCCAGGACTAGCTAAAGTGGAATATGGCACAACGTGTTAGAGTCAAAGATACAATTTGTCAGTAATCTGTCAAATTACTCATTACTTAATAAAATGATGAAATGTGACAGACATGCTCAGTTCTCTGGGTACTCATTGGGAAGGACCACAATGGCAATGAGAAGTGAAATTGCAATCACACTTTAATAAGGTATCGAGGGTAGATGGGCAAAGAGCAGAAAAAGAACAGAAAAATGTTCAGGTGAAAAGGTATGCCAAAGGCAGATATATGACAATGGAGAATGAGGTAGCAAAAGCATGCAGGTAGTATGGGGAAGAGCACGGGAAGGGGGAGAGAATCACCCATGTTGAGGGGTGGCTAGGTGGAACAGTGAATAGAGCACTGGCCCTGGAGTCAGGAGGACATGAGTTCAAATCTGGCCTCAGACACAACACAAAACTAGCTGCGTGACCTTGGGCTTAACTTAACTCCAATTGCCCTACCTTCCCCCCTCCAAAAAGAAAAAAAAAAAAAAAAAAGAATCACCCGTGTAATCAAGGATTAGAATTGGGAACATGGAGATGGGAGAAGAGGGGGACAGGAATTTGAGGTCCTATTTTATAGGGTTTTGGAGGAGCAGACACACTCTTATCTGTGCCACCTTGGGATTAGTTAATTAACATATCCAGATCATTTTGTATTTTTTGCATAAAACTTTAAAGTTAACCTGTGTATAACATCTCAGAGTTTTCAGCTCCATTTAATTGTTCTGCTGCTCTTACTGCAGATGTTTCTAACTTGTCTTAGGTTTATGTATCATAGGACCAAAAAGGCCCTGAGAGCAGAGCCTACATGACTTCTTTCAATTTTGAACATTTTGCAGGATGTGGTTTTATTTATTATGTGATATAATTTACAAATCAAGATTCTTTGATCAGAGAGACAGTTTATATATTACTTCTAGGTTTCCCTTTATAATTTGATTTCACAACCTTAATACTTTATACTGATTACTTAATATATTGATTAGAAAAGGGATGAGATGGTTAAGAAACCAAAATAAGATGGAATTTTAGCACATTTATATGTTGAATTGACAGTGAAGAATAGAAGCAATGTCTTGATTTTGAACTTGGACCTGAGGAAACGTTGATTTTGTTTATTCATAAGCTGATCTGATTTGATATTGAATGTGGGTACTTGCTGATTCTACTTGAGATATTGAAAAAATGAGAGAGATGTCATAGGAAAATATGGTTTTAAAAGTAGAATCAATTTCTTTGATTAATTTCAATTTCTCTTTTCCTGAATGTCATTATCTCCATTTCCATTACAAAATTCTCTCAGAATGGATTGAATCATTGGAAAATGAAAGTTTGGTCATTTTTTATAATTTATTCCATTCATTCAGGAAACCTTTTAGTTATTCAATATAATCAAATACGATCATTTCCTGCAGATCTCTGATAAAGGCAAATCTAAGAATTTTCAGCCTAATTTTTAAAAACATACTTCTCAATGTGACATATCATGTAACATCTGAGACAAGTATTTCTATATTTCAAAGACTTGATTTTGTCACTGCAGTTAGTTCTTTTGCTCATATAGATTGGAATAATTTTATGATGGCAATTATTTACAGAGAATTACTATGGGAGAAAAATCCATCAATCTATAGTTAATTTGATTATGGGTCTTTCTGTCTTTAGCTGTTGGGTAAATATGTAAAAGTACGATTTTAAAATTACATGCATAGAATAACTTTTGTGAAGATATGTTTATGCCCCAAATCAGTGCAACTTCCACCAATTTGCAGGTATGCCCTAAGCCTAGCAAAATACCCAGTACTTGAACGCATGATGGAGAAACTCTTTGAGGGGTAAACACTTCTCATATTTTGAACTTTTTTGTAAGCCTACTTTGCAGATAAGTTTTGATCCTGAATCTCTATTAGACCCTAAACCTTACCATGATAGAGAAGCAGTTTAACTCAGTACTAATAAGTATTTCATCTTATATAAAATAGATCTCAGGAATTAGCCATTGAATTCCATGGAATCATGTTTCCAAGGTTAAAGAGATCATGCAGAGGAGTCCCTGCTGACTTAGCATCATCTAGAAACCATTAATTTCTGTCTCCATGTCTCCTAACAACATACAAACTAGGCAACAAGGCCATCAGGAATATGTTATGGACCTAAGTTCAGATCTTACCTCTGACAATTGCTTCCCTTATGACATGGAGTGAGCCACTGGAAGTCAGTAAAGGTATTCAGGGGGAAACCACACATTAAAACTAGCCTTTCCAAATTACATACTGTGATTCAAGTCTCAGAAACTTCCAGAAGATAGAGAGGTCAAAGGAGGACAAGGGGGGAAGTAAGGCACTGTTTTGGTGTTATGGGTGCATCTGGGCTCTCAGGCTATTGCATTATCCGTCAAGTAACAATTGTAGCATATGACCTTTCAGGCTTCATCTCTGAGCTTATGATTACGATTATCCATATTTGAGAACATAGAATGGTACGTTTATGAGCAAGAGCGAGAACTAAAATAAGCAGATTTTAAACATGTTTATTGACATGGTTTATTGAGATTTGTACTTTGTGATATGGATATTTAAATGGGAATTTTCTTGATAATTACAACGAAATTTAAGTATTTTGTTCTCATAACTC
>CM053589.1:187117300-187134740 GCA_028646515.1 Pseudochirops corinnae | reverse complement strand
TCCCTTCCCCCTCCTTAACTGTTTTCCTTTTGACCACTGCCTCCCTCAGTGTTCCTTCCCTGTGCCCCTCCCCATTTACCTACCCTTTCTACTTACTACCATTTCCCTCACCTCTAACCAACCCCCCCTTTTAACCCTCACCCTTTTACCCCTCCTACTGCCTATAGGGCACAATGGATTTCTATACTTAATGGAATATGGTATTCCCTCTTTAAACCCAAACCAATGAGAGTAAATTTCATACAATGCTCCTCTCCTTCCCTTTTTTCCCTCTATTATAATGAGTTTTTGTGTCTTTTCATATTATAATTTTAAATTTAACTGATTATTTTGATTCCTCTTTGAACCAGAACCAAAGAGAAGAAAGTTCATATGATGTTCATCTTGCTCCCTCCTTCCCCTTTACTATAGTATGTTTTTATGCCTCTTACACACTGCTGCAGCTCACACGTGGTCTGTGCTCCCCCTGTCCAGATGTACATGGATACTTTCCTGGGCTGGGAATCTGCCACACTCCATCTCCCAATGGATTCTGCCACTCTAAAATCCATTCAGATTCACCTTTGAAAGTTTAGTGATGGAATTCATGGAGGAGCTTTGAAAAGTTCCTGCTTCCTTTCCACCATCTTGGCTCTGTCCCACCCATTCTTCTTTTATACCAAAGTAGCTATCAGTGATTAGGTTCTTTTTCCTTTGCTTAGTCAGTTTTATTTTGTTTTTCCTAGCTTGTTTTAATAATCAAGTTTTTATAGCTTAATTTTCTTATTTATTTTCTTTGGCACACCTTGGTTTTCCATCAGCCTATCATTTTCGGCCTTTCTCATTCTTAAAATCATTGGGACATTAACCCGTGTTGGCTAAATATGCTCACAATATATTCTTATGGATTGTCCACCATTTCTTATTTATACTAATTCTCCACATTCTCCAAGGCCTAGTCCAACTTCATTCAACATGGTTCCCTCAAACTCTTCCTGCTTTCATAGATTATCCATTTTATTTGTGTAGCATTTTATTGTTTCCAAAGTATATTTTTAGATACTATTATTTAATCCTCATAGAAATCCAGTGAAGTAGACAAGGCAGACGTTTTTATTCCCATTTTCAAAATGAGGAAAACTCTCAGTTTGTAAATGGGTAGAGCTCAGGTCTTCCATTATTTTAGGGCTCTTTCCAGTGAATTCCTATAATATTTATATTCTATGTTCCACAAATCTTATAACTGTCTTAAACTTATTAAAGCTTCTTAAAACTTATTGAAACAAAATTGCCCTAAGACTAATGGGACACCCTGGATTACTTACCATTTGATTCTTTTTTTTGTCTTTATTAATTTGTTTGTTTGCTTTTAGTTTAAAGAATTCAATTCCACAATCCCTTGAGTTTCAAATTTTCTCCCCTCTTTCTCCTCCCCCACTCCAGTGTGGCCGTGCAATCAAGTATAGGATCTGTAAATACTTTCACTTTAGATATTAGTCAGGTTATAAAGGATTGTAACAGATGGAATCAATAATGGGAAAGAGGAAATAGAACCAAACAAGAAAAAGAAAGAGAGCAGGTAGTTTGCTTCAACCTACATTCAAACTCTGTTCTTTCTAGTTCTTTCTCTGAGTATAGACATCTCTCTCCATCATGAGTCTTTTGGAGTTGTTCTTATAACCCTGCATTGCTGAGAAGAGTCCAGTCTATCAATGTTGGTCATCACACATACATTGTGTCTGTAATTGTGTACAAATTTCTCCTGTTTCTGCTCTTCTCACTCAGCATCAGTTGATATAAAATAGTCAAGTTTTGACCCCAAGTTGTAGATAATGTTGCCTTAGGCCTCAGGTCCTCCTTACTGTCATTTTCTGAATTCTTTCTAGAGCAGTGGTTTTCAACCTTCCTAAGGCGCAACCTTTTAACACTCCTATGTGAGTGTATCTGCATATGGGCAGACCTGCCTGGAGACAGATAGAGGAGCAATGTCTGGGTTCCTAAGACCATCAGAAATATGCATTTTCCCATTGTCTTAGGTGACCCCTGTGACCCCCGTGAAAGGGTTTTTCGACACCCAAAGGGGTCACAACCCACAGGTTGAGAATCACTGGTCTAGAGGCTCAAGCTCAGGAACTCTTCTCCTCCTTTAAGCCACATTTAGAGGCCCTCTCCACACTGTCCTGAAAATGTGCTTGCTCCCTGTGATACCCCACTCACTAGGTAATTGCTTACTCCCCCTCTCCCACAGCCTTAGCCCAATATCACTTATGGTCCAGAAACATTGTATGTGGAGTTTGGGGGGGGGTGGGGGGTGGACGGGCAGTCCTTCAAACTTCCCCTACTCAGCATCTGCTGTTCCTTAAATGAAAATTTATGAGGTAAAATTTCCTGCAATGAAAATTTCTGAGACTGTAAGGTGAAAGTTTGCAAGGTGAAACATCTTGAGGCCTAGTCTACTTCCTGGGAGAGCAGCTCCAGGGCCTGCTATTTGTTGATTCAGTGGAGTCAGCCTGAAGGTGTTTGCATTTCACTCAGGCAAAGCTCAGGCCCTGGAGTCTTTGCTGAGGTCCTCTCTATTTGTGTTAGGAGGGCACTGGCATTACTCCCTTTATTTTTGCAGCTCTCCATTCATTTTGCGGCAATGTTCTGGGTATTTGTAGAGGAAATCTGGAGGGCCTGGAAAATTCTGATTCATTTTGCCATCTTCCCAGAATAACCACCTCTGCATAAATACTCTTTTCTGCCCTAGAACTGTATTTGGTGTCCTGTACCTGCTGGTTCTTTTCCTTACCCTGGGACTTTGACCTGGAACTCTATATTGTCAATGAAACAGAGTCCTGCTCCCAGTTTCAACAAAGGGTCCCTGTAATCTCCTTCCACGAAGTTGTTGGACCCCCTTATCATATGGAGTAGAGCTCCAGAATCCACCATTGCTGCCAATTCAGTGACCCCCAAGATATGCTGCTAGCTCATCAGGGGCAGCCTGTCCTGGACCATGTTCCATTTTTATCCTAGTTGAGACAGGCCTTTCCTGCTGACCACCTGAGTTGTCTGGGGTTAGAAAACTGTTTCACCCCATCTTTTCCTTGGTCCTCCTGCTCCAGAATTAATTTTGAGGTCAGTTCCCGCCTTTACTCCACTATCTTGACTCCTCCAGGTATAACCTGTTCTTAAAACAAACAAACCTGGGAGTCAAGAGGGTTAGAATGATTGTTCCTCCATGGTCACTGGGGTAAAGAATATTCTTCCAAGGGGTGGCTAGGTGGCGCAGTGAATAGAGCACCAGCCCTGGAGTTAGGAGTTCAAATCTGACCTCAAACACTTAATACAAAACTAGCTGTGTGACCTTGGGCAAGTCACTTAACCTCAATTGCCCTACCTTCCCAAATCCAAAAAGAAAAAAAAAGGATTCCTCTTCAAAATATTTTTCATCCTTCCAAAAATATTTTAATCAGGTAGGACTTAGATCACTTTGATAAGTTTATAAAGTAGGGAGCCAATATAAAGCAGATTGATTTGGAGGCTTCACTGAAACAGTCTCAAATTTCTGTTTGAAAAATAAGTATAATCACAGGAATACGTTCATGTTCAGAAATATAAGGACCAAAGAATGGATTTTCCTATGATATGTATGGTCATCATGATCACATATATTAACTTCATCTTTACCTGATTTTAAACAAGAAGCTTACTTAATTGGAAGAATAAGCAATGTTTGAAGACAGAAAAATTGGAAGTTTTAGACTAAAATCACAAAGTAATTCCTATTCATTTCCCTTATTTTAAAAATGAGGAAGCTGAGATATAGAGGTGAGTTTTCCAAGGTCAAAGAGGTTATAAACAACAGAAATGGAATTTGTCTCAGATTTTAAGGATCCTGCCATTATATTCTTCTACTGAATTTGACTTAAAGGGGTAGTCTGGGAACCTAACCCTTACATAAAGTGAAAACTGCCTGCATTCTGCCATATACCTAGAACACAAATACATAGAGAGAGATCTTTAAATTAGGTGATTACTTTTGGTGCAGTGCAAGCATACCCTTATTGGTATTTTTGATAACTGTACTTAAAATTGAAGAGTTTCTACCCACAGGCCTCTAAATAAAATGAAGCCACATAAGTTGCTGAATAAATATTTTATCAATTCTCCATTTATGCCAAGTCTCATTTCATCAGGTTTCATTGATATGATATGAGATTTTACAGTATCTGTTGAATATTTGACAATAGTAGGAGCATCACCGTGGAGGCTGGGCATGAGTCCATTAAAAAGATAGTAAAACAATAGTGTTACCCACGATGGTAATCACATTACCTTGCCTGTCATATAGATGGCAATGTCAAGAGCTAAACTCTGTTGACAGTGAAACAGGAAGTAGGCAATGCTACAGCTTGATGTTATTACATGTAACTTTCTTTCAGCAAGTGGGAGAATTTTCAGGAATTGTGAAGTTCCATTATCAAGCCGGGTGTTTTAAATTGGTTTTCTTTTGGCAAGACAAGGAGCAAACCCATTCCATATTGAACTTCACAATCGATCTGGATTTCCATTACCCTGCTCACTAGCTGTTTGAATCTTTGCTTCCTTCCAGATTAATTACAGGCCACCCCAGCCTAGAGTCATTAATTGGTTCCCTCGAAAACCTGATGCTAGGTGAAATGATGTTACTAGGAGCAGTTACTTCTATAAGACACATGTTATGAATGGGTAATTGAATTGCACACATTACAGAAAGGTTCCACAGTGTGATGATGGGATTTGGTTTGTAATGTCATAATGCCAGTAGTGAAAAATGGTTCTTATTGAACTGTCAAGCAGCAAAATCATATTAATTACAACTACCTGACATGGTTGCTGTGAGGTTTAATGGAAACAATGGATATCCCTACTTTGTATGTGTTATAATACTATATTGATACTGCATATAACTATTTATGTTATTATAATATTTAACTTCTAAGAAGTCTTAAGTTCTGTAAGGAACTGAGGTATCATCTAATTTGATCCTCACTTCAACACTCTGAGGTAAGTGCTACTATTAACTCTGTTTCAAAATGATACTGCTGAGGTTCAGAATGTTATATGATTTGTCCAGAAACATGAGGTTAACAAGTTTCTCAAGCCAAATTCAAGCACAGATACCCTGACTCCACATCTTACACAATTACCTAGTTATCTTAATACAATAAAATTAATAATAATTTAATTATTGTAGCACTACTCTAGGCAATTGGAATACTAAGGCTAAAATAATATTCTCCCAGCCCTCCAAAAGCTTTCATTCTATTGGTAGAGACAATGGGTATATAAATGGATATATAGATACTATACACGGATATGTTTGTATGTATCTATATATCTATCTATTTACAATGCTTTTTTTTTTTTTTTTGTGATGGAGGGTATTGGCAAGTGGAGAGTTCACCAAAGGCTGTATGTTGAAAGTAGCACTCACATAGTTTTAAAAGAAACAAGGAATTCTAAGATGTACAGATGAGAAGGGAATGTATTCCAGACATAAGAAATTGGCAATTGAAAGTCTCAGAACCAGGAAATAGTTATATGTGAGGAAAAGAAAGTCACTTGACTTTAGAGTACAAGAGGAAGAGTAATATGGTATAATACATCTGGAAAGATTCATTGGAGCTTCATGGAGAATGGCCAAAATGCCAAATAGAAAAGTTTATATTTTACCCTAGAGAGAATAGGGAGCCAATGAAGCGTATGGAGTGACTTAAAAAGATCTACAGTTAGGAAAACCCTTTGTGAAGTGTGTAGAAGATGGTTTGAAAGGGAGGAAGACTTGAGACAGCATTTAAATTTTCTAGAGCAGTGGTTCTCAATCTTCCTAATGCCGTGATGCTTTAATACTCATATATGGGTATATCTGCATGTTGGTGGACTCGCCTGGAGACGGATAGAGGAGTGGTGTCTCGGTTCCTAAGACCATTGGAAATATGTATTTTCCGATGGTCTTAGGTAACCCCTGTGAAAGAGTCATTCAACCCCCAAAGGGGTCGTGATCCGCAGATTGAGAACTGCTGCTCTAGACAAAAGTGATGAGGGCCAGAAAGACAATTATGGCTATATGACTACACAGAAGGAATGGGGTGAGGAAAAGTTGTGAAGGTAGAAAGGACAGGATTTGCTAACTAAAAGGATATGTACAGTGAAGGAGATTGAAGAGTAAAGAAGATATCAAGGTTGTTATATTTGATGACTAGAAGGGTGTTAACACAAATATAAAAAAGTAGAATTAATGGGTGGGCATGATGTTGTTTGTTTTGCACTGAGTGACTTAAATATTTTGTATTGAATGACTGTAAAAGATCTACAGTTAGGAAAATCACTTCATTCTTGAAGAGGAGCAATGCCATCAGGAGAGTGATATCTTGACTTGCAAGTGAACTGGATTTAAATGAGGCAGAAGTGTGCAAAGTCACCAGCCTCACTCTCTCCTCTAGAGTCCAGTGGTAACAAATAGGTCAGGATGACTCAGGCATGAAGAATTCTCATTTGGATGTGCTGTGTTTGAGATGTTTATAGAGCATACAGTTAGAAATGGCCAAAAAGCAACTGATGATTTAAGCCTGGAGCTAGATACTTAAGTCTGAGAATTACTTCCATTCAGATTGTAATTAAATCCCTGGGAACTAATGAGGCCAAAGAGAGAGGGTAGAAAAAGAAGAAATATTCTTGTTGGTTTTGTTCCATTAGTCTAATTACACTAGGGAATTATGGCAAATTCATGCGTATCTCCTAACCTAGTCCTAGATGAAATCACTATCCTGATATTTTTTTCTTTTGCAGTTAATGTTTTGTCGGCTCTTTAAAAGGTGGAAATAAAACTGATTTTTTCAATTCAATTAAATATTAAGATGTTATCTCACCTAGATGGTAACTAAAATATATATTCAGGCAAATTCCAGCACCATGTAAGTTTATGAAGATGATGCATTTCTCTTGCTCTCCACATGTGGTTTCAGTGCCTTCAACTTGAACGTTTTTCATCTAACATCCAAGCACAACGCTTAGCACATAGTTAAGTATTTAATAAATATTAACTGACATGGTTTAAAATGGTTTCTCTTTAGTAATGATTGTTAATTTCGAGTGATTGTACGTGAGAATTCAGTTTGAATTAATATTTTGCTTCTACAAGTTTATTGGCTGAATCTGCCGGAATAGTTTCAATTCTGCATTTGTGCTATAGGAATTAGCCAACTTTCAATTCATGAAAGACAATGACTTGGTGATGTCTAATTTTAGCCACTAAGTCAGTGTGTAGGTAATCAGTAAATGATCGCCTTGAATAATATTCATTGATTGTTGCACAGATTCTACTATATTTCTCTATAGCATGCATTGGTCATTACATCCAGGATCCTTAAGGAAAACTTTTTTTTGTGATTTCTAATGGCCATGATTCAATACAGAATTGTTATGAGAAATCTCTCAATTTTCTCAAACCAGTCTTCACAACTCAGTCTACTACCATTCTTTGTTTACATATTGTTGCCTGAGTGGATATGAATGGTAGCCTTGGAGGGCATTTTGATTCCATGCTTTAGAATAGTCATTTCAAAGTCTCTGAGGTAACATAAATTAATTTTGGTTTCATTTCACAAATTCAATGATATGCGCCTCTTATCATCTTTTTCTGAGTGAAAAAAATAATTTCCTCAAACTGTTTCTGTAATTTTGACCTGTTCATTTGTCTGTGAGTATGAATGAATATTTTTTGGGGTATTTAAAATCAAAAAGCATTTATGCTCTCTCCCTAACTCTTTTCTTCCATCAAGAGTTTCAGCCACCAGAAGAAGGAAACACTACAGGCTTCAGACTGTCAGGGGCTGGATCTAAAGACCTATTCCTAGTATCAGAGCAATACAGCTGATGCTAAATGTTCCTGCTTCTCTCTCAGGATATAGCTATCCCTAGGAGAAACATAGTTTTTCCTTTTCTGGATTTAAAATCCAGCAGTAGATATGGTGTGATATAGCTGCCAGTTGTCACACATTTCTTCTCCCTGTGCAACATCAGGTATCCCAGGCCAAACTGAGATCTGTTTCCTGCCCTGGGACACAGCCATGAGCAGGGCGTTATTTCCTTCTACCACGAAAATGCTACATAGCTGATCCTAGCCAGACCCTGCCCCAAGTATATGTTCCAGCTCATGAGGTGGAAAAATGATTCACTTTTTTTTTTTTTAATTTACCTGCTAGAATTTATTCTGGATCATTTCTGAGATCTTTATGGAATAATCGTGGTGAAAATCCCAACTGTAAAATTTAGTTTTATATCCTATAACCTCCTCAGGGTAATGGACCAAGTGTTTCAATATTATGCAGGCTTTTATTCAAATAGTTTCCTTGATGTAGTGCTCCATTTTATAGTTAAAGAAAGTACATTTATTGATCTTACATAGGTATTAATTACTTTATAGACATTCTCCATATTCAGGTTTGATTTCAGAATGAATGTTTTATCATTATCATCTCATTCTTTTTTTCCTAGGGGGTTCAGATAGAAATGTCATTATTATGAATATCAATTATGAGGGCATCCTTCTGTGTCACAGAAAAATAGAATGCTGCAGCTGAGAGTCACAGCAGAAATCAGCTTCTTCAGAGTCCTCCACTGATAGATGGAGAAACCATAGCCCATAGAGGTTCAGAGCCTAGACCACTACCACACACATAGTTCCTAGAAAATCCTGAGCAACTTTACACTTACTCTAGGACTCTTAAATTTGTGATATTCAGTGTCTATTTCATCTTGATGGGACAGATACATGAAATTGAGAAGCCATTGCATAGCATTGGGTCTATTGTGTTGGGAATAAAAAAAAAAACAAAAACAAAACTATAACTTCATGATTTTACAAACAGAAGTAATCAGAATCTCATACATCTGTACTATCAAAAACTTTATTTTTGGGGGAGGAGGCTAAGTGGCGCAGTGAATAGAGCACTGGCCCTGGAGTCAGGAGGACCTGAGTTCAAATCCAGCATCAGACACTTAACACAAAATTAGCTATGTGACCTTGGGAAAGTCACTTAACCCCAATTGCCCTACCTTACCCCCTCCAAAAAAAAAAAACAAACAAAAAACAAACAAACAATGCATTAGTGTGCCTATTTTTCCATATCCTCTCCATCATTTGTAATTTTCCTTATCTGTCCTGTTACCCATCTGATAGATCTGAGGAGGTACTTGAGAGTTGTTTTAATTCCCATTTTTTAAATTATTAGTGATTTAAAGCAATTTTCATGGGATTATGATAGCTTTGATTTCTTCTTCTGAAAACTGCCTGTATGGGGCAGTTAGGTGGTACAATGGATAGAGCACCAGACCTTAATCCAGGAGCACCTGAGTTCAAATCTAGCTTCAGACACTTGTGACTTACTAGTTGTATGACCCTGGATAAGTCACTTAACCCTGATTGCCTTGAGCCAAAAAAAAAAGACCTGTTCATAGCATTTGACCAATTATCAATTGAAAGATGACTTTTATTTTCACACATTTGACTCCATTCCTTATCTATTTGAGAAATGGGGCCTTTATCAGATAAAATTCTTGTAAATTTTTTTACCCTGTTTCCTGTTTTCCTTCTAATTTTGCCATCATAGGTTTTGGATTTCAGTTTTCTGATCCATAAATGAGGAGAAAAATGCACACGCGCACGCACGCACACACACACACACACTAGCATTCTATCTCATACTCTGGTTATGGAGAAAGTGTGATTTAGCTCAAATATTACAAAATGAATGCAATTATTATGAGAAATGCTTGGTTCTTTATAGACATATCATTTTGATTTGGGAGGAAATAAAAAAATATTGCAATCTCTGTCAAAGAGGTTTAGGCTTAGTCTTATTTTAAATCTTTATAACCTATGCTATGCCCACGATTGTACTCTGAAGGACTTTAATAAGTATTTGAATTATAAAGTCACTATACTGTACACTTGCTTGATGAAGTCTTTCTCTAGTCCTGTAGGGCTTGACTGTGAGTTCCTAAAGATTATATCTGCAGGATGCACAAGGTACATTTCTCCTTTTGGAATCTTTATCCAGGTCACTAACTGTAGATAGGGCACTGTCTTGAACACTCTTCTTTTTCTACTTTGTTTTATTTAACTTGGTGATCTCTTAAGCTTCCATGGATTTAATTATCTCTATGCTGAGGATTCTCAAATCTTCTGATCCGTTCCTAACTTCTCTGTCAATCTTCAAAATCATATCTCAAATTACCTTTTGGAAATATCAAATTTGATATCCAGTTATGATATTTAAACTTAACATATCTAAAACTCAATTCATTATCTTCCCCCAAAACCTTCAAAACTTCCTTATTTTTGCTGAGTGTACCACCAACCTATTTCCTGACTCTCCCTACCTATGTGTCATACTGTACTCCCAGTTCTCACCCCACTCGTCATATCCAAACTGTTGTCAAGGCTTATTGATTTCACCTGGTTTTCACCTTTATCAAATGTTTTGAATACTCTCCCTTCTCTCCTCTGATACTGTCAATGTCCTCCCCAGGACCTCATCTGACACCTTTACTATTGCAATAGCCTAATGGTTGATCTTGACATAAATCTCTAGTTACTCTAGTCTATTCTCCATTCAGCCACCAAAGTGATTTTTGAAAGCTCAGCTCTGACCATAGCACTCCTCTAACTCAATAAAATCAATGGCTTCCTATTACCTCTAAGATTAAATACAAAATCCTCTCTTTAATGTTCAAAGCTTTCAATAACCTACCCCCACACCACTTTACAGGCTTCTGATTCCTTTTATCTCTCCAAGTACTCTTTGCTGTTCTTGAATAACAACTCTAGGCTCAGGGCATTTCTCTAGCTGCCCCATGTTTCTCCCTGCTCCGTTCCAACTCCTGGTTTCCTTAAAAGTTAGTTACACCTAAAATTTGGTCTTCTACAAAAAGCCTTCTTAATTCCCAATCCTTAATTCTACTTCTTTTCCTCTGTTCATTCATTTGTGTTTAGCCTGTATATGGTTTGTACATAGTCATTTACATGTTAGCTCTCCCATTTAATTGGGAGCCTCTTTGAGGATAAGAACTTCCACATGGCTTTCTTTGTTTGCCTAGTGATGTGATAGGAACAGTAGCTATTAAATGCTTCTTGACTGACTGACTGTAAGGAATACATATGTCTAAAGTTTACCTCCAAAATCCTGGCTTCAGAAGTCATACTCCTGTGTTTGTATGATCCTCATGAAATACCCTTTATGGGTAACTCTCTGCTGGCTTCTACAGTTTCTGAAAATCCATAGCAAGTGGTTCTCTCCAACATGAGGGGTCATAATTCTTCAAGTTGCAGCCGACCTCCAGAATCTTTTTTTCTTCTTCTATCTTAGGGGATTTCTCTATTTTCAGCCACTACCATTTCACTATGACGGACTCTAGGGCCAAATTTTACACTTGCAAGACCTCTGATGGATCTGAGGAATTCACGAGTCACTTGGGCTCTCTTCCCCAATAATTTGCATTCACATAAAAACAAGAGAGACTAAATCCAAAAACAATAGAGAATTAGCTAGTGTCCTCCACTACAACCATCAGCAAATCATGTTAAATAGTCCTGTTATGGCATACTTACTTCTGACTGCAATTAGTAAGCCATTAGGCTCTCTAGCTTCTCAGGCAAGCAGAATTCTCTTGATAACTACACCATACCAGTCCCTCATTTACACATTGCCAAAAATCTTGTTCTGTAATGTTCAAAGTTTTTGGATTTGAACTAGGTGAGAAATATGTGGGCATTGTCTAAAGCAGGGGTAGGGAACCTGTGGCCTTGAGGCCACATGTGGCCCTGTAGGCCCTCAAATGTGGCCCTTTGAATCCAAATTTCACAGAAACATTTCTTCTAGTGAAGTCTGGATTCAAAGGCCACAGGTTTCCCAACCTTAGCTAAGGCCTGCACTCTCATTGGTCAGTCATTCCACTAAACATGTAAATTTTTGAATAAGTGACATTTATATAGCACTTTTAAGGTATGCAAGCATCATTGGGTCCTCACAACAAGTCTCTGAGGTAGATGCTATATTATTAATCCTGTTTTACAAATGAGGAAACTAAGACCATAGAGTTATGAAATGATTTGCCCAAGGTCATATACTTGGTGGGTAGCAGAGAGTTTAATCCAAGTGTCCTCACTTAAAATTCAGCATATTTTGCCTGCTATAGCATTCTGCCTGTTAGGGGAAGAAAGAGAAGTGCCACATCTGCTCTAATGTCTCAGAACTCTGCTTGATTACTTTTTTTTCTAATTCACAGACCAGACTCTTATATAGAATTTCTGCCTTCTTAAGCACACCCTGAACATTTTCCACTGCTTAACAAAGGTGATATATGACAATGAGACCTGAGCAAGACATAAAGTTAACTTGAGCTATTATTGAGACTTTGAAGCAGTTGAATAATTTCCTTCCTCACTTCAAATGTAAATTTAGGAGCCAAAGGTCCTCCATTGTGAGAATTTAACTGTACGTTGTCAGTTGTCTTCTTCTCAGTCTTTTGGATTGTAAATAGAAATCCCAGGGGCCAGGAGGGCACAGATGTCAGGACAAAGCAGCAGTACTAATCCCACACTGCCAGTGCCAAGTAGTACACTAGAAAGAGATGGGCTTGATCTCCACATTCAGTCACTGTGACGACTAGTAAGGAATTTAACCTAAGCCTGGGCATACTCACCTGTATATCAAGGGTAATCTTCCTTCCATTATTGCTTCACAATCTAGCCACAAGTGAAGAATATTTTAACATTTTAGCACGGTGGCAGGAGTGAAGTGCTGAGGAAATGTAGCTCCACTCCTTTGGGGTCTTGGGGACTATTACATTTACAGTAAGACTTAGATGCTATATTTTAGTTAGTCTCTCTCTCTTTCTCTTTTTGCTTTTGGAGGGGGGGCAATTGGGGTTAAGTGACTTGCCCAAGGTCATGTGGCTAGTACATGTTAAGTGTCTCAGGCTGGATTTGAATTCAGGTCTTCCTGACTCAAGGGCTGGTGCTCTGTTCACTGTGTCACCTAGCCTCCCTGGTTTCTTTTTTTTAAATTTTATTACAAGAAATGACTCAGTGAGTAGAGAAGGACAATAAATATATTTGGAAATGAAGTGGAAGCATAAATGGAATTTAAAAAGCATTTTATATTATACTCAATGAAAATTTATACATCTCTCAATAATTGTTTACAATTTCTTAACTGTGTGCCTGGCATTGTGCTAAGCATTTGGTATGCATTTTTATTATCTTGTATGGCCATCCTGTTTCAACTAATGTTTAGACTTTAGACAGGACTCATCAAAAAAAAAAAAATGTTTACTGATTTCTCAGTTACTGGCACTAACCAATTGATTTCCTTCAATCTGCACTCTCAAACAAGACTCTCTCATAACAGAACAAAATAAATCAATCCATTGACCGTAATTGAAAATGTAGACTTCAATCTGCACCTGTATTTCACCCCCTCTTTGAGGATCAACAGAGGCATGCTTCACCATCATTCCTCGTTACTCGTACGGAAGTTTTAAAGGATTGAATTTATATTAATAGAGATATTATGTACATTTTCTCCATGTTCTGAATTACATTCCTCTGCTCTATTGGGTCCTCCTTAGGATCACAGTATTTAGAACAGGGAAGAGTCCTTAGAAAACATCTGATGTGATCCTTTCAATGTATAGAAGAGTTGATAAGGACCTACTCAGGTCAATATTAAGTAACTGAACTGAGATAGAAACCCAGGTCCTTTTTATCAAAATCTTATACTTTGTTCATGACCCCAAGGTACAATACTATCTTATATCCTAAATTCTTATAATCTCTAAGCTCAGCAAAAAAAAATAAAAATAAAAATAAAATATATATATATATATTCATTCAAACCTAACTTGAAACTCCCCTTGATATTCATATATATTCAATGAACAACCTTTGTATTTATCATATCTTAGTAAACATAAAGGTTTGTTGCAGTTGCTATTTCCCCAGAACAGAGGAGATGTTATCTCTGTCCATCACTGGCTTGCATCTCCTATAAGATAGTCTGAACTCATCATATTTGAAATATTATGTTAAGTTATGGGAAACATGTTTAGGTAGGACACTAAGAAGCTAAAGATCCAGAGGAAGAAAACCAGGAAGACAAAGGGTCTCCATTCTACTTGTAGTGATGGTAAGTTAAAAGAATGACATTAATAGTCCCTACTAAATTTCACATTTTTCATTCTATAAACAAGGTATGCTTAGGTAGAAGAAAAGAAGACAGAGGGAAGAGTAGAAGGGAAACTGTCTATCAATCAACAATCACTTGTTACTTGTCCACTCTAGCAGATCCTGTGATAGGTGCAGGGGATAGAAATATAATAAATGAAACAATAACTCCTAGAAAGGATCCTTTTTTGAAAGACTAGCTGTTTCTATATGATAAATTGGAAAAACCCTGAAGGATGTTTACTTCAACTGCTTTCCTATTAGAAAGGAGGAAACTGAGGCCTACTGACATTCCCAAGGCATAGAAGGCAGATCTATCAGAACAAATACTTCAGTGCAGATACTCTGATTAGATTCAGATCTTTAATTTTTCATTGCTCCACTTCACTTCCCATCCTTCCCGTCCTTGCTCTTGATTGTCTCACTGACTGACTGAAAGCCTGAACATCTAAGTGTCTGATATTTCATAAAAGGAATATTTATTAATGTAAGGATTGGAATATATGGACTCTGTGTCACCTTCCAATTCTGAGATTCTTTGTGTATGGGAGGGTGTCAGTGTCTTCTAATCTTGATTTGGAGTCTACTAAAAGAGAGACAGACAGACAGACAGAGAAAGAGAGAGAGAGACAGAGAGAGACGGAGAAAGAGGGAGAAAGAGACAGAGAGACAGAGAAAGAGAGAGACAGAGAGAGAGACAGAGAGAGAGAGACAGAGACAGAGATGGAGAGAGACAGAGACAGAGACAGAGACAGAGATAAATATATATATAGAGAGAGACAGACAGACAGAGAGAAAAGGAAAGAGACGACAGATGTGGGTATCTAAAACTTCACAAAGTGGTTATTCCTGTTCATTTGCTTATGTCCTTGCTAAGGCAGATTTGGCTAAATTCCATCTTTAAATGAGCCATTCTTCCAATGAAGAATCATACATTTTTACAAGCCCCTGAGTCTCTAGCAAACACAAAGCTGACTCTTTCACCTCTTGTGCTCAACTGACAGCATTAAATAAGATGAGAGTCAGTAGCCAGAAATGTTTAAAAAGGGGAAAAAAGAACCCACTGCAGAAATATGCCATAATTACAGGGTCCACAAGGAAAAAGGAAATTGGAAATGAGAGAAAGTAAAATGTCTCTCTGGAGAAAGGTTCTGGTTTTATGTCTCAGGGGGTGGCAAGTAAATCCCCCAAAAGAGGTGAGAGTTGTGTGTGTGTGTGTGTGTGTGTGTGTGTGTGTGTGTGTAGATTTTTCCCTCACCATGGGAATCAATTCTATTTTTCCTCATGTGAATGGATCCAGCAATTTGGCAGAATCAGCAAGATATTCAAAGAAAGTGGCTAATTTTTAGGGATTCATTTCCTTGTACCTCATGCCAATAAGAGTGCCAAACAGGAATTGAGATACTTATGTTACTAAGAGGAAAGAAAATAGGAGTACCAATTATGGAAGGAGTTTAACCACAAAATGAGGAGAGATACAGGATAATAGTCACAAGGATGAATTGATCCAGTAAGAGCTTTTGAGGTGGTAGAGACATATGCAGCATTCAAGCCAGTAGTTTGTTATGAATTCTGTGTGTGTGTGTGTGTGTGTGACAAAGATTGTATGCCTGTAGTGCACATATACATAAGACCAAATAAGACTTATGATATATTTTCCCAGGAAAAAATTTAAAAGGTGGGTAAAGTTACCTAGCCCCCCCCCCCTTTTTATTCATTGCATTTCTTGCTAATAAAGACATATACATTAACTAGTGTAAATAACTACTTCCCAGCTTCTGACTCTGACTGCCTTAGAGTTCTTTATCAACCCATCATGGACGGAAATTACCCTAGGATTTTCTCTGACCTAAGGCCAGGCCCTATGAAGTTCTCTTCTCCTCGGCAGCTGGCATTAGCCTGGCTATACGCCAGACTGCCTCTATTAGGGACACAACTGTGCTTATCTCCAAAGAGAAGCCTGGAGATTGTTTTGTATTGTAGGACACTCTGGGGGAGATGAGAGAGATTTCTGATCTTGCAGAAAAAAGAATCAATTCAACAGTAGCGTGTTGGACTATTTCCCCACCACAGGCCCCGTTTCCCAAATCTGATACACGTTCATACTTTGTGAGCCGGAAGCAAATAGCAAACAGCCTCCCTGACTATACTTTAATTGTTTTCCTTAAGGTATTTTTTTTTGGCCACCACACCTGACATAGCCATACCTCACATCAGAGATAACAGGTCAGTGGAAGCCTCCAGCTTCTCCTGAAATAATTTCCAAAGGACTGTTCATTTTGTTCCCCACTGTTCTTTTCTCCTGGTACACTGATGAAATGATGGTGATACAGGTTTGATCCACTTATTTCAGGAAATTAAAAAAAAATTACACATTTTCCATCATCTTTATGTCCTTCAAGGGCCTCTGCATGGTGATGTTAAAAGAAAACCTGTTGAAACTTAAAGATTAAGTTAATTAATTAAAGAACTTTTCTTTAAATTTAATTAAAGATTAATTAAATTCACATATGAGACTCATGATAAGACAGCAAAGTTTAGAAAACAGAAAACTTTAATAGGTCAGGAATATAGGTTAGGAAAAGGCAAGTAGGAATCTCAGTTTTTGTCTAAATGAAAAGTTATTTTGAAGTTAAGGGGAGGGGGAGTTGTCAAACAATTTTCACCTGATTCAGATTAAAACATAATTAAGTAATATTTAACAAAATAAATAAAAATCCAATAAAATAAAATGTAGTATTACCCAAACCAAGTGCTTCCCACAGGCAGCCCCTGTTTCTGTTTAATCTTTATTTCAGTGGTAGAGACAGAGCCTTTTCTTTTACAAATGTGGAAACAATTGGAGAGTTAGTAACTTGCCCAAGATCACACAAGTATTAAAAGGAAAAGAAAGGACTGAAACCCTAGACCTGAACCTAGGTTTCTTTGTGGAGAGGAGGGTCACTGTTATCTTCTTTATATACATATTTTAAACTCCATATTCCTTTCAAAAGACTCCAAGTGACAGGAAATATAGAAATCCTAACTGTAAAAAAAAATCATAATTATCTTAACTGAAATATTCAAAGACAGTTAAAGGAGTGATGGGGGAAAAGTCCTTAGAAACCGACTGGCATGAAAATGTGTATGGTATATTCAACAAACTGTCAAGAAGTTGTGACATGTGAAGAAAAATTCCAGATAATGTTCCCATAATTCCTCTGCAAATAC
>CM053589.1:187096736-187110699 GCA_028646515.1 Pseudochirops corinnae | reverse complement strand
CTAGTAGCTTCTACATTAAGGGACCAAAGTGCCTGGAATATGATATTCCAGAGATCAAGGGAAGTAGGATTAAAATCAAGAATCACCTACCCAACAAAACTGAGTGTAATGTTTCAGGGGAAAATATGATCATTCAATGAGGTGGAGGAGTTTCAAGCATTCTTGAGGAAAAAAAAACTGAACTGAACAGAAAATTTGACATTTAAACACAAGAAGCAAGAGAAGTTAAACATGGAAAAGAAATCATAAGGAACTTACCAAAGTTGAACTATTTACATGCCAACACAGGAAATCAATCATTGTAACTTATGAAACTTTTCTCACTATGAGGATAGGTGAAGGGAATATAAGTGCATATATATGTATACATACACATATGTCTTTTTAGTGGGTATATATGCATAAGAATACATCTGTGAGTGTGTGTTTTTATGTGTATGTAGATAGAGGGCACAGGATCAAATGAATAGGAAGGGATGATATTTTAAAAGGTGAAATTAAGAGGTAGAAGAGGAATAGAATGAGAGGAGACAGAAAGAAATAGAATGAGGTTAATTATCTCATATATAAGAGGCAAGGGATAACTTTTACAATGGAGGGGAAGAACAGGAAGACAAACAGGGAATGGGTCAACCTTACTGTCACTGAATTTGGCTAAGGGAAGGAATGACATACACTCTAAAGTGGGTATCTTGCCCTACAGGAGAGCAGGAGGGAAAAGGATAAGAGGGGAGATGATGGAGGAGAGGGCGGGTGGGGGGAGGGTTGGTAGAAGCACACACTTCTGTATAGGGACAAGGACAAAGTAGAGAATAGAACAAGGGGAGGGCAGGATAGAAAGGAGGGATATATCATCAGTGTTACACAATATGTCCATTGTGGAGATGTTCTGTGTAACTATACATGTATGGCCTGTATTGAATTACCTGTCTTTCCAGTGGGGGTGGGTGACAAGGGAGGAAGGGAAAGAATCTAGAATTTAAATTTCTAAAATCAAATGTTAAAAATGTGTGTGTGTGTATATGAATGTTTATGTATATATATGTATACATATATGTATATATATGTATGTATGTATGGATATGTTATTATTATTATTGTTATTACTATTATTATTTCCATACAACTGGGAAATCAGATATACAGACACTGGGATAGGGAGATCCATCTTGCCCTACCAGAAAGTCAGACGGGTGATGGGGGAGGGTATAGGAGAGAACAGAGTAGGGGAGAAGATTTACAGTGAGATTGCTATTTTGGGATGGTGGGTAGGGGAAAGAAAGGGAGAAAATTTGTAACTCAAAATCTCCTAGAAATCAATGATGTAAATTAAAAAATAAACAAAAGTTAATTTAAAAAAAAGAAGAAACTAAGCATTGCTTGAAATAGGACATACTAGTTTATGTCCATACCTGAACCTGGAAAATATTCTCCTATTAGTGATAGAACAAGAAGGAGGAATGCCTGAAATCAACTGTGGAAATAATACTCCACAGGCTAAAGTTTCATGTTATAAAAATGGAAATAGGAGAATTGGTATCCATTAACAATTCTAAAATTTTAAATAATTTGAAAATGAATAATATGAAAATTCTATTTGTATTCATTTTAATCAGAAAGTATACATACAATTCACTGTTACATTCAGGTGTTCAATTACCATCCAGTTGCTGTGTGACTAGGATTCTAAAAGATGATCAATTTTGGTACAAAGAAAGTAATCACATCTGTTTGTATTTCTTTCATAAGAAATATGGAGTTTCAGTTTCCTTTTAGACTTTCTAATTGAGATCTTATGTGCTGGGCTATTAATGAATGAATATTAAACCTATCTAGTCATTCTAGGTATTTTCTAGCCAATGACTGCTTCAAGTTTCTCCCCACTCTAACACATCCTCCTTTCAGCTACCATAGTGATTTTCCTAAAGTTCAGGTACAACTAAGTCACCCTTTCCACCCATCCGACCCTACCCACTTTGTAAGCACCACAGCATCCCCATCACCTTTAAGACCAAATACATAATCCTCTATGTGTTATTCAAAACTCTTCACAGTCTAATCCAATTTTAAGTTTCCAATCTTCTTACAACCCTGCTTCTCATTACATGTAGTTGGATCCAGTGACACTGGCTTATGAGTTGTTCCACAAATAAGTCACTGTGCTCCTTGCTTAGGATATTTTCTCTGACTGGCCCCCACATCAGGAGCACTCAATGTCCTCAACTAAGTTTACTGACTTCAATCACTTCCTTTAATGACCAATTAAAATTCCTTTTTTTTTTTTACAGGAAGCCTCTCTTAACTGCTTCCAATTCTAGTGTCTTATCTTAGTCAATTATTTCCTACTTATATATAGCTTGTTTCTATTTCTATAACATGTTTCTACCATTAGATTGGGAGTTCCTTAAGGACAGAGATTCTCTTTTGCCTCCTGGTGTATCTCCAGGGTTTATCACAGTGTCTGGCACATAGTAGGTGCTTAAGAGATTTGTATTTTTGATGGTGGTGATGATGATGATATTGTTAACAGGAAAGATAAATAGTTTGGAGCCTGGGATGCTAACCCATTAAACTCTCAGAAGAAAACTATAGATTATACTCACAGCAGACATGATGAGCTCTCCTCCCAAATTCTGGATTTCAGCTTTCACTTGACTGCATATTTTGAGCTGGTGGGAATAGAACTTGATCTGTTCCAGATAAGCCAATAAATCTTGCTTGCAGGACGGATCAGGGCACTAAAATAAACAAAATCAAATAGAAAAAAGAGAGAATATTTAATATGTAAGTGCATAAGTAGTGACAATGTATGCAAATGGTATACTCCTGTTGTTTGTTTTTCAAAATAGGTATGTAGGGAAAACATTTATTATGTGTTTCCTATGTGTCAAGAAGATCGTACTAAAGCTGGGGGATGCAAATACAACCAAGAAAGACAGTTCATGACCACAAAGAATTTACATTCCAATAATGGAAGACAACATGTACTAGATAGGAAGGGACATGGAAGCCAAATGTCTTAGCAAATACTAAGTGCTTAATAAATGCTTTACATGACTGTCACCACAAGAAACTTTATGACCAAAGAAATAGGCTTGCATACATACATACATACATATATACATACATACATGCATATGTGTATATACTTAAAGTTAAAACGAAATTTTCTTTGGCCTCTAGGTTTAATATCAGAAAAATTTGAAAATGCTTTTGAAACCCACACTCTGCTTTTTTATAACAAATTAGGGGACATTTTAACCCTATTTCCTTTTTAAACTGTTGAAAAATAGCCTTAAAAACAGTAATCATACCATGTTATTATTTTTAAAAAATACAACCTACTTGAGCTCATTAGGTAAATGAACTCATTTCTGCCTCAGCTGCTTAGGATGAAGAAATGGCCAATGAAACAAACAGCATGGGGGAGGCAAGGTGGTGCAGTGAATAGAGCCCTGGCCCTGGAGTCAGGAGGACCTGAGTTTGGGTTTGGCCTCCAACTCTTAAACTTATTAGCTGAGTGACCTTGGGAAAGTCACTTAATCCCGATTGCTCTGCCCTCCTCCCTTCAAAAAGAAAAAAGAAAAGAAAAAAAAGAAACAAACAAACAACATACAGTGTTTTAGAAGAAAAACAAACCCTGTCTTCAATGTCTTTTCATCAATATAGGTACTCTATCCAGCTAGTAAGACACTTCCCATGTCTGCCCCTCTTACGAGGTACTTATCTATTTCTGACTGCAAAGCCTCTATGGGAGATTCATATTCTCCACATACTATCCACTTTAAATTTATGTTTTCCATATGTTTATGATTAAGAAACCAATCTCTGTTTATCAGCCTATGTTTCTTCAAAGGAGTATGTTGTAGAGCAGCGGTTCTCAAACTGTGGGTTGTGACCCCTTTGGGGGTTGAACAGCCCTTTCACAGGAGTCACAGTGGTCGCCTAAGACCATTGTAAAACACATATTTCTGATGGTTTTAGAAACCGAGACACCACTCCTCTATCCCTCTCCAGGCAGGTCTGCCCACATGCAGATACGCCCACACCCTAGTATTAAAGGATCACAGCATTAGGAAGGTGGAGAACCACTGTTGTAGAGAGAGGGCTCCTGTTTGTGCATGGGTTGAATGACATGGCCTCTGAAGCTCCTTCTAACACTGACATGCTGAGGCTGCAAATTCATCTTTTTCTTGAGAGTCACTGACTAAATGACACATAGTATGGAAAATGAGAATGACACCTTTTAATGATAACGGTAGACAAACTTTCAAGCTTGGTTTTACAAAACAACTCTCAATCTTTGCAGAACATTATCAAATGTTGTCCTGTTTTATGCTGTCATTAACCCATTGACAAATTATTACTGGAACATCATAAGAAACCTTGGCTTATCACAACCTACTTTATTGAGGGAGACTTCACTTACCAGAACATCTGTTTAGTTCTCTATTATGGAGATTTTTTAATCTAACTTTTATGTGCACCTGGGCATTCACTAGAGGCCAGCAGATGGAAACTCAATTTAAATGTTCTTTCTCAATTCAAACCATCATTAGCTTTGTATTTTAGTTTTTCTTTCTCTTTTGTGTTAATGTTTAATATAACGTTTAATAGGAAATGAGAACAGGAAGAGGCACGGTACTTCAGACTGATTTTATTTCCTTCAATCAAAAGAAAAAAGTAGTAACTGACTTTTTCATAACATGAATTCATAATAGACATTAGGTTGTTTTTGTAAAGTTTGGAGCAACGATGCTCTTCTCTCATGGTTCATTTCAAATAATTCCTGCAATATCATAGGAAAATATTAAATATGGCTAAGCTGGCAAAGTGAAGGTTGTTAGTGAAAGTTGCAATGGCCTCCAGCTTTTACTCTGGCTTCCTGAGATAGGAGAAGCACATAGTATAAGGCAGTGGGTCGGTCCTCTTCATTTCCACTGGCAACCATACCAATGGTCCATGTCCAAGACTGAGTAGCAAATGGTTGTCCTTAAGTACTGTTGTATGGCCAGATCAATTGGGCCAGCACTTCTAGTGTGAATAGAGAGTAAATGAGAGTTTGGAAACTTCCAGGGAGTAGAAAGAGAACCATTTTCAGGAGGACATTTGCAAATATAGGAGAATTTCTTTCTCGTTTCAGTATGAGGAGACATTGCTAAAATTTAAGCTTTTTCAAATTAGGAGAGTTTGTGATGGGAATTACAAGCCACATCTCTGTAGCATTTTAAGGATTATGATCCACTTTTCTCTTAGAAAACCATGTGACATGGTAAGACTATATCTATTTTAAAGCATATGAAAGCAGAGCCTCTGGAAAGAGAAATGATTTCCTAAGATCAAATAGCTGGTAAATATTTGAACAAGGATTTTAAGCCAGGTCTCTCCTATACTTTGATATCATAAACAGCATCTAATACAAATGCCTATTTTACAGGTGAGAAAACTGAGGCTTCAAATAGTAAAGTAGCCAAATAGTATTTGAATTACAAGGGGTTCTAAGAAATGCCTTTGTATTTTGTTATTCGAGTGTCTTTCAATTAGATCATGCTTTCTCACGTAAACAAACCAAAACATTTTTGTTCTTGTTCTTATGCATCTATTATGTTCAAGGCATTATACTAAGCAATGGGAATAGGGATAGGTATAGCAGAATGAGCCTGTGGTTTCACTACTATGGGGGCTCCAAAATGAGAAAGCATTTTTTCACAAAGTAGTCTAATAGTTTTAGAGATTTTCCTTAAGTGAGAAATGGTTAGGTGACCTGCCCAGGGTCACAGAGCCATGATTTATTACAGGTTGGTACTGAACACAATTCTTCCTGATTCTGAGACTAGTGTTGTATCCATCACACCATATTGCACTTCCTAAGCACTGGGAAGACAAAGACAAAGTGACCATCTCTTCCCTCCTTCTCTTTCTCCCTCCCTTTTTTTCCTTCTTCCTTTCCTTCCTTCCTTCGTTCCTTCTTTGCTTCTTTCCTTCCTTCTTAATAGATAAATAATACTCACTGAGATAATTGAATCAAATCAGATTAACTTTTAATGAACCGAATTAACTTCTAAAATTTATAAGTACAAGATTACCCTGAATGAATGAGACATTTCATGGGATTAGGGGTGCTAGAGTGTCATTTGAAACTTGAAACACACTGAGCGGTGGAGAGGCTTAATATAAAAGACTTTCATTCAAACTTACTACTGTTACCATCAATTCAGTATATAACTTTAAGGAAGTAACTTGACTACTCAGTCAGGATCATACTCTGTATTTTCATATGATAATATCTTACAGCATCTACTTTTGGTGTTTCGGAGGCATGGTAACAGACCTGAACCCAGCATGGGAAAAGCAAAGTCTCTTTTGTCAAATAGGTCCCTCTTTCAGAAATCAACCAAGAAAAAAAAAAGATAACCTGTGTTGTATTGTGTCTGAGAATTCTTAACAGTTTACATATCTATGGTAAGATATTTTGTGTACCTATCTTAACCTATGTAAATGATAGTTATTGTTTTTTTATCATTGATAAAATATTAAAAGATTGTTTTATTCCTACAAAGTAGGAGTGGTACAATTGGGGTTGTAGGTGAGGTCACTGGATTCCAAGAGAGGACACATGGAACTATGGCAGAAGTACAAAATTGGAGATGTACTGTAAAATGAAGAGGCAATGTGGATATGATGTGTTAGAGTAGAAAGAATACTATCTCTAGGATCAGGGTAACTGAGTTCAAATCTCCCTCTTATGCTTCAGATTTTGTGTGACCTTGAGAAATTCACTTTACTTCAATAGGGTTCTGGTTCCTCACTGTCAAAATGAGGGGGTTGGACTGAATGACCCCTTAGGTCCCTTCCAAATCTAGAACTCTTATCCTATGAGCCTATGGCCCTTTTATTCTTGAATCAAATGTTCCTCTGCTACCTGTTCTCTGAACTCAGATTACTACAATCCATACCAGAGTTGAGCTAAAATTTGGATTGACTGACATTTGGAGTACTATGGAAAGGAAGCTGGATTTGGAATAAGAGCAACTAATAGCTGTGCAATCTTAAACAAATTAGCATGTTTGAACCTCAGTTCCTCATTTGTGAGATGAGAAGTCTAGAATCAAAGAGTACTTCTAGCCTTAAGTCTATGATCTTTAGATTCCATTGAACTAGGAAATTTAACAACAAAATGCCATCAGTTGATCATATTTTCCAATTTGCAAAAATAATAACATATTCCATTTTTAATTGAACAAGTTTAAGGAAGACAGTTAGGTCACCATGAGAGATCTGTGATGCTATAGTGGGCAAAGAACCAGAATACAGCAGGAACACCACCAGTAGGCATTGGAGGCAGCCATTGCAGCAACAGCAGCCTCAGGAGCTCTCAGCCCAGGGATGGTAAGGTGATAAGAGAACTAGTGAAAAAGAGAACACAGGGGACCCTTTACTATCACTAAGAATAGCTGGCAGTGATAGGAAACTCTACTACCACTAAATAGTCTTGGGTCAGAGTTCTAGGGTAAAGAGGAGCACTAGCATAAGTCAACAGGGGCTTTTGTTGCATTTCCAAAATAGAAAGAAGTGTAACTTCAGGAAAGCAGTCAGCCTGGTTCCAAGGTCAAGATGAATACTAGTACTTGTGGCTGCAGGGGAGCAGGGAACATTCCTGTGTAAGGATCAGAGTGCAGATCAGTAGAATGGTGATCACACCTCTTCCAGATAATATCATCTTAGAAGCAATAAAAACAAAAACAAACAAAGACAAAACTTAACTACTTCCACTGAAAACAGCAGCATGAAAAAGCCTGAAGTTTGGGATAATGCCTCCCCACCCCAAGATGAGCAAAACTCAATTTTAATATGAAGTCCATAATTAAGAAATAGGCTGGGAAAATGAGCAAAAAACCCACCACAAAATATAAAATAAAAAATAAACAAACAAACAAACAAAAACCTCAACTATAGATAGCTACTATGGTGACAGGGAAGACCAAGACTTAAAAGACAGCAATGTGAAAACAACTACAAGCACAGCCTCAAAGAAAAATGCTGATTGGAGCCAAGGTCAGTAAGAATTCCTAGAAGAGATAAATAAAGACATGAGTGATGAAAGAAAATTAGAAAAATAAATGAGAGTGATGTAAGAAAATTATGAAAGAAAAAAAAAAGAATTAACATCTTGGAGTTGGCATCCAACATGGTGGAACAGAAGCTGGAACTTTTCTAAGCTCCTCCATGAATTCTGTCACTAACCTTTGAAAAGTGAATCTGAACAGATTTTATAGTGACAGAATCCATTGTGAGATAGAGCATTGCAGATTCCCAGCACAGGAAAGTGCCCAAAGAGGTCTGGTCAGGGGGAGCGCAGAGCACATAGGGGCTGCACCAGCACAGACCTGAGAGCAGACTACAGCAGAATGAGAGCTAGCCCCAGCCAGTGGACTCATCCCCTCCAACAGCGTTTTGCAAATATCTCACCACAGGACAAATGATTGGTCAGAGCTGGATAAAAGAAAGTGCAGGGCCCACAGAAACTGCAGCTTCTTCTGGGGCTATCAGCACACAGCCTGGAAGTTTAAAAATCAACTACCTAAACCTCCTAGAATCAAGATGATAGAGTAAACCCTAGCTGCTCTGATTCCCCCTCCCTGACACAGAAAACCCAGGGATAAATGTCTCACCCGGTGTAAAATCCTGAAACAGTGGAACAGCCTCAGGCTTGGGAGTCCTAGAAGAAAGGTGTAACTGAAGGAGTATAGATTTTTGAAGCGAAGGGTGAAGCCCCACTTCAACTGACCAGCCGGAGATCCCAAAGACCAAGGAGATGGAGCAAGCAAGCACTAACACCAGATGCCCAGGTGAGCCTTAGAAACACCAGGGGAATCTGCAGATACCAGGCCAGATGGCCATCAGCTGCTGAGCCTGCCTGAGCTGGAGCCCAGGGGCACAGTGGCAGAAACCTGAAGTGGCCAGACCACTCCTCACCCACAGGTTACACATTGATCCTCAGGGTAATTCAGGGGAAACATTGAGAGTCCTGGCCTTGGTCTCAGTCTAGACACCCAGAGGCTACAGCACACAAAGTCAACAACCAGGCCCTTAGCTCCCAGCCTGAGAAGTGAAGTAAGGAAACAGGCAATCACAATGGGTAAGAAGGAAGCTGAGAAATCAAAAGCAAGAAAAATTATCCCATTTTATTGTATTGAGCAAGAACAACCAAATACAGAGGACAACATGGACTCTATACTCACACTTGAGACCACAGGAACAAAATATGAATTGGTCTCAATGTCCTAAAAGTATCCTTGAAGGACTCAAGAAAGATTTTAAAAGCCAAATTGGAGAGGTAGAAGATATAGAAGATATATTTAAATATGCATTGACCAAACTTGAAAAAAAATCTCACTAAAGAAAACAAATCCCTAAAAAGTAAAATTTGTGAACTAGGTTAGGAAGTTCAAAATCTAATTGGAGAACATACCTTCCTAAAAATGAAAATGCAACATATGGAAAAGGAGATTCAAAAACTAATTGAGGAAAATAATTCACTACAAATGAGAATCAGTCAAATTGAAGTTTAGGTCTCTATAGTGCATCAGGAGTCAGTCAAACAAAACATAAAGATTGAAAAATTAGAAGAAAGTGTAAAATATCTTACTGGAAAAAAAACAAATGACCTAGAAAACAGACCTAGGAGAGATAACCTAAGAACTATTAGTCTACCAGAAAGCCATGATGAAAAAAGAAGCTTTGACAACATCTTCCAAGAGAAAGGGGGAAGGGTAGATAAAGGAGAGGTGAGGGGCACAGGGAGGGAATACTGAGGGAGGTGGTAGTTAAAAGGAAAACTTTTAAGGAGGGGAACAGAGAAGGAAGAAACAAAAGCATAAAGAGGGGAGGGAATAGGATGGAGAGAAAGACACAGATAATAATCATAACTGTGAATGTAAATGGGATGAACTCACTCATAAAATGGAGGCAGATAGAAGAATGGATTAAAAACCAAAATCCTACAATATGCTGTCTACAAGAAACACATTTGAAACAAGGGGAAATGCACAGGGTAAAAAGTATAAGGCTGGAGTAGAATATATTACGCTTCAGCCAAAGTAAAAAAAAAAAAAAGCTTGCTACCACAGGGTAGCAAGCGTTATCTCAGATAAAGCAAAAGCAAAAATAGATCTTATTAAAAGAAATAAGGAAGGAAATTATATTCTGCTAAAAGGCATGATTAAGAATGAAGCAATATCGTTAATATATATTCACCAAGCGGTATAGCATTCAAATTCTTGGAAGACAACTTGAGTGAATTAGAGGAAGAAATACATAGCAAAACTGTGCTAGTGGGGAACCTCAATCTCCTCCTCTCTGAACTTCATAAATCTAAACTCAAAATAAACAGGAAAGAAGTTAAGGGAGTGAATCAAATTTTAGAGAGGCTAGATACAATAGATCTCTGGAGAAAATTGAATGGGGATAAAAAAGAATATTCCTTCTTCTCAGAAGTATATGGCACATATACAAAAACTGACTATGTACTAGGGCATAAAAACCTCACAATTCAGCACAGAAAGGCAGAAGTATTAAATTCATCATTCTAAGATCATGATGCAATAAAAATCCTATGCAATAAAGGGCCATGGAAAGACAGACTAAAACTAATTGGAAACTAAATAACTTAATCCTAAAAAATGAGTGGGTCAAACAAAAAAATTATAGAAACAATCAGTAATTTTATTCAAGAAAATGACAATAATGAGCCAAAATACCAAAACTTGTGGGAAGCAGCAAAGGCAGTTCTTAGGGGAAGTATTATATCCCTGAGTGCATACATGAATAAACTAGAGAAAATGGAGGTCAATAAATTGGCCATGCAATTGAAAAAGCTAGAAAAAGAACAAATTGAAAAGCCCCAATAAAGTACTAAATTAGAAATAATGAAAAACAAAGGAGAGATTAATAAAACTGAAATTAAGAAATCTATTGAATTAATAAAAATAAAGCTAAGGGCTAGTTTTATGAAAAAGCCGATAAAATTGATAGACCTTTATTCAATATGATAAAAAAAAAGAAAGAAGAAAACCAAATAACAAGAATGAAAAATGAAAAGGGTGAACCTACCTCCGATGAAAATGACACTAAAACAATAATTAGGAATTATTTTGCCCAATTATATGCACTTAAATTTGACAATCTTAGAGAAATAGATGAATATTTACAAAAATATAAGTTGCCAAGATTAACAAGAGGAAGTAAATTACTTAAATAACCCCATCTTGGAAAAAGAAATCAAACAAGCCATCAACGAACTCCCTAGGAAAAAATCTCCAGGGCCAGATGGATTTATGAGCAAATTCTTGAAAACATTTAAAGAACAATCGATTTCAATATTCTACAAAGTATTTCAGAAAATTGGTGAATTCCTAAACAAATTACATTTATTACACAAATATGTTAGCAATACCTAAATCAAGAAGAGACAAAATGGAGAAAGAAAATTATAGACCAATTTCCCTAATGAATATAGATGCAAAAATTTTAAATAATATATTAGCAAAAAGACTACAGCAACTTATCACAAGAATAATACACTTTGATCAAGTGGGATTTATTCCAGGAATGTAGGGATTGTTCAGTATTAGGGAAACTATCAGTACAATTAATTATATCAACAATAAAACTAGCAGAAACCATATGATTAACTCAATAGGTACAGAAAGGCTTTTGACAAAATACAACATCTGTTCCTATTAAAAACACTAGAAAGTATAGGAATAAATGGAATCATCCTTAAAATAATAAGTAGCATCTATTTAAAGCCATCAACAAGTATTATATGAATGGGGATAAGCTAGAAGCATTTCTAATAATATCAGGGGTGAAAAAAGAATGTCTACTATCACCCCTCTTATTCAGTTTGGGACTACAAATGTTAGTAGTTGCAACTAGAAAAGGAAAAAAATTAAAGGAATAAAATTAGGCAAAACTCTAAAATTAGGCTTAGAGACTAAGCTATCACTCTTTGCAGAGGATATGATGATATACTTAGCAAATCCTAGAAAATCAAGTGAAAAAAAAACTACTTGAGATGATAAATAAATTTGGCAAAGTTGCATGATATAAAATAAACCTACATATAGCCTCAGCATTTCTACATACTTCTAACAAAACCCAACAGCAAGAGAGAGAAAGAGAAATCCCTTTTAAAGTTATTGTTGACATAAAATATTTGGGAATTTAAAGGACAAAACAAATGCAGGACCTATATGAACACAACAACAAAACACTTTTCACACAAATAAAGTCAGATCTAACTAATTGTAAAAACATCAGTTGCTCATGTCTGGGTCGAGCTAATACAATAAAAATGACAATTTTACCAAAATTAAATTACATATTTAGTACCATACAAATCATGCTACCAAAAAATTACTTTATAGGGCTAGAAAAAATAGTAACAAAATTCATTTGAAAGAACAAAAGGTACAGAATATAAAGGGAATTAATGAAAAGAAATGCTAGGGAAGATAGCCTAGCTATACCAGATTTTAATCTGTACTATAAAGCAGCAGCCATCATAACCACTTGGTATAGGCTGAGGAATAAAGTAGTGGATCAGTGGAATAAATTGAGTCCACAAGACTTAGCAGTCAATAACTATAGTAAACCCTGTTTGATAAACCCAAAACCCCAGTTTTTGGGATAAGAACTCACTATTTGACAAAAATTTCTGGAACAAAAAGAATATAGAATGGCAGAAACTGGGCATATACCAATATCTAACACCATATACCAAAATCAAGTCTAAATGGGTGCATGATCTAGGCATTAAGGCTGATACTGTAATCAATCTGGGAAAGCAAGGAATAGCTTACCAGTCAGATTTATCAAGAAGGGAAGATTTTATGACTAAACAAGAGTTAGAGAGCATTATGAAATGCAAAATGGATAATTCTGATTACATTAAATTGAAAAGTTTATGTACAAAGCCAATGTAACCGAGATTAAGAAGGAAGTGGCAAATTGGGAAAGAATTTTTACAACCAGTGTCTCTGATAAAGGCCTCATTTCTAAAATATACAGAGAATTGAGTCAAATCTTTAAGAATACAAGTCATTCCCCAATTGATAAATGGTCAAAGGATATCAATAGGCAGTTTTCAGAGGAAGAAATGAGAGAGAACTATGAGCATCTGAAAAATGCCCTAAATCATTGTTAATTTAAGAAATGTGAATCAGTACAATTCTGGGGCATTACATTTCACCTGTCAGATTGACTAAGATGGCAAAACTGGAAAATGAAAAATGCTAGAGAGGATGTGGAAAAATTAGAACACTAAAGCATTCTTGTTGGAGTTGTGAACTGATTCAACCATTCTGGTGAGCAATCTGGAACTATGCCCAAAGGGCAAGAAATAAGTGCATACCCTTTGATCCAGCAATACCACTTCTAAGGTTGTATTGCAAGGAGATCATAGAATTAGGAGGAAGACCTGTATGTACAAAAATGTTTATGGCAGCTCTTTTTGTGGTGGCAAAGAATTGGAAATTAAGGGGATGCCCATCAATTGGGGAATGGCTAAACAAGGTGTGGTATACAAATGCAAGGGAATACTATTGTGGTATAAGAAATGAGGAGCAGATGGACTTCATGTTTACCTGGAGAGTCTTATACAAACTGATGTTGAGTGAGAAGAGCAGAACCAGGAGAAATTTGTACACAATTACAGACACAATGTGTGTGTGTGACAACTAACTTTTTTTTTTATATTTAAAAAAAATTTTTTTTATTTACTCATTTACTTTTAATTTACAAGATTCAGTTCCACAATCACTTGAGTTTCAGATTTTCTCCCCTCCCTTCCCCCCCCCCCCATGGTGGTGTGCAATCATGTATAGGATCTGCAAATACTTTCACATTGTACAATAGTTTGGTCATATAGAAGGGCTGTAAACAATGAGTGATCACTGGG
>CM053589.1:187080437-187096236 GCA_028646515.1 Pseudochirops corinnae | reverse complement strand
ATTTCCCACTTCCCTCTTAATCTTGGTTACATTGGCTTTGTTTATACAGAAACTTTTCAATTTAATGTACTCAAGGTTATCCATTTTGCATTTTATAATGCTCTCCAATTCTTCTTTGGTTGTGACAACTAACTTTGATAGACTGGGCTTTTCTCAGCAATACAGGGTTACAAGACAACTCCCAAAGACTCATGATGGAAAGAGATGTCTACATTCAGAGAAATAACTACAAAGTTTGAATGCAGGTTGAAGTAAACTACATGATCTCTTTCTTTTTCTTGTTTGGTTTTGTTTCCTTTTTCCTCTTATTCATTACATTGGTTATATTCCTTCTTTACAACCTGACTAATGTCTAATGTGAAAGTATTTGCATATCCTATACTTGATTACATGCTGCCATGGGTGGGAGGGAGAAGAGAGAGGGTGAGAAAATTTGAAACTCAAGTGATTGTGGAATGAATCTTGTAAACTAAAAGTAAATAATCAAATAAGTAGAGATAAAAATGGAGTCAGTTATTTTTCCAAGGAGATATTTTACATTGTCTTCTATTTTTTCATTCATTTTTATTTTTATTTTTGGAGATGGAAAGGCAGGCCATTTGGGGTTAAGTGACATGCCCAAGTTCACACAGCTAGTAAGGTTTCAGTATCTGAGTCTGAATTTGAACTCAGGTCCTCCTGACTGTAGGGCCAGTACTCTATTCACTCCACCACTTAGCCGTTCCTATTTTTTTTCCCATTCTTTTGGATCTGTTTTATATCTTGATTTCTTAAAAAGTCACTAGCTTCCATTTGCTCCATATTAATTTTAAAAGAATTAATTTTTTTTTTCAGTGAGCTTTTGGAACTACTTTTCCATTAGTCCAACTGTGCATTTTAAGACATTCTTCTCCTTATTGGCTTTTTGAACCTCTTTCAAAAAGTCATATGAGTTAGTTTATTTTTAAGGTGTTATTTTCTTCAGTATATTTGGGGGTTTCCTTTAGCAAGCTGGTAATTTGTTTTTCATGATTTTCATACAACACTCTCATTTCTCTTCCCAGTTTTTCCTCTACTTTTTTTACTTGGTTTTCAGAATCCTTTTTGAGCTCCCCCATGGTCTGTGATCAATTCATATTTTTTCTTGGAAGCTTTGGATACAAAAGTTTTGACTTTTGTTGCCTTCTTCTGGTTTCATATTTTGATCTTCTTTTTCACCAAAGAAAGATTCTATAGCCTTTTTTTTCCCTCTGTGTATAGTCTGTATTTTTCCTATTTGCTCATTTTCCTAGACAATTACTTGACTTTTGAGCTCTTTTCCATGGCAGAATTCTGCTTCTAGAGTGGAAAGTACTGTGTCCCAAATTTCTGGGGTTTTGTGCAGCTGTTATCATAGCTACTTATAGGCACCTACCTCAGAACTATTAGGAGGACTCCCTCTCCACAGCTACCACAAGCTCTGCCATGCCAGTGCTCTTCCTCACCTCAGGATGGCCACCCAAGACTGTGACCCAGATCCAAGCAGGGCAAAGCAAGAGAATCCTGACTCAGCAAAGAGATTCCTGCAATTCCCCTCTGATCAACTGCTTGGTCCCCCCATCATTTGTGGGTCTGGAACCTCAGAAATGGTTGCTACTGTTGCTGCTGCTGTCGCCACCTCCACTACCTCAGGAGCAGTGGCCAGACCATGCTCTTCTCTCACTCAGGTCCAATGGGGTTTCTTCACTTACCTTTTACTTTCTCTTTGGTGTTTTTGACTGGAAAAGTCTGGAAACTCCCACAGTGGACACTGATTCAGTCTCCTGAGGTCTGTTCCAGCCCATCGTGTGCTGCCAGTGCTGTCATGGCCCACGTGGGACTGTGCTCTGCTCCCAGCGCAGTGCAATAGACCCTTCCTTTTCACTTGCCAGGCTATCTTTAGATGGAGAAGTATTTCACTCTGTCTTTTTGTGGGTTCTATAGCTCTCAAATTTGTTTGGAGTCATTTTTTTTACAGGTATTATTGGTGTTTGGGGGATGAGCTCAAGTAAGTTCCTGCTTTTACTCAACTATCTTGGCTCTATACCTCCTCTCCCCTCCAATAGATCGAGAATCTTAAGGAAGAAAAGAACACCTTGAAAATTAGAATTGGGGAAGGTGAAGTCAATGAAGTTATAAAAGATTATGAAAAAATTAAACAAAACACGAAGTATGGAAAAAGAGAAAGTGAAATATCTTATGAGAAAAATAACTGATCTGGAAAGTAGATCAAGAAGAGAAAACAGGAATACTGAGAATATCTGAAAGTTACGATAAAAAAATCTATCTTGATTCAATAATACAAGAAATAAATAACACTGTCTAGATCAAGGCGGGGAAATAGAAATAGAAATAAAAATTCAATCGCTACTTGAAAGAGATCCTATGAGGAAAACTCATAGGAATATCGCAGTCAAATTTGGAAACCCCCAGCTCACGAACAAAAATATTAAAAGAAAAGAGAAAAAATAATTTACATATGATGGTGCCACAATTCAAATCACAGAATTCCTAGCAGCAGAGACACTAAAGGACCATAGGTTTTGAAATGCTATATATTGAAGGGCAAAAGAACTGGGGCTCTGGCCAAAATAACATATCTGGCAAAGTTAAGCATAATCCTGAATGAAAAAGGAAATGAACATTTGATCAAATGTCAGACTTTAAAGAATTTGTTAAAAAGAAGCTGAACTTAATAGAAGATTTGACATGTAAGAGTCAAGAGAAACATAGATTTATGAGAATGGGAGGACGGGGGAGATACATTTGGAAAGGTATAGGCTAAGTAATAGGAGGGCAAGATAGTGAATAGAAGTAAAGTAGAGGAGTCAGGAGGGATAGGAAAGGAGATATGCATGAGCAAAAATGAATATTAGGAGTAGAATTGATTAAGGAAAGTATATATCTACATACGCATATTTATACATGTACATATTTATATATATAAATATATCTATACTCAACTGTAGCCTTTGGGGCAGTGTGAGAGGGCAAAAAAAAAAACAAAGTAAAAAGTGTGCAGCAGAGAACAAAAGAAAACTTAAAAATAAATAAATAAAAGATGAGCAATTCTCAACACAACATGTAGTATTTATCATGCAGATTTTTTCTCATAAAGTCATTTGCTTCTATTTGCTCCACTCTAACTCTGAAGGAATTATTCTCTTCAGAAAGCTTTTTAGATTCTTTTTCCATATGGCAAATTGAACTTTTTAAGGCATTATTCTCTTCATTGCCTTTTTGGACGTCTTTTGCCACTTGAGTTAATCTATTTTTTAATGTGTTATTTTCTTCAGTCAGATTGTTGACCCTCTTTTCATGATTTTCTTGCATCATTTTCATTTCTCTTCCCAGGTTTTCCTCCACTTCTCTTATTTGGTTTTCAAAATCCTTCTTAAGCTGATATATGGCTTGTAGGCAGTCTTCATATTTCTTGGAAGCTTTTGGTGTGGGAGTTCTGACTGTGTTGTCTTCTTCCTGTTCCATGCTTTGATCATTTTTGTCCCCCAAGAAGGAATCTAGAGTTTGACTGCTGTTCTTACTTTGCTTCCTTTGCCTGCTCATGTTGTTGCCAGTCAATTACTTGACTTTTTAGCCTTGTGGAATTCTGCTTCCAGAGGGGAAAGCTCTGTCCCAAATGACTGGGGTTTTTGGAGCTACTGGAGCTATTAGGAGGCTGCTGTTTTTTTGTAGTCCCCACCAGCTTTGGCTCAATGAAAATGTACCCCAGAACCCCCACCCGAGACTATGATCCAGATCCAGGCCACTCAACGTAAGAGCACTTAGCCTCTGAATAAATTGCTTGACCCACCTGCAGTCTGCAGTCCGGGAGCTCTGAAGCAGCCACGTGAAGGCAGCTGCAGGGATGCTGCTTCTGCTGCTTCCTTGCCTTGGAGGCAGATTGGCTGGACCTCTTTTCTTCCCCAAATTTAGCTGAGTTCCACTGACCTTTCACTTAGTTCTTGTTTCTTATGGCTTGATAATTCTAGAAACTGCCACAGCTTCTGCAGATCCACTCTCTTGAAGGCTCCTGCTGCGCCTTGTCCTGGCCACCTTGGGGCCAAGTCGCAGTTTCAGGCTGGGCTGGTTTTGGCTCCCGGTGTCCTACAACGAGCCCTTCCTGCCAAGCTGCCTTCAGTGGGAGGTGTATTTTTGTATATTTTGGAGCTCTAAAATTTGTTTAGACTCATATTTTATGGGTATTTGAAGTGGTTTGTGGGAGCTGCAGAACCTTGTTTCTTCTACGCCACCATTTTGGCCTATCACATAGATTTTTTAAAAAAATTTTGGAGGGGGGAAGGAAGGGCCATTGGGGTTAAGTGACTTGCCCAAGATCACAGCTACTAAATATTGAGTGTCTGGGGCCTCATAGAGCCTTTCTTGAAATGAAAATTTATCATTACAGATTTTGAATTCTCTCTTATGTTTTGCTATGCACGTGACATGACCATTGTTTTAACACAAATGCTTTTCTCTTGATAATTTTTTGTGTGTGTATGTGGGGAGTTGTATTTAACGAATTTCAGAAATAAAAAAAAGTTGTAGATGTTACAGATGACCATGGGGAGACTGAGGAATGTACAAATAGAGGGAAAGCTTGTAGTTATCTATATTCAATTAAAGGCGGGTGGGGTATGCATATAAAGTATGTAGAATATTATTTTAGCTTTGAAAAAGCTGCATAAATGTGAGAGATTATAAATGTATGTGGTTAGAAAAGGAGGTAGACAAATCTTGTACCAAGAGCAAGAGATCACAGATCCGTAACCCAAGGGTAATAGCATCATTCATACAGTGTAATAAGATAAAAAGGAAGCCTTCTAGTATTTTTGAAGGATTGTTAGAGGTTCCATGAGAAACCTGGGACAAAATAGCACAGAATGAGAAAGCACAGGTGAGTTTTGATCTATATTAAATGTATGGGGTGGGAAAATCACTATATTTATGAAATCAAAGACACAGTGTAATAGGGAAGCATTGCATGGGTATATGCGATGTCATTAACACATTGTAAGTAGATATATGAACATTAAATATTAATCAATGGTAAAACATTTCACTAAGAATTCTTACCACATTAACCTAAAGTGTATCTTAGCAAATTAATGGTAGCTATTTTATTAATATTCATTAGTGATTTTAATAGTATTAAAGTTTTATCGAATAATAATTATTAGCATTATAATTTCAAATATGATACTCATTAAATCTCAGAAGAAGTAGCTTAAAAACTTAGTAAGGAAAATGCATCCTAAAAAGAAGACTACCAAAGGTCAGTTTGTATTACATAAAGAATCTATTTATCTATTTTTAGAAATAGATCAAGAAAGTGAGCTGCATGAATTCCTCTTGGTCTTTTGCTTGTATGTAGATATCATAGACATTTCTATGAATTCTTATGATATCTTATCAACCACCCAAATATAATTTGGAACCACATAATACATATTTCAAAGGCTATAAATCAGAATTCTCTATGAACATTTTACAAGAAGAGTGAAAGATTTACTGAAATATAAAGCCTTGGAAGGGCCTCAATCTGTGTGAGTTGAGGCAATATCCACCCTAATGAGATAACTGATCCATAAAATTATTAAAGCCACAAGTAAGGTTTAGATTGGCTGTTAAAATTCAAGCACCTGGCATACAAGCTCATTTCCTTATATACCTTCAAAACTTATTTCTAATACTACATCTGATGTGATGCTTTTTCTCATCCCTCCCCCTATCCACTAGAGTAGTGGTTCTCAATCTTCCTAATGCTGCAGCCCTTTAATACTCGTATGTGGGAGTATCTGCATGTGGGCAGACCCACCTGGAGATGGATAGAAGAGTGGTGTCTTGGTTCCTAAAACCATAGGAAATATGTGTTTTCCGATGGCCTTATGTGATCCCTGTGACCCCTGTGAAAGGGTTGTTCAAAAGGGGTCACAACCTCTGCACTAGAGTCTTTCATAATATATTTACTTTGTAAATGTATTCAATTTAATATATGTATATACATCCCCATCTCTCCCCCTCCAACAGGCTACATATTCTTGAAGAAAGAAATATTTTTTGTTATTTCATTTTTGTCTTTGTAACTTTAATGCATAGCTGTTCAGCGTCTTACACATTGTAGCCACCTAATAAACGCTGCTTGATTGAGTTTTTTCCAGAAAGCGATCATGTAATAGTATCTACCTTTTTAGAAATATTTAGCTATGCCTAGGTCTTATTACGTCTATGAAAAATAGCCACAAAAATGTCTCATTACAATCTGCTCTCTCACTGGTTGAGTCAACACCGTTGCTTTAAGAGGTATGTCCAAATCACAGAAAGCAAGAGAATGAATTTCCCCACATCTGTTTCCTAAAGGACTCACTTGTTTGGCGATCTGCCGAGCAAGGACGTCCATCCTTGAGCCTGATTCGGATATCATTTTAGCTGCATAAATTACATCAGTTGTATGTTTCAATGGCCCTCTGCCCCTAGAAATAGAGAAAAGCATAGTGGTTAGGCTTACTTGATAAACAGGAACAAATCATACATCAAAGATCATTGATATCAGTCCTCAGGTAAGTTATACCTCTAAATCAGAAGGCAGCACATTTTTAGTATAGTAGATGCATTAAAAAAGATGTGAAATATAATCAGGAAGATCAAATGGACCAAGGAGATTTCATTCCATAATTCATAATAAAATAATTCAGTCACTAAAGGATTGTTACAATTTGTTTTGGTTTCTCCAGAACCTTGTATAGGGCCCTGAGGATATAAATAGTAGTTGAAATCAGTGCCTTTGTTTGGATAAATTCAATTCTACAAACATCACTAATTGTGTCTTATATGTCAAACACTATGCTAAGAAGCATAAGAAGGAAATGGCTAGTCAACCAGTGTTGGATGAAATGTATACTGTTTGAAGGGAAGTAATGTGAAATAAGAATGAAATTGGAGATAGGAAATAAGGAAGGAAACAAGTATTTATTAAGTACTTACTACAGGCTAGGCGCTGCACTAAACACTTCGCTGATATCTCAATTTATCCTCACAACATTAAAGGTAGATTCTATTACTATCTCCATTTTATAATTGAAGAAATGAAGGCAGACAGAAGTTAAGAGACTTGCCCAAGGGACACATAGTAAGTGTATGAGGTCAGAATTAAACACGTATTTTCCTAACTCCAAGTCCAGCTTGCTAGCCTTTGCGCCAGTTAGCAGTCCAAGTGCTGAAGGTTTTAAACACCATGTTCAGTTGGTCAATAGGCATTTATGTGCCCTCACTGTGGTGAGTTTGAGATACAAAGAAAGGGGGAAATTATCTTTGCTCTCATGGAAAATGCTTTCAAATGGGGATCATGTAAATTTATGGATACATACAAGATATTTGCAGAGAATATAGAAGGTTAAGTAGAGAATAGAAGCCTTTACTCACTGAGAGACTAGGGAAAGTGTCTTATCTCTGGAAATGTGGCATTTGATCTGACGTGAAACAAACCAGTGATTCTATAAGTTGGTGGTGAGTTCATATTGCATCTTAGAGGCATAAGAGAATCATTGAAGAGTTTTGGGTAGGAAAGTGACATTGCTATGCAATATTTACCAAAGATTATTTTAGCAGCTATACAGAGCTTGGAATAGAGAGGGTAGAAATTAAAAGCAAGGAGAAAACTTGTAAGGTGGCACATTACTGAGGTTGGTACATTAATACAGTTTGTCCCATGATATAAAGAAATCTGTCATAGGGTAAATAGGCTTTGCTTAAATTGAAGTGGGAGTGATGAAGAGATGGAGAACTATAAGCACAGTTAATGCAAGACTCCTGTGAAGTATCATAGATGTTGGGAAGACATGAAATTTTGGGGGAAGATTCACTTGAAATAGGTTGTGGTGGGATGGGATTCTAAAAGGGGTTAATGCATATCCCTAGATCAGATCCAGGAAAGCTAAGACACCTATCTGAAATTAAGTTTCAGATATGGGAGCTAAAAATAAATTCTGACTCTTAGCCTGACAGCATTGAAACTGAAGTTCATTGGGCTATGATCATTCATAGGCAAAATCTAGTCTAAAGCAACTGGCACATTGGCCTTAGAAGAGAAAATTTTAATCACCGTATCTTAGTAAAAAGAAGCAGAGATAACCAGCAGGCAGCCCTGAAAAGTTGTGCCCAGAATAGGTAGCACCCAAGTCACCCGAAAAAATTATAAGACAAGAAGCTATCCCTAACAAGTACTGTGAAGCCAGATGCAACCCAAAACCAAGGAAGAGATGTCTAGAAAAGACAATTTCACATCTTATCATTGAAACATGATGTCCAAATGATAACAGAATAGAGTATTATGATGAGATTTCAAAGATCATCAATCTTGATACATTTGTTCTAAAAATTTCTGTTCCCTACATAGGAATCCTTCATGAAAACATCCTAATACAGGTTACTCCTGTCTTTGTCTTTGGTCAGGTTCCCTGGCTGTACCCTTACCCTGTGTGTTTATCGTCCATCAGTGGTTCCTGGTCAACCAATCAACTGACAAGGATGCATCAACAGTCTACCATTCACCAGGAAATATGCTATATTCTAGGGAGGGTTACAAATATTTTTTAATGGAGCAATTGACATAATTTTAGTGAGAGAGGCAAGTGCATATTTATGGATATAGAGAATTTGTAGGAAAGCAAGGTGTCACAGCAGACCGATTGCTGGTCTTGGAGTCAGAAAGATCTGAGATCTGACATATCACAGTTACTTGCTGTATGACCCTGGACAAGTAATTTAACCTCTGTTGCCTCAATTCCTTCAACTGTGAAAAAGAGAGCATAATAGCTATCTTCATCTCAGATTGATAGATCTGAGATGAGATCTATCAATCTCATAGATTGAGATTAATAGATTCTGGTGAGGAACACATGATATGATATTGTAAAGTATTTGGAAACTTTAAAGCACTATGTAAATGATAGTCATTATTATTATTATTATTATTATTATTATTATTATTATTATTACATAAAGATGAGAAATACAAAATAGAGAGGGAGAACGTTGCAGTGATGGAGATCAGATAAAGCTTCATACAGAACTTGATGTTTGTGCTGGGTGTTGAAGGAAAGAGGCATTCAGTGAGGTTACAGCATGCTCTGTATTTATGTGCATTCAATGTTTATCACATGGTAGACCTTTCATATTTGGTATATATACCACTTCTTCTATTGATGGTGTGGAATTTTGTGGAGCACTGTACCCCTTATGCAAAAGGGTGGGAGATTTTCTTTTGTCACCTTTTTTGGCTGTAGAATTTGATAGAATTCTACGCCTAATCAGCTTTTAAAAGTGAAGATACTGATCAGGGGTCAGGAATTATGCTTTTTTGACCAAATGCTAAGTGGCAGAGGGTTTTGAATTTTAGATGACTTTTCCAAGGTCTCAGACATTGAAGAGATACTTGATTTGCTAAAAAAAAAAAAAAAAAAAAAAAAAAAAACCCAAACAAAGTCAAGTAAGGGGTTTAAAGCCTATATAGATATATATTTTGACAAAACTTTTTATTTTCATTAGGCTTCCCACTGTCAATAAAATCAAGTCTCAGAGAATGAAGCAAAATGCTTAAGCAATCCTGAGATAGCTTTGACCTGCTAATATAGAATACAGATAGTCTTTCTATTGACACATACTATCTGCCTTCCTTGGACATCTACTAAAAAGACATGATGTAGACATTGGACCTTCACACTCTCCCAGCGAGTCACTCACATCCTGACTTTATGCAGTACAAAAATCGACAATAGATTTTGTTTATTTCAAGTAAGCCCAAAAGCACTTCATTTGAGAAGCTTAAATCAAATTGCCTGTATTAAGCAGGTAGTGCTGTGAGGAGAGTTTTAAGCAAGGCATCGGTTTTCATTGCTTCCATGAATCTCCTGAGAAAGTTAAACTAGAAAAATGCTGCCTAAGCCCTCAGAAGGCAATTCATCATTTCTCAAGGTCTACTGCAATGGACAAAGGTTATTGGGAAGATGTGTAGCTCCACACAGCAGCTAAAGACAATAATGGACCATTTCCCCCTGCATCAATATATTTCCATGTAAAAATGTGCTAAGCCAAAGCCGTCAGATTCCCTCTAGCTCCTAACACATTTACCAAACCCACCATGAAGCAAAGCTAACATTTTAGACAGAGAAAAGGGTCTTAAATAGTGATGACAATAGAATGTGACAGCTTGCAATTAATCTTTTATATTTTTTCTTAATTAAATGTGTTATTTGGCCAGTTTCCCATTAAATGTTGGACAAAGTGCATATTTTAAAAATGATTCCCCATCAAACCAACCATAAAACTTGTATCCAAGAAGAGAAATGCCATGGAATACTGATGGATTTTGAATGTTTTCAGACTATGGCATGACATGTAATGAAGTTTTCATCTTCCAACAAAAGGCATTCAGAGAACTGATTAGTTGGAAAATAGTTTGAGATCTGAGTTCAAATATTAGCTTTACCACTTAACCGTGTGTGTGAAAGCAGGTTACTTCCGCTTCACCAGGCTATAGTTTCTTCCTCTAGAAAATGAGAGAATTCAATCGCAAATCTCTAAGGCCTTTCATCTCTAATTTTATTATTAGATTCTCCTATGACTCAGTGGACATTGAATTAATTTGAATGACATTCTCATAGAGCATTCCCTTAATTGCACTCCACTTCATCATGACCCTCTGGCTCTGATTGGAGAGTAGAGCCATGAATTCAAACACCTCCATCTAAACAGGGAATATCAGATGTTCAGAACATCTCATTTCTCACCTGGCTGTGCCATTTTGAAATTTCTCTGCTCTTCCAATACACCCTTTTGTTGGGTACCTTTCTTGACCTTTCCCTCTTCTCCTTTTCAGTTAGGGTTTTGTTTTCTCCTATTAGCCTGTAAGTTACTTGAGGACAGGGCCTGTCTTTCTTTTTCTATTGGTATTCTTAATACAAACTCCTCACACACACTAGGTACTTCATAAATGCACGCTTGCTTGCTTGATTCATGGAAGTAAAATGAGGAATAATGAGTCCCTTGTGTCATGAAAGTAGAATTTTCTTTTTAAAGACTATGAGGAGGAGAAAGGGCAGCAAATTTGGGACATGTCACTGTGCTCTATAGAGTCACTGATAGCAAAAGTGTTGAGGAGATTCCACAGGAGAAAGCTATGGCATAGATTTATAACACATCAGGGCTAGGAAGGGGTTTGGAGCATGCCTACTGAAACTCTTCTAATGTTATACATGACGAAACTGAAACCCAAATAATCATAGAACCCAAAGATAACAATCCTTCTTATCTTTGAGCTGGAAAAAAAATGGAAAATATCTCATCATTTTACAAAATAGGAATTTGAAACCTCAAAGAGTGAGGTGATTTGTCCAAAGTTAGAGAGATAGATTCTGGAGGAGTCTACTCCCTGATTGCTGAGATAATTGTTCTTCTATTGGATGGCATTTTATTTTATTTTTAAATTTTTTTAAAAATTTATTTATTTATGATTCGTTTTCAATATTCATTTCCACAAGATTTTGAGTTACAAATTTTTCTCACTATCTTTCCCCTACCCCCACCCTAAAATAGTGAGCCTACTGAATACTCCTTCCCAATCTGTTCTTTCTTTTATTCTCCCCCTCCCCCACCCCAACTTTCTAGTAGGGCAAGATGGATTATACCCCAGTGCCTGTATATCTTATTTCCCAGTTGCATATAAGAAACAATTTTTTTAGACATGTTTTTACAACTTTCAGTTCCAGATTCTTTCCCTCTTCCCTCCTCACCCACCCCCACTAGGAAGATAAGCAATTCAATATAGGTGGTACATGTGTAGTTACGCAAAGCATTTCTATAGTAGTGATATTGTGAAAGACTAACTATAGTTCACTCCATCCTATCCTGCCCCCCCCACTTATTCTGTTTTCCCTTTTTACACTATCCCTTTTCAAAAGTGTTTGCTTCTAACTACCCTGTCCCCCAATCTGCCCTCCCTTCTGTTATCCCCACTCTTATCCCCTCCCCCTCCCCCATTTTCCTGTAGGGCAAGATACTCAATTGAGTGTGTATGTTATTCCCTCCTTAAGCCAAATTCAATTAGAGTAAGGTTGACCCATTCCCTTTCACCTTCCTGCTCTCCCCCTCCATTGTAACAATTTTGTCTTGGCTCTTTTATATGAGATAATTTACCCTAATCTCTCTCTCCCTATCTCTTTCTCCGGATATATTCCTCTCTCACCTCTTAATTTTATTTTTTAGATATCATTCCTTCATATTCAACTCATCTTGTGCTCTTTGTCTATATATACATATATACATATGCACACACTCAAATGTATATTTATACACACATATTATATGGAATTTTCATGCTATGAAGACTCAAAGGAATGACACCTGATGGTTATACATAGAGCCAACAGAGAAAACAGAGCTACAATAAGGTGGAGTTATTCCCCTTTATGTAATTTATGCTGCAAAAATATATTTTTTATCCCTGTTGATATAAATTGTAATTTATATTGAATGTTATATGTATTTTTTCATTTAAATGTAATAATATGCTTTCTCCAAAATGAACAAATAATTTTCTCTTCCATGGCAGGAATGGGCTCGATGTGTTTTCCTATTTCAATTGCCACTGAAGGTTTCGAAGACCAAATCTTCAGGCAAATTATTTTGTAGTCAGGCTTCTGTGCCAGACAATTGGTGAGAAATTCACCATCTGTGTATTCAGCTCTGAGAACTCCAGCACTGAGAGAGTTGATCATGTAGTTCTCCAATCTCTTTCTAGCCCTTCTGTTACTTTCCTAATGTTGACATTCTCCATTCCAATATAATGCTCAATCCACATTCTTACTGATGTAGACTCAAGAAGGCCTTCGATTTGGACATGAAAAGATTTCTTTCTTCCTATCTCTTCCTCCCTCCCTCCCTCCTTCCTTCCCTCTCTCTCTCTTCCTTCCTCTTTCCTCTCTTCTTTCTTTCTTTCTTCTTTCTTTCTTTCTTTCTTTCTTTCTTTCTTTCTTTCTTTCTTGGCAGGATGTTAACTTCATGCACAATTGTATTATTGATTTAATCCATTTGAAAGAATTCCACATATCTAAGCAGTGGTTGCTTATATAAGAAGATGAACAGTTCACAAAATCTGAGAACTAATAGTTACCACTGAGCTCAACTCATAACTGCATGGGAATCTTTTTCAATAATAGACTCAATAAGTATAACAATAGGTCATCCACCTTGTACTTGCAGATATGAGGTTCTTAAGTATGTGTGTGCATGTGTATATGTGAGTGCATGTGTGTGTGTATTTGAGTGTGTGTGATGGATTCTTTTAGCAATCAAGTGAAGGATATATACCTCTACTCGGGGCAGCATTTTGAAATGCATAAAATAGAATACATAGGATTGTAAAAGAAAACTATTACATTGAAATACATTTTTAAAGTAAAGGGGGTATGAGGGGGATGTAAGAGAAGGCAGATTGGGGGAAGTGATATTCAGTATGTTGGCCATCTTGGGGTGGGGATAGGGAAGAGATGGGGAGAAAATTTGTAACTCAAAATCTTGTGGAAATGAATGTTAAAAACTAAAAATAAATAAATAAATTCAAATGAAATGTAGTTATAAAAACATTTCCAAAATAATCCACGGAGAACAAGTTAAGAATCCCTGTTTCAGTAAGAAGGAATCAATTTGTTAGGCAGAGTTTTTTTTCTACTAGATAGTTAACACCCTATCTAGCTATAACTCTATGGTCCCATGATCCTCCAGTGTGAAATTCTGTTAGTAAGCTTCTTTATGACATTATCTTTGTCTTTTGCTTCTACCCATTAATCTTTGTTCTTTCTTCAGAAACCAAGCAGAGCCATTCTAATCCTACTCCCCCACTTCTCCAAATCACAAGATAACTTCTCATCTACTGAAAAATACCTATGAGATAGTCAACATGATATATTAGAAAGAATATTCAACTTGAAGGCTAGTTTTAATCCAAGATCAACTAGTTTATGACCCTGAGTAAGTTCTTTAGGCTCCTTCTTCCTCTGCAAAATGAGGAAGATGGACTAGATAGACACAAAGAACCATTTCTACAATACCTCAATGATCCTAAAAAGCCATGGCCATTCTCAGTCTCTTTTCCAGGCTAAAATTAACCTTCTTGTCCATTTGGGACATGCTTTCCATTCTTGCAAAATCAGTCAGTTACCCTAGTCTGAACATTCTATAAATTCTTAACATTCTTCCTAAAACATGGTGCTCATTGATCATGATAGCCCAGAGGTGGTCTGAAAATGAAGGGTACAATGGGGTCAGCCCATTCACAATCCTGTAAACTATGTCAGTTAGCATTGGGCGAACTCAGTTTCCTTATCTATAACACAAGAAGGTTGGAATAGATGTCCTGAGACATCACTTCTGCCCTACAGTTATGATCTTTAATGCATCTTAAAATCATCCTTTTAATATCATATCACATAATTGAGCCATAGCAAGTTTGCAATCCACTGAAATTGCTACTCCCCCTAAATGAACAGCTGCTGTGCCATGTCTTACTCATTGTACGCTGAAGTTGATTTTCTGAACCCAAGTCTAAAATGTTATTTATCTTTGTTAAATTTCATCTTATTTGAATCAGATTAATATTTTAGCATGTTAAAATCTTTTTGGATCCTGAATCTGGCATCCCATGTTTTATACAATCCCTTCTAGCTTTTTGCTATTTGTAAATCTGATGTCGTGTCTAGACTTTTATGTTTTTATCCATGCAGAAAAACCACGATGCTGAGTAAATAGCACACAACTTTTGATGGAATTATATTGAGGGACTTGGCTAGGTTTTGTACATCATTCCACAGGTTAATGGAGGTTAGTGGATGAGGAAGGGGTACATGACACTAGCTGGCAGTATCGTATTAGCCTGCCGCCATATATATTTTGATGGAGGGCAATGAAGGAAGCCCAGGTGGAGAGGTGAAGTTTGGGGAAATTGGGTGATGAGGAGCAACTAATTCACTACCCTTTTACTGCCTAAAAAATGAGCACAAAAAAAGGAATATTCTCCGTTTTTTAGCATCTTCTTTCCATTTCTTGGTGTCTCCAATGGACTGCAGTCTACACCTTGGTTCATGCCAAGACTGGTTTTGACTCTCTGGTTTTTATCTACTTTGATCTCTGACCGCTCCTCTTGGCTCTGAATGTGGGGCTATTGCTGTTCCTAGAATGACTAGAGTAGTTTAACAGTCTGCCCAGGCATAGTATTTCCTAGACCAAAAGGGTTACACACATGGCCTACAGGCCTCATGCAGCACATAACATTCTTGAGTATGATCCAAATCACATTAAAATGTAATAGAGAAATATGTAATAAAATAATTTAAAATGTAATAAAACATAGATAATACTAATATGTGGTTTTTGAAGTCAATATATTGTCTGTAGGTATCCTTACATATGATTCAGTGGCTCCTGTTTCTGTTGGAGTTTGGCATTACTGCGCTGCAATCACCCATTGACCAGATCATGAGAACTAGTATAGTTCACCCACTTTATTTTTCTTTTACAAATAAATTTATTTTGTTTTAAATTAAGTGTAAAATTTAAATTAAAGTAAAAATTAAGCTAGATGAAATTTTAAAATAAAATTTGAATTAAATGAAGCAATTTAATTCCCATGTTATTTTATGTGCATGTTTCTATTCTAACTAATCCATCCATCTTTCTTTCTATCTATCTATGTATCTATCTATCTATGTATCTATCTATTTATCTATCTATCCATCTATCTATCTATCTATCT